>JAJOZX010000388.1:1130000-1207500 GCA_023014485.1 Bathynomus jamesi
AAAAAAAGAGTCCAAAGTATATCAGAAGAAGGTAACAGAAGAACATATCACTTTAGTGAGAGAACCTGGTTCAGATTATTTGGGCCATTATTCTGTGAATTCTGGATCAGCTGAAGAAATATGTAAAGGAATGTTTGAGTATATTGGAAATAATGACATGAACCTGGAAAACCTTGTTGCCATTGGATGCGATGGTGCAGCAGTCAACACTGGAGAAAAGGGAGGCGTTATAAGGCTTATAGAATTGAAGCTGAAGAAGCCAGTTCAACATTTAGTGTGCCAGCTCCATGCCAATGAATTGCCATTACGCCATTTAGTTGCAAAGCTGGATGGAAAAACATCTGACCCCCGCGGATTCACCGGTCCTATTGGCAGGGAATTAGAGAACTGTGAGAGTCTTCCTATTGTCGAGTTTGAAAGGATTGATGCTGAGGAACCAACTGTAGACTGTGAAGATCTTAGCACCGACCAAAAATATCTAATTGATATTCATCAGGCCATAACAAAGGGATATTGCTCTCCAGATCTTGCTCATCGTAGTCCAGGCAAAATGGCACATTCACGATGGCTGACTACAGCAAATCGTTTGCTTCGTCTATACGTTTCAACTGTAAGTCCATCTGAGAACCTCATGAACATTGCTTCTTTTATAATGAAGGTCTACATCCCAATGTGGTTTTCTATTAAGCAAAGTACGTCTTTTGTCAATGGCTCAAAATGTTTTCAAAACTATTGAACTAACAAGAACACTGAATGACGAAGTAAAGGATATTGTAAACCCTGTCATACAAAGAAATGCATTTTTTGCAAATCCAGAAAATATTCTAGCATCAATGATTCATGATGACCGCAGCGCCATAAGAGAATTAGCGTGGAGGCGAATAAAGAAAGCAAGGCAAACAAACAAGGAAAAAGTTGTGAGGCGTTTCACAGTACCTGTTATTCAATTTGAAGCTACTGATTATACTGATTTAATTAATTGGCAAAAATGCATTGTCACTGAACCACCTGTGACAAGACACCTGACAGAAAATGAGATTGAAGAATTCATAGCAAACAAGAGTACCCCTCCATTCGAGAAATTCCCTTGTCATACACAAGTAGTAGAAAGAATGGTAAAATTAGTGACTGAAGCATCATCAAAAGTATTTGGATTGAACGCGCGAGATGGCTTCATAAGATCAACACTTCAGTCACGTAAAAAAATGCCATCATTCGAAAGTAAAGCTGAATATAAAGTTTAAATAAAACGTTAATAGAAAAAAACATGCGCAAGGATGGGTGGTTGGGAGGGCATGGGTGGAGCTCGACACGCAGCCACCTCCTCGTGGTGAGTTCTGGATTATTTAGATCATTAATCAAAAGAACATTGATCTAAATAAACTAAGAGCTGCGTAATTCAGTAACTATTTTGGTAATTGGAACACTTAATATATAATAATAACAAGTAAGTTTCAGTTATTGTACTAATGCAGAATATAAGAAAATCATTATATTTCACTTTTTTCGACGGCTTTGTGGCACCTGACGATATAATTTCGCAGGACTAATATTTATGCACAGTCATTATCTATAGCACCCACATATTTTCCGCACTAGCCATATTTGAATTTCGAAAAAAAGTTTAAAAACCTCATTTTCGATCCGCCCTAATGTATATGCGGCGATATTTTTATTATTTTTTATTATTATTTTTTCGTTGGGCCAAATTTTTTATTTGCTTTCTACTTTGCCAAATAATTGGTGACTTGTGCTTTTTAAAATTTCTTAATAATTTTTTCAGATTTAGCTAAATAAGGAATCCTGATTAAAAGTTTGCAATATTCATGTTTTGTATACATTCTCTCTTCGCTATAAAAGATGAAGTCATGTCTTGCCTAAGCATTAAATTGTAAATCTTAAACCTTTAATTTTTTGCTCATATGCATATCTTAGTATAAAGTTGCATAGTTCAATTTCCACTTCCATGGTCTGGAAGACTGAAAGAATCCTAATTGTAGAGTCGCCAATTGTTCTATTTCCAGGGACTGGAAGACTGAGAGAATCCTGATGCAGGGTCGCCAGTTATTCTATTTCCAGGGTCTGGAAGACTAGAAGAATCCTGATGCAGGGTCGTCAGTTATTCTATTTCCAGGGTCTGGAAGACTGAGAGAATCCTGATGCAGGGTCGCAAGTTGTTAACCACTCCGTCTATGGCCTGGGTTGGTTCGAAGTCGACGAGGTTTTGGTCAGGTAGCAGCAACGGATTTGTTACTTGCAGTAGTTTCTTCTATACTACTTTCCGAGTTCTTCTATAGTGGTTCGGAGGATTCTTGGAGGCTTACTAAATTCTCTGAAGGAGCACGGCTCGAAGGAGAAGATAGACTTTTCCTTACTGTAATTTACTGCTAAATGTTACAGGTAATGATAAGCCTCTAAGTTAAATCAGTCTTGTCAGAATGAACATGGAAGAAATTTTGTGGGTTTATATACCCATAATTTGCTAACATCATTATTATTAAATGTTGAATTGTGTCGTTTCTTTTCTCTATAGGCTGCATTATTTTTGCACAATATTTGAAAATAAAGTACATTTTTTTGCTCTGGCAATGTTTAAAAAGATAAACAAGATATTTGCAGATGAAGCCAAATTTTTATCTTAAACCGCGTATTTTCAGATCCGATGTTATCATGATCTGTCGAGTTAACTAAAAGTGGAAATTGAACTATGCATCTTTACACTAAAATATGCATATGATCAAAAATTAAAGGTTTAAGATTTACAATTAGATGCTTAGGCAAGACATGACTTCATCTTTTTTAACGAAGAGAGAATGTATACAAAACATGAACATTGCAAAATTTAAACACATATCAGAATTTTTAAAGATTCCAAAATAAAACGAAAAAATTAATAAAAAACATAATAATAATATCGCTGAGTACACATTCCTAAATGGCGACATAATGTCGGAGTTAGTACATTGAGTACAACCCAAACACATTACTAAGTACATTGCAATTTTGGTTTATTACAACTATGATTACAATTACTAATTAATTCACATTCGCGTATTATCGTTAATTACAGTTTCATTAAAGTACAGTAATTACATCATATTAAATTATTACAGTCAACTACAATTAAACAGTTAACTATGGTTTTTTACAATGGTTCATATTTATAGACAATTAGGATGTTAGGAGTATAACACAAAGTACATGGGCACATACTATATATATATATATATAAAACATAACACACATAATAATGTTTTCGGATTAGAAGTAAGCAAGAGAGAGGGTGATCACTTCAGAAGTTCTCGCTTTTGCCATTGTCAGCGGAATCTGAGCATTTACATAAGCATTTACGAGTCTATTGCAAGAAATTAAATAATTTAAAAGAAAAGAAATAAAAAGAATACTTTTGGCCGTATTTACATGTACGTAATCATGATCATGTACGTGATCATGACTATCAACAGACATGTACGAATGCATAAGTAGACAATAGGTCGGTCCGATCCATGAATAATTAATACAATTAATAAAAGATAACGGTCAAGATAAGATATGGACGTATGGATGAATATGGTCAAATAATAATATTATGTTGAAGAATTTACCATACATTGAATACTAAAGCCATCCAAACTTGCATTATCCGAGTTTGGTCCTTATGTAAAAATGAATATTTGAATATAAAGATTATATAAATACAAGGATTAGGTAGACATGCGGATTCTTATATAAATATAAGAATTATATAAGAATTATTCATTGTTCATTTTTACAGGGCTCTTCCCTCTAGAATGATATTAATACAATACAATTAATACAATGCGATAATATAACATCCCAACTAATTCAAACTAGATGATAACTAATGGTTTTTATAATATAGATTTATATACACAACATAAGTCGGGGTGGTAAAGTTACAATGCACATTAATTAAATCTAATTTTAGACAACTAATTAATTTAGACAACCAATGATATTGTTAAATTTAAAAAAAAATTATTTTCCTGCGGGAAAAAAATACATTCATAATGAATAGTAGGTAAAAGGGAAAATTTAAATTTCCTAGTTCAGGAACATCCAAAGTTACCATGATCGTACAGTTAATAAACTAATTTTATTGACTAGTGTAGGTAAAAATCAAATTACGTAATGGATGATATATAGACCAGGGGTCAAGTGTGTATTTACGTGTATTAGGTACAGAGTTTAAGTGGTTGGTGATATGTCCAAATGGGGAAAAGGGAGTTATAGTTGAAGTTATAAGTAAGTGCGCATACGTATATATACATATACGTAGAATATGAGTATATAGATTTTGAGAGTATTTGGTTCATCCTGTGAAGAACTAGATCATTAGTGGTCATTGGTGGATTAGGATTATATCCGTATATATATTTATTTATATATACATATATACTTTAAGGAACAGATTAGCTTCGAGGTTGGTTAAACTAACTTAATAAATGCATTAGCAAGATTATATATAGTAAGCAACAATTATTACGATTAAATAGATTTAAATAATCTAGAGTAAATATCATAGTTAACACTTACACGCAATTAAATAGTTTATTGTGATATTCAATGATTTGAGCATATGCATACATGCGTGTGTATGTGTAGGGATTCGAAAATTTTTCGAATTAACAAAGTTTAAAAATAGTGTATAATAATTTAAAATGGGAGTAGGGTTATAAAATCCCTTAAGTTTAAGGTCAATTATTATTAAAATCTAATACAGGTAGCATTAATGGTGATGTATTCGACTAGTAACAGTCATAGCCACATATGAACAGTATATAACCAATAATATTAACCAGAAGTATCAGTACGATAATTAAATTTTCATTTGACGGGACAGTGATATTAGAATGGTGTAACAGAACTATTAGAAGGGGAAAAATGGCGTTCTGGTATAGAGTGTCAAAATTGGCTATAATTTCGTTTGATACCTCAAAAGATGGTATAATAACAATTTAACGACAATTACTCAAGATTAATCGAATAAAGAAAATGAAGAATACAAACTAAAAATAGAAATCAATTATGCACTTTAATGAACTTAACCTAAATTTAGGGTATGTGCGGTCATACGTGTAAATTTCACGAACATACAGAGCAAGATAAATTAGGTGCATGGTTAGGTGGTCATGCAATGGGGCATGCGGGTTATACGGTTACAGGGGATTCGCAACATGCCCGGAAAACAGTGGACTGATCATGCGAGCCTTGCTCACTCAAAAAGGAGGTGGCTTATCGGGATTAACAAGAATAACTTTTACTGGTTTCAGAAGGAGGTCCAGGAAAAGCCAAAGGAAAAAATCAACAAAGTAGGAGGGAAGAAAGACGAGAATGATCGTTGGAACGATCACGTTATGATACTGAGGAATGTTCCGCAGTACCAAAAGAGGCTCCTGGTTGGCTTCTGGACCAACCTGAGTGAAAGAAAACAGATGGTTAAACTGTGGTTTGACTGGAGCCAAAGAAGAGTCAACCATGGTTGAACCATTTCCCTGGTTGACACTGGGTTCAACTGGGTTTGGGGTATTGGGAAAAAAATAAAATTTGGAATACTGCATTCGGGGAGAAATGATGTCTGAAATTGACAATACGTCTTTTTGTGAGCACTTTGCTCTTTAGAAAAAGATTGCTCGTCACACTGCTCAGAACACAAATTAAAGGAGTTCAAACAAAACGGAGGGACGGCATGTTCCTCCCCATAGTAATTTAAAAAGTCATTGGGACATGATCGATTAATTACTACACTATTACTGTCATCATATACATCACAATGATTATAAAAATCGTTACAAACATTTGTAAAAACTGTTTTGGTTACAAAGAATAAAATATATAATTTCACCTATCTATTTATATACACAATTACTGCATGCAAAAAAGACACAGAAGGTTGAATTAAAGACACAAACCTGTCAATTCAGGTTGAATTAAATTCTCTCTTGCAACAAAAAAAGTTGAATTAAATTGACTGCACTAAAACTAACTGAGACTTGAAACTGACTGAGACTTGAAACTGACAGACTTGAAACTGACTGAGACTTGAAACTGACTAGCTTGAAACTGACTGACGCTTGGAACTGAAACTGACATGGAATTGAAACTAAATTGGAACTGAAACTGACTTGGAACTGAAACTGACTTGGAACTGAAACTGATTTGGAACTGAAACTAACTTGGAACTGAAACTGACTTGGAACTGAAACTGACTTGAAACTGACTCGAACGTGAACTACTACCAAGTGAAGTCTATTATTCTCTGGGGAGGTTGTCCCTCTGGATGCAACCGACTGACTGAAAACTGACTGAAACTGACTGAAAACTGAAATTGACTGCGCTTGAACTGCTATCAAGTGAAGTCTATTACTCTCTGGGGCGGTCGTCCCTCTTGGATGCAACCGACTGACTTGAACTGCTATCAAGTATCTCTATAAACTATAAACTATCTCTATAAATTCTCTCTTTCTCTATCCAAAAAATACACAAATAATGCACAATTTGTGCATTATAATAATGCATAAAAATTTCACAATAATTTCAAGTCAATTCAATTCAATAATTTGAAAAAAATTGCAAACAAAAATAAAAAAAATGTAACCAATATTTCACTAGAATGTACGCGAAGGTACGGGAAATATTATGTTTGGTACATAAAATAAAATTATTCTATACTAACTATAATAGTGAAAATAAATCGGTTTCAATAAAAAGAAATGTATCACTGGTGTAGTGAATGTTCACTGTGTTTCTTGTTAATTCTGGCTTCATATTAATTATTAACTGCTAATAATACTGACTTCTTAAATGTTTAGAGATTACTTTAAGAAAAAGCTCTGTACTTAACAAGATTCCTACGACGAAATCCTTGAAGACGTGTCCTGAAGACGTGTCTTACTGGCTACTTGTTCCTGGATGAAGAATGGGCATCGCCAGTTATTCTATTTTTAGGGTCTGGAAGATTGGAAGAATCCTAATTGCAGAGTCGCCAGTTCTTCTATTTCCAGGGACTGGAAGACTGGAAGAATCCTGATGCAGGGTCGCCAATTATTCTATTTCCAGGGTCTGGAAGACTCAGAGAATCCTGATGCAGGGTCGCCAATTTGTTATCCTGGCAGGGTCGCCAGTTGTTAACCACCCCGTCTGTGGCCTGGGTTGTTTCGAAGTCGACGGGGGTTCTAGTTATGTGGCAGCAACGGATTTGTTACTTGCAATAGATTCTCCTATACTACTCTCCGAGTTTTTCTATAGTGGTTGGGAGGATTCTTGGAGGCATATTAAATTCTGTGAAGAGAGCACGGCTCGAAGGAGAAGATAAAGCCTTTTTCTTACTGTAATTTACTGCTAAAATGTTACAGGTAATGATCAGCCTCTAAGTTAGATCAGTCTTGTCAGCATGAACATGGAAGAAATTTTGTGGGTTTAAATACCCATAATTTGCTAACATCATTATTATTAAATGTTGACTTGTGTCGTTTCTGTTCTCTATAGGCTGCATTATTTTTGCACAATATTTGAAAATAAAGTACATTTTTTGCTGTGGCAATGTTTAAACAGATAAACAAGATATTTGAAGATGAAGCCATATTTTTATCTTAAGCTGCGTATTTTCAGATCCGATGTTATCATGATCTGCCGAGTTAACTAAAAGTGGAAACTGAACTCCGCATTTTTACACTAAAATATATGTATGAGCAAAAATTAAAGGTTTAAGATTTACGATATATATATATATATATATATTATATATATATATATATACACACACTGTATATGCATATACTCTATATATACATATACATACTGTATGTATATATACCCTATATATATACATATACACACACTATATAAATATATATGTATACTCTCTATATATATATATATATATATATATATATATATATATATATATATATATATATATATACACAATACAGTGTATATATATGTATATATATATATATATATATATATATATGTATATATATATATATAGAGTATATATATAAATATATACACAGTAGATACATATATACAGAATATATATATTTATAGTGTATATATATGTATATATATATATATATATATATATATATATATGCATATATATATATATATATATATATATATATATATATATATATATATATATATATTATATATACACACACACAGTATATATATCATTAAAGAAAAGGGGGAGATGTTCTCAAAATTTGTACATAAAGTAATATGGTGCAATTCGACTTATCAATCAGTGTTCAAGGAGTATCAAGATGAAATTTTGTTCCACAAAGGTGTATATGACGTTAATTCGTTAAAGGGTAATAAGCATACAGTCGTTGTAATTGACGATCTCATGTTGGAAATGGATAGAACGTTTGCCCGGACATTTACAGTGTTCTCCCACCATCTTAACATAAGTATTCTTCATCAATCAGAAAATATTTTTCAAAAATAGATACATGCACGATGTGTCGTTAAATACAAAATATCCTGTCTTATTCGCACGACGTAGAGATGTGTCACAAATTAGGGTAGTACTCAATCAAATGTTCCCGAATCAGCGTAAGGAGTTTTTGGAAGTTTATAAAGAAGCCACAATTCAGCGTTATGGATATTTGTTTTGTGGCTTTCACCTGCGAAACGAACCTGAAATGGTGTATATTCCAGAATGAAAAATAGACTGAAGAAATATCGTAAATTAATAAAAATCTATAAACGAATGCCCCGGCCGCTGCAACAATGAAACCCCCTCAGAATGCTCGCTTACCTCGTTACAAAAACAATACGTTCGCTCACTCGTAAAAGTCAAACTGTGGGGAAGAAAAAGCGAATTATTGTACAAAGAGAGGGATCATTCCTACCCATCTCATTTTCAGTTTTGGAACCTTTACTGACTATATTAATATAATGAAGAAGGTGGTAGTGATTCCGCAAGAGGTGTTTGCTTCATTACAAAGTTCAAAGATTCCAGACACGGCTCTAGAACCGTGGAAAAGTCGGCTTAAAAGAATGGAAAGCGGATTGCTAGCCCTATTAAACAGTGAAAAGTCACCTGATGAGAAAAGGATCTTATATCAACAGGCTTTGCAGAAATTTCTTCATGAGTACGAAGATTATAAGAATCTGACAGAGCTCCCCGTGGTTATTCGACACAGCGCGAGCAACGCTGAGCATGGCGAAACAGGACCTGAGCTCGACGTTAGAGATGAAAAACCAAAGAATAACGGAACACAACACATCGAACATGTATTAAAAAGCAGTCTCCCACATAGATTGAGGAATAAAGGCTTACGCCTTTATAATCTATTGAGTGAGGACCCCATCATACAGTGGGGCGATACAGGCGAAGTCATTGTTGAAGGAACAAGGGTACAAGGATCCAAAATCGTTGACATTGTTCATGATCTGGTGAGAAAGTGGGACAGGCCCTCACCAACAGGATGGAAGCATATTAAAGTAAGACTACAACAAATAAATGTCCCCAAAACATTGATAGGAAATCTGATTAGGTTAAAAGACTTGGATCAAGTCTCGCATGTGTCACAACTGAGTACGCCATCGCCCCCTGGTAGCGTCTCTGAAGAGGAGAAAGAAGAGAACACACGGCCAACCTTATCCACCTGTCTCTAAAATACGCAAATGGCTAACATATTAATAAACACTATTATGACATTTCTAACCCCGCCTCCTATGGCGGCGTTAATATGCTGTACAGAGGGTTTACGGAGTTGAGAAAAAAGATGTTGAGAGGTTTCTGCCGGTGAGAAAAAGGTTTAAAACGACCAAGTCAACAGTGGCTTCGATTGACTCTATTTGGCAAGCGGATTTAACAGACATGCAAAGATATTCAGTGTATAATGACGGATACCGCTACATTCTATTCATAATAGATGTATTCTCTAGATATCTGTGGTTAATTCCACTGAAAAATAAATCGCCTGAAACAGTTGCTAAAGCAACCAAAACGTTGATGTTAAAAGAAGATAGGGTTCCTGGCTATTTTTGTACTGATATGGGGAAAGAATTTATAGGTCGCGCTTTTCAGAACATGCTGACAGAGTTTAATATCAGTTATTCCACTAGCATTTCTATACATAAAGCATCTTTAGCTGAAAGAGTTCAACGTACGATAAAGAAACGCATGCATCGCTATTTTACACATAAAAACGCAGATATGTAAACGTTCTCGGGTCATTGGCGTCGTCATACAACAGTTCACACCACCGTACGATTGGCACAACACCTAATGAAGTTTTAGAAAGAGGTACGCTGCCAGAGGTGAGAAGAGATGGAGCACCGCCACCACACTCTACACATTTCAAAATCAATGATTATGTAAGGCTATCACGTTCGGGAAATAAATTCGCGAAGGGATTTGGGCAAGGATGGACACGTGAGATTTTTAAAGTTAGTGCTATGAGACCTAAAGGCGAGGTAATGATGCATTATGTTGAAGATCCGAATGGGGAAGAGATCGCTGGAGGCTTTTACCACGAGGAGTTGTAGAAAGTGACATTTAATTTAGGAAAAAGTGTGTTTAAAATTGAAAAAATTTTAGGCAGCAAAGGATCAGGAAATGGAAAAATGTACCTGGTGAAATGGCAGGGTTACCAAGAAAGCTTCAACACCTATATAAAAGCTGCTGCAATAATGAAGCTTAATTAGTATGCAACATGGCTCCTAGCCTCTTCTATGTCACACTCCCGTCCTCTTCTTCTCTGTCTGTACATCCTAACAACACCCTGGCCAACTTTGTGACAGAACTCCACGGACCAATTGAATTGGAGCGTCATTTGTATGAGGTGGGTTTTTGTGAAATCCAGTTAAGTACCAAATTTTTAACTCATGAAAATGAGCAAATCATATTTCTGATCCTTAGAAGAATCGATGATTGTGAAAAATTAGGCATAACCTTAGACAATACTATGCGATCAGTCCTTTTCGGTGAAGTACAGTACTATAGTACAAATTTAACCCTGGGAATCGGTCACTATGACATAGCCATGGATAATGTTACGGGGTTAAACAACAGTCTTGAAAAGTCGTACCTGACAAACGATTTACTTTTTAAAGTCGTAAACATAGACACGCCTGCACGCACATTGAAGTCAAAGTCAATGCTTAGTAGAAATATTAAAGATAAAGAGCTGTTCACAATTGTGGCCGAGGGTCGATATAGTGCAGCTCTCCAAAGAGATACCATTCACGAGGCACAACATGACTTGTCCAGCTTAATGTATCAGCTGAAGATGGAGAAATTGAGAGAAAGCTGCCCATCCCCAGACATGTGCTATATTTACAGCAATATCGTAGGGCATTAATTTGTTTGGGGACACCCAGGCGCTCCTGCTGCGCATTGCACATATCCCCAACCACAGAGGGAAAAGTTTGAGCATTACATATGACAAGCCCCATTATGTGATTGTTGCAACTAATCTATTAACCAACATCTCGATATATATAAGAACGATTGAGGGGAAGCTACACTTTCGTCGGTTATAATGACCCGAAGGCCATTCACAGTCTATCGAGGGGTGAGATATCAGCGTGGGAGTGGGCTTGGATCCATTTTTTTCAACAATACTTCGCACCACTGTTCCACTGTTGAAGAGGGGTGCTAGATACCAGGGAGGAAGGCGTTACAATCAGGTTTTAACGAGGCAGAAGACATAATGGGTGGAACTAAAACTACAAAGAAGCCCTAAAATTCATTTAAAACGTACACGGGACGGAAAATGCGTGGTGACGGAAAGAAGAGAGTTGCCAGGAAGAAGGGGTTACCATCACGTGGCGCTAAACGTAAAAGGAAATCTAAAAAGAAGTGCTCTAAGCGTATGAAGCCTATGGCTGATCATTTTTTTAACTGATATAAGCAAGGACACTACTCACGGATCATAGGCTGATTACTAGTTGTCGAGAGATGTGGTACTAATTCTGACTCGTCATGAAGCGTTTCATCTATTCGTATAGTTCACAATGCTGTAAATCGGAACTGTCCCTCATTGATATGCCCCCACTCAGGTCTCTATTGAGCATAGCGACTTTATTACAATTAACCCATTAAACAAAATTAGTTCGCCGAGTGCCCCTATGGAATTCGTGATACCCAGCTGAAGCCCTTACTTTTTGACCCGAGCTGCATGCACATTAGGGTGGATCACTTTTCACTTTTTTTTAAAAATTATATCTGGTCAAAGTTTTTCCCATGATTTAGTTCAGTGGAAGTACACTGACACCATTTTTACCAAAATCGATCAATATTTAGGGGTCGCGCATCGACCTTGAAAATTTCAATTTTGGAAATTTGGCCAAATTTACAATTTTTTACTGAATAAAGATAAATCATCAAATGACCATATTTTCTGAATCCTCTCAGTGAAAGAAATCCTCTCAGATACTTACCAAGTTGATAGGACAAGTGGTTTAGAAGTTATACTCACCTTGAGATAGCATTAAAATTTAAAATACCGTATTTGTCCCCGTACCTCCATATGCTGTCTGCCATTGTCTGCTTTTTAGGATAAGATAAAACGAATAAGGAACGATCAAATGTATTTTGTATTAAAACGGTTTACCGATATCACTAAAGGCACTTAGTCCGGTGCCCATAAATAGGTTCAAAAACTGCATGAATCGTGGTTAGAACACACGTCATCTTAAGGCGTGCGCCATGTACTCTCTCTGCTAACTCCCTTTCCCTCTGCGCTACGTCATCTTGGCAAGTGACGACTTCTTGAAGTCACCGAGTTCTTTCCAGCTCTTTTCCACGAGCTGAAGAAGACCCTGCAGCTGTGACTCGTCTTTTGTGACAGTGTTCGCGTAATCTTCTATCAGTTTTATCCCTCTCTCTGCCACGTCGTTGGTAACTTTCAGATGCGAGATGACATTCTTCAGATCACAGTAGTTCTTATCTTGATCCCACTTATTCACCGGCAGAGTGAGCCACGTAGACGCGCACACCTGCAGGCCTGTGAACACGAACCACGATGACTCATCGATCAGGTCCGGAAGGCGCGTCGTGTCATCAACCGAGACGTTGTCATACGTGAAGTCCTCGGGCACAGCGAGGCGGCACAGCATCTTTGCCATCTCGTGCTTCACAGTCTTCCACTTTGTCACTGCAGATGGCGAAAACGACGGTCTGAGGCCTCAGATACCACAAGTACCGCCTGATCACTGCCAGTGAAGCCTCTGCAATCTCGCGATCCACAGCCCTGTACTGCAGAAGACGCTGGTACAACACAAGGTCATTCAGCGGGGCATCAGCTGCGACAGGAGCCGCCAGCCAGGCAGGTGCGTAGAGGAGTGCAGTAAATAGTACCACTCTCTGAATTTTCTGTACCAGCTCGTCGTCGAACTCCAGCTGACCGCTGAACATCAGGAGCTTCGTGTAGTAGATGATCTGAAACGAATACGCACTGTGATGTATAAATACTGATACCACTCCATATAAGTTTGTTTAATGGTAAATTATTTATCTTATTTTTTTCTGGTAGGGACTTCAAATGGCTGTTTGCAGAAGGCAATACAATATTTAACTTCTAATTCAAAATACCAACCTTGGCCATCCACCTCGCATGATGGTAGACTCCTGGGCGCATGAAGTGTGTGCCACGACGTGGCTGGGCCCCGAGTACCAGGAGTGTAATCTCCGCCACTTCTCGGTAGTCTTCTCTGACAAGACCAGAAGCGGTGCCGAGGAACTTGACTGCCTCATCTCGGAGCTCCATCAGCCACGTCACCTCCGCCAAATGCTCGATCTCCAGCTCGCGATAAGTCGAGAGGTCGAGCTTGTCCCACCTGAAAGGGGAGTTATGAAAATATTGCATGAAAACGACTGAAGTTTCCCTTTTCGACTGCTATTAAGATCATTAGTAGAAGGACGCTGATATCTCAATTGCTCTGAAGGCAAAAATCATTGGAGAAAACAAATGCGCCTTAGACTTGAAATTCACCTTCTCCTCAGATACTGGAACAAAGGTTCAGTTGGTGCTGTGGTTCTTCCAAACGCGGTGATGACCACTGCCCCCACGATGAGCTCCATAACGTGATGGCGACAGCCCAGCAGGAAGAGCGGTTTACCAAGCATGGTCTCCTGCTGGACCACCGCACCCTGCACCCCCCCGTATTGGAGGAAGTTGTGTCGAAGCACAGTCCAATCACGTTGTTCTCGCATCCCCAGTCTTTGAGAGCACGAAAGGTCGCCTGGGCCTGGGACAGACCGGTGCCGTCAACAACAGTCGGAACGGCCAGCAACTTTCCTTCTGTGCATTGGGGAGCTCCGGAGATGAGAATCGCCTGGCGGTGCTCCAATGATCCAAGAGAGTCCTGAAACGTATGTCACACATGCCAATCCATTATCGTCCACTGGAATATGTCAATCCACTGTCGTCACTGGAACATGTTAATTCAATGTCGTCCACGGTGAAGGCAAAACTGACCTTGATTACTTTACCGTCCCAGTGGACGACAGCATGCCTCGGAGATACGAAGGATTTCTGCACAGCTGTCGACACTTCACAACGATGTGCCACTCTTCCACGGCGAGACGTGTCCTTCGAGATACTGAATTTGTCCAGGTCTGCGGGCGGATCTGCCGAACGTAGGACTGCCGCCACGACACTTGCCACCTATCTGCGAAATTGAAAGGAAATTGACAAGGATGCGTATGTTTTTTATGTGACAAAATAATCACTAAATTTTCCGTCGTTACGTCTATTATATCTTTGTCAAGGAAAGATCATTACTGATATATATACACCTGATTATTGGACATCCGCAAGCGATCAGCCACTTCAATAACAGCCGGTGCAGTGAGGATGCGGTGAGGAAGGCTGATTGATACAGGTGATTCTCTCGGCTGTCGGTATGGTGGTTCTAGCTGTGATTCGGAGTTGCTCGATGATCTACTTTCTATAGATTCATCGTCGCTCTCAGTTTCGGTTACTAATTTCGTTTTTGAGGTGCCTGGCTCATCACGAGATTGTTGTCTTGAGAGTTGCCGTTTTCTCTTGACAACGAACACTTTATCACTCCCACTCATTGTTGCCTGGCGCAGGCCCCGTTGATCCTCATAAAATTTAATATCTTCGTTTGTTGTTGTCTGAGAGCAGTCGACTTTTCTGTATCTCTTCAATAGCATCTGGAGCTCCGATGTCCCAGAGCTTGTTCAGATTTTCTGAAAACTTCTCCCTGCCTTTCCCCGCGTCACTGTCTCTCATCTTGCTCTTCTGCAGCGAGCGCCACTCTTCCCACAGTAACTCCAGTTTTCTTTCGCAGTTACGCCTTGTGATCGTCTTTATACGTGCCATGTTCCAAAATGCCAGAACATTGGCCACCGTGTCTTTTACGGCGGCCTTCCTGTCAGTAGTTTCCTGCTTGGCATAGAAGTACTAGAGAACTTGATGGGTGGTTGGCAATTTGGCACCACCGATCGAGGAAGATGGCTGACCAATTAAGAAGACGTCCGTGGCTGACCTTAGAGAAGGTGGTGCTGTTGTTGCTGCTTTCTCTTTTCCAGAATAAGTAACTTTCAGAGTCTTCCCACTCCTGGTTGTTAACAGTTTATCCATTGTACTAAAGTCTAGACTTATCAAACAAGAATCAATTGACACAGTTGATCTGTAAAAAGCAAACTGTGATTAGTAAAAATATTGGTCATAGACATAGCGTGTGTGTGTAATTGGGATTTTAGGATGCGCTAGCTACTGATGCTATGATTACGTCCATAACGGGGGACAAATACGGTATTTTAAATTTTAATGTTATTTCTAGGTGAGTGTAACTTCTAAACTACTTGTCCGATCAACTTGGTAAGTATCTGAGAGAATTTCTTTCACTGAGAGGATTCAGAAAATATGGTCATTTGATGATTTATTTTTATTCAGTAAAAAATTGTCAATTTGGCCAAATTTCCAAAATTGAAATTTTCAAGGTCGATGCGCGACCCCTAAATATTGATCGATTTTGGTACAAATGGTGTCAGTGTACTTCCACTGAACCAAATCATGGGAAAAACTTTGACTAGCTATAATTTTTTAAAAAAAGTGAAAAGTGATCCACCCTAATGCACATGTACGCTAAAGTGCATATAGCCCATTCAGATGGAACGGACTGCGATAATAGTTATTCTTCATACCCTGAAACCAAATTTCTACACCCCATATTCAGCCAGTGTGAGGTGTATTTAAATCAGGTTAACATCTCGGCAGGAACGGGGTATTATCATCTATGAGCCTATCTGGAAAATGTCCTCAACTTTTCAAAAGAAGCGAAAGACACCTTTTTAACCGCGGAGGGCTATTATCAGACTAAAGATGAAAGTAGTATAAAGGATAAATTTAAAAATTCTAAAAAGATATACGAGTGTTTTGATTGTCTTCATACAGACTTCACGTTGCAGGAGAAACTGCTCATGAACGGCGCCGATCTTAAACTAAAGCTCAACCGCAGGAGTCCCGCGATCTGCATAAATCTGGGGTCTGATCAAGAAGAGGGTGCGAAACGTAATGGAAACGTACTTACGTGAACTTCGAGTGAAATTTAGTTCACCAAAACAAATAGAAATTGAGAAAAACTTTATACATGCCACAGTAAAATACCCAGTTAACAGAGTACAGATCAAACTATACAAGGTGCACGCCGGGTTGGCCTCGAAACAACTAGAAAACGTAGCCCTTAGGGTTCTACCTAAAAGGTTATTAATTGGAATGCAGGATCACGCATCGACAAATGGAAAATATAAAAAGAGTGCCTTTAAATTCCAGAATTTTGGCCTGAAAAATATAACTCTATACATAAATGGCCTTGCATTGGGAGGGACTATGATTACGGACTGCTCATCAGACGCTGTGTTCCCGCTCTGTGCGAGAGCTTATAGTAGTCTGGCCCATAATGTAGGTGCCTGTGACGAACTTGGGTTTGGCGTAACGCAGAAAGAATTTGTGGAAGATTTTAACGTTTATTCATTTGATATTACCCCTGACTTGTCTGCTGGCGTAAACACACACTTAAGTCCACAACAGAGTGGGAACATCTCAGTCAGGTTGAATTTGACTACCCTACAGACGCGCCTATTAGCTTACTCTTGTACATGGAATTACAGGCTCTGATAGAAGTTGACCGTTCCAGAACGTGGTCACAGACTTTAAAAATGGACGCGAATAAACTCCAGAGAGTAAAGAAAAGTGACCGAAACATACGCTCCAAATTTATCTGCTTGTTTGCGAAGAATGAAATATTGAAATTGCCAACTATGAGAAACTAGTACGAGATTATTGTGAACACCGACATTGTGGGGGGTGAGGGGATTCCTTTGTTTGCAATCTATTTTAAAAATATGGAAATAATGTACTATTTTGATTCACTCGGCACTCAGCCCTGGAATGACCCTGTGGTTGTACAAATTATCGAACAGATACATGTACCTGAAGCCCACACACTGGCAGGGTGGGTGAGGAGAGCAATTGTGCAACTTTTCTCAGTCCCAGAGGAGAAGAAACTTCGCCAAAGGGATCAACGCGGGGGATCCCACCAGGTCAAGGTTTTGACTCTGGACCCCAGCAGTTACATCGGACAATGGGCCCAACAAGAAACATATGTCGGTATGACACAATAAACTGGACCATTGGAGAAAAGAACTTAATCTTAGCAGCAAATCAACGCTAGGCTAAGTTCAGATATATTTGAAGTGTTTGGCTTCGGGTGGAAGCCCCAATTACAGCTATTAAAAATACTAAAAAGAGTATAAACCAAAAGCAAAACAAGATTTCCTAGGTACCATACATTAGCCCAATAACTTTTTATTTCTCATTTCATGCTGTTCTTATTTCTCATTTTAATATACCCGCAATATTTCAAGTATTTATGATAACATGGAAAGTTATGATGTGAAGATGATCTAGCAAAATATATCAAGATTGTACTAACTCACCGAGTGCTGATCGTATAATTTCTGAATGGCTACAATTATTAGCGACTGTAGCGAGCATTGCAAATAGAGCTACTCTATATTTGGAGATACCTTATTTTTTTAAGTTTTGCATTTTTATGTATCTTGACAATAAAAAATTGTGGTCTTAAAGTCTACCAAAGATCATTAATGTAATTGTGGCTTGTGCTGTATGTGAAAGATGTTTCTGATGTACGGTAGGCCTATAGGCAGTGGCGGCTCTAGACTCGATAAAGTGGGAAGGCTGTAGCTTTCGAAAATACTTATAAGGTACAAAAATTAAGAAAACTAGCTTAATAAAATAATAGTTCAATTATAAATACTTAGTAGTTTTAGATAAGCTAATTGAATCAAAATAATCAAGTAGAAATCTGGTTCACAATAATAAATTTAATTGAAAAAGAAGCACGATCAGCCTAGCACAGGAAACAATGACTGACCACACTTGATAACCAGCGTCCGAACACTGCCGTCACGTGCCATCTGCAACTGTACGCTAGCAGGCTGCATCTGCTGCAGACTTAAAAGATCCAAATTTTGCTGCATATCATATCATTATCTTCTACTTTACCAATAATGTATTTGAAAATTCAGTTTTTAATAGTTTGATATTAACACACGGTGACGGAAGTATAATTTAAATAGATCAACTTTCATCAAATATAGCGAATTAAACGTGAAATTAATCATTAGGGACATCGTGCACCTGGCAGCAGTGCAGTGACCGCACTCACCTCACAGTCCTCACTAAATCTCATACCCTGTATACTGTGTGTAGACTGCACGATTGCAGCCTTAAAATTTACATCTTAGCGCGGTAGGCCCTATATTTATATTACATTTTAAATAACCTTTTATTCATCATTGTTTGCTGGAAGTTATCTTTATTTCGTCACATTATTAATATATAAAAATCAGTTTAGTTTAGAATCTCATTTTTTGTTTAATACAACACTTTAAATAAAATAAAGAGACCGTAGAGACGCATTATTCGTCATTTTAGTTGGGGGGTCTGCAGCCTTACAGCCTCTAGGCCAGAGCCGCCACTGCCTATAGGTATGAAGTTTATATCATGCCATTACTATATAATTATATATGCTATAATAATATAATAACGATAATATTAAGAATACATTTGCACCAGATATTTCAACATATTATATATGTATTCGTAATTTGATTCAAGAGTATATTTGCACCTGATATTATCCATTATCAGACATTTTTAAAGTTATATGTATAATACTTTATATTATTAAAGTAAATGAAAAGACCGAAAAAATTATTTGCAAACAATATAACAATTTACATCTCAGTTATAATGCCGATATTAGCAAAATTATTGTTTGCATCCTATATTATACAGGGTGTGCACAAATTATCTTTACAACTTCTCTCTCAAATAAAAATATTCAGAAACGAGGTACACATACCGTTTTTACGCCATCTGTGAGAGAAAGCAATAGTTTCACGTGGTAGTTGTCAGATGTGAGATTATTGTACAGAGTGTATACAAATTACGAAATTTGTACAAAATTCCGTCAACATGTATTTCCCAAATCAGTGGATTGGACTTGGGGTGCCCATCTCTTGGCCGGCCAGATCACCAGACATAACACCCTGTGACTTTTTATGGGGTTATGTAAAAGACTGCATGTACACAACTCCAGTGGCCAACATCTACGATTTAAAGACCAGAATTGCTGCTGCTGTTGCAAGAGTAGACGTTGAAATGTTGCAGCGTACATGGAGGGAGATAGAATACCGTTTGGACGTCTTACGTCTGACAAATTGTACCCATATTGAATGTGTTTGAGGTGATGTGAAACTCTATTACTTTCTCTCACAGATGGTACAAAAACGGTATATGTACTTCGTTTCCTAATATTTTTATTTGAGAGAGAAGTTGTAAGGATAATATGTGTACACTGTACACCCTTTATATTCATTTCAAATCATATTATTTAGAAGTTTATATGTTACAATTTACTACGGGCGAAAAACAAAATTATCGACACTAGTAGCTAGTTATCAGTATACCAGGTGGTATTCTTCGCTAGCTTGGCCTATTTTTTGTTATAGAAATATATATAGTACAATAGTTTATACACATAAATAACAAACACATTATGAGTTCAGTTCAACTGATGACCAACTGATAGATTGGGACCTAGTATGTTTCATGGACTGCTCTCGATTTTCCTACGAAATTGCAAACAAGGGTTTTCTTGAGAAACCTAACCTAACCTAACCTAACCTGACCTAACGTAACCTAACCTGACCTAACCCTACCTAACCTAACCTGGCCTGACCTAACCTAACCTAACCTAACCTGACCTAATCGAGATTCTTATACTATTGTTTTTTGCAAGATATATATTGCACTAATTCTTGTCATTTTTTGTGAATTTGTATGGTATGGCGTAAACGCCACACCAGCTCGGACTTACTCAAAAAGATGTTGGAGTGTATTGCGTCGTTTCAGTAAATAAATTTATTCAATATCCAATAACATTTTTCTTTATCATTTCTCGAGAAAACCGATTGCAGAAACAAAATCAGGGTCATCGACTGCCCTTGTTTGCAATTTCGTAGGAAAATCGAGAGCAGTCCATGAAACATACTAGTTCCATAGATTGCTTTCCCACATTATTTGCTACATTAAGTCAATTGGTTTACTGCTGACTGACTGAATAATATTTATATACCGCGACATATATAATATTTATGTACCTAACGTCACAGTGACCTGTCACTTATCCGCTGGTCACCTAACTGAATAGTATTTATCAAAGACTGCAGCCTGACTAGTCACCTGTCTGAGTAATATTTATCAACGTATGCCGCCACATAGGGTCACCTGTCAGGTCATGGTCCTGAAGACTATCCACTCCGAGCGCGCCCACATGAAGAATCTCCACCCCAATGCTACCGGGGATTGAAAATTACAGAACAAAACAAATCAGGATTCCCTAAGGCCTCACGAAAGTCACGAGGCCTTTCCACCTTTCAGCTGGCCTCGAGGCCAAGACCACTTTTGAGGTCCGAGGCAGAGCCCTGCAAAATATGCCTGAGACCGGCCTCGAAGCCGAGGCCAGGCCTCAGCCCCATGTCTGGTAGCTATAACTTACACACATTTTTGGTAAAAGTTACTTAAAATTAATTGAAACCTACGTGAAAATTATTGACTGCCCGGTTAGGTCAACTGTACGCCCCTGACGATTGGTTAGGTTAAGTCGTGATATTTTTGTTTAAACTAATGAAAATATCACGACTTAACCTAACCAATCATCAAGGGCGTACAGTTGACCTAACCAGGCATTCAGTTGACTTAACCAGGCATTCAGTTGACCTAACATAGTGTAGTGTATCATGCATAGCACGTATATTTATCGTTCATGTTTGTAATCTACTTCGTATTATTTACGATTCATAATATAGCCTCGTACTATCGAGTCTAGCTATTCAATGTATATGGGCTCTGGAACCTGCGCGCAGGTTCCGGAGCCACTTCGTATTTTTAATATCCACAGAGTTACGATTCTTAAACTGTTGAGATTTGAAGGTATTGGGATTGTATTCAAAAGAAAATACAGTATACCATTTAGGCTTGAAAGTTTATAAGGATATTTATACTGTTGATAGTTGTTATTGTATTCATATATTTGCAGTTTCCTTTATCTTTATCTTCCTTGATTTATGTGAGATCATCTGTCCTGGTATTTTTTTTAGTTTTTACTTAACTTTTTTGATTAGATATGTCAGTCTCATAAGAGCCCCTAAATCAAGAATTTTTATGGGAAGATGTCAAATTTGAAGTTTTCGGTAGGTCAGTACAGATCCTCAACAAGGCTCAAAACTTTCACGGTAATCATTTTCTTGTTTCTAAATTTTGTGGTTACCGAAGCTAATAAATATCTGTTGAACCAAATGAAAAACTTCTTTATTCACAAAATACTCTCAAATAGATATATCTTTGATTGTATTCATAAAAAATGTATGTTTGAAGGATACTTGGGGAAATCTTTTAAAGTACCCAACATAAAACCTGTTGTGTAATAGCCTTCAAATGCAAAACTATTGTTTCCTATTTTCTTTGTAAATCTTGATAACAAAAATCTGTAGCTATAGTTGGGCAAGATAACATAACAACAAATAAGTTGGTGTTTGTTTGGGCAAGGTTTGAGAAATGTGAAACAATTTTTTATTTTTTTTTTGCAAGAAGGAGGGGAGGGGACCAGGGCAAATGCCCACAACATTACAGTGTGTCTACTCTCTTAAATTTTTCAAATGTAACAATAGCACTCTCCACTATGAGATTGTCACCCATTGATATTTGTCACCAGATACTAAAAGGTGATGTTGAATTAAAAGAAAAAATTGAGGAAAATTTTGAAATAAAATTTATAAGTAATTATAAAGGTAAGTAACTATCATTTTAATAATGTCAATGAAATATCAGAAATAAAGGGCTCATTAACGTATTAGAGTCCTGCATTTGTTTGGTTTGTCAAAACATGTTAGGAATCAGAGTTTAGAATAGGTCCTTGCCTTCCTTATGAAAACTGTGAAAGGTAACTCTAGGGAATCTAGGAAATTAGGATATACTTGCATCCCTGTGTGTGATGGACTCTCATCAAAGACCTTCCAGGACTCTGGAACCAGGGCACTTGGGGCCCCGTCCCCTCCGAACCTCGACCTCACCTTCACGACACTGCACACATACCTGGCCCTAGCGCCCGGAATAAACCGACGAGGAGGAGACGCCGGAGTGAGTCACCAGACTCTCCGGCCATATAACAAGCCTCTACTCCTTCCCCCAGATCTAAGAAGAAGGCCAGGGCCCCTACACCCCCACTTCGTCTACGACGTCCTTCTAACCCAAACGTAGAAGCCCCTCCTATCCAGCCCCACAACCTTGACAGTAGTAGCTGACCTACATGACCCGACGTCCAGGGTGAGACAACTACCTCTCCCTAGGGGATCCGGTGGATGCGGCATTGGTACGCCTATATGGTATGACCGAAGTGAGCTCGGCCGCGCCCCCGGGTCACATGGATCTACCCTTACCTTCTGACGCCATCTTTACTACCTCTCCATGAGAAAACCATGATTCACCTCCTTGCACCACCACCGCATCTACTGCCTTCGTGCCCCCGGCCACCCCCTTGCCAGCCGCTCTGACCTCGTCTCCTCTCCCACCTGTCCAGTACTTCTGGTGCCCCCTGTCACCGCCCAGGGTCCGCCGTGAGACCCCGGACAGGTTAGGAACTGCCACTATAAGTAATAGAGCACCCCTTCCTGGCCCGAGCACAAAATCCTGCCTGGAAACTCTTCACCCACTGAGTTCACGACCCCCCCTTCCCTGCCGTGACCCACAAGTTAGGTTCCGTTCGGCCGACTCGGCCCCGCAGCCTCCTCCGGAATCGACTGGCCAACCGATTCCCTTTGTCTTCATGAACCCTGATTTCCCTTCCAACCCGAATTCCCCAGCAACTCGACCTTTTACCCTCTCCCCCCAGACAAATAATGGACCCTCCGGAAACAACTATAATACACTGTAATTCCAGAGGAATCTTCGCAAACTATGAAGGCCTCAATTCCATGATTGGCTCTACCCGCCCGGTGTGTGTCTGCCTCCAGGAACTAATTCTGGGGACCAGATCTATGCTCTGCCCGACTAGATATTCATACATCACCTCCCCGTCTCAGACCTGTACTCGAAGGGGGGCGGCCATCCTCGTTGATTGCTGCCAGGCATTTCCTGGACAGAAAATACACCGTCTGCTCCATGTGCCTCCCTCCCCACACCCAAGTCTCCCGCGACGACCTGGTGGAGGTGATACAACATCTCCCCAGGCCCTTTCTACTCCTGAGCGATTTCAACAGTCGCCACCCCCTATGGGGCGACACAATCTCCAACTATATGGCCCCGACCCTGATTGCCCTTATGACCGAGCTCTCCTTCGAGTGCCTCATTGATGGATCTCTTACTCTGTACCACGCTACCAGCACACTCCGTCTTGTATTGCCCCGTCATTCGTCTCGATGGATGCTCTCCTGGATTTCAGATGGCAGGTCCTTCGAGACGACTATGGCAGTGACCATCTCCCCGTCCAACTTGCTCTAAACCGGCCCGACCAAACCGTTCCGGTACGGGAGAGATGGATCATAGCCAGAGCCAACTGGTCCCTCTTCCAAAACAACACCTCTACAACCCATACGACTGCCCACTTCTCATCCTCCGACGAATGCATCGCCCACTTTGAAGCAACCGTCATCGGGGCTGCATGCACCAGTATCCCCCGATCCTCCGCCTACCTCCGCGCCCGGCGAGTACCATGGTGGACCCCAAAATGCACAGAGGCCATACGCGCCAAGAAGAGGGCTACCCGACGCTTCTTCCGTACACGACTTCCCACCTATCGCACGGAGATTTAGTGGGCTAGGGCCATAGCCCACTTTACAATAAAGAGGGCGCGCCAAGCTTCTTGGCGTGCCTTTGTGTCTGGGATCACTTCCTCCATACCTTCAGCTACCATCTGGAAGAAGGTACGTGGTGTCGAGGGGCGACCACCAATCCTCCGGACTAACAACGGACTCCTCTAGGAACCCAAGTCGGTAGCAAACTTATCGATTGTTCACTATGCGTGAGCTACAGGCAGCACTAGCCTCTCGACAGTCTCCTTCTCCTTGCCCGGACGGCATTCCTTACATCATGATCCAGCACCTACTATAAAGATTTCTCTACTGAACCTCTACAACCGTATTTGGATAGAAGACACCTTCCCCTCCCGTTGGAGGGAGGCCCATGTAATCCCGACTACCAAACCAGGCAAAGACCCCTTCGACCTCAAAAACTATAGACCGATCGCCCTAACATGCTGCGCCTGCAAGATATTCGAAAAAATGATCGCTACGCGACTCTCCTTTTTTCTTGAAAATAGTGACTCCTTTCCGCCTACCCAGTCCGGCTTCAGACAGTTCCGCTCCACTACTGATCCCCTCCTGCTTCTCAGCCGAAAAATACAAAACGCCTTCGACAATGGACAGTTCGTCCTGTCCACTCTTTGATATAGAGAAGGCCTACGATACCACCCGTCGACATATAATCTTCAAACAGCTCCAAAGTTTGGGTCTCGTCGGCCCTGCCGACCTTCATCAGGGCCTTCCTATCCTCCCAAACCTTCAAAGTGCAGGTGGGCCCAGTCCTTTCGGACTCTTTCGTACAGGAGGATTGGGGCCCACAAGGAAGCATCCTTAGTGTGCTGTGTTTCTCAATAGTTATGAACATGGTATCAAAAATCTTCCCACCCACTGTCCTTTCTTCCATCTATGCGGATGATATCGCGATCTATTTCGCGGGGGGGGGGGACCGGCTGTCGTTCAATGGCAAATCCAGCTCGCCATCAATCGGGTGGAAAAATGGGGGACGTCGGTTGGCTTCTGCCTGTCCACCTCCAAAACCAAGTGCATGCTCTTTAAAAGGAGAAGACCCACTGCTTTCCCCGCCCACTCTGTCACGCTATACGGCGAGCCTCTCGGCCTCCCCACCTAAAAAACTTCCTCCAGCGTCCCCTCGTTCTCCTGGATCATCTCTCTCATTCCACGTGGGGCGCCGACCGATGCGCTCTCCTTCGCCTCTACACTGCCATGGTCAGTCGAAGCTGGATTATGGAAGCGTGATATATGGCTCCGCCTCCAGAGCTCGTCTCCGTATTCTGGACCCGGTTCTCAACAGGGCCTCCGCCTCTCCACCGGTGCCTTCCACTCCTCTTCGGCCTCCAGCCTCCGAGTAGAATGCAACTACCTCCCTCTCGGTGCCCGGACAGTTCGCTACTGGACATTTCGCTACCGGACATTTCGCTACCAGACATTTCGCTACTGGATGTTTCGCTACTAGGACATTCCGCTACCGGACATTTCGCTACCATATATAAATTTACCAGTAAGTAAAATTAAAAAGGTAATAAAATTTATTAAAAACTTACGAGAATTATTTAAATGAATACAAGGATTATTAAATGATTACATGAATTACATAAATTATTACGCATGATTACATGAATTATTAAAAGAATTTTATTTTTTAAAAAGAATGAAAGAATGCATAAAACATTTGATACAATAAAATATCTAAAAATATTTAAGATTATGCGCAATAGCGCGAAGGAATTCCAGTTTATTTCCAGAATCGTATCTTCTCAGTAAATTATGGATCCTCTGCTCACAGTCCCTATACTTTTTCTTCTTCTGAGTTGCGTTTAGGTTAGGTTAGGTTAGGTTAGTAACCAAAAGGGGAGAGGCAGAGGGATCAATGTTAAATGTCGGTTTTTATAAAAAGAGATTCTAAAATTCTAAAAATTCTAAGAAAAGTGTCATCAGATGATGAGGCTAAAATTTTAAAATGTTTATCCAAAAGGGCAAGATTGCAGGACTGGGCATGTTCTCTTATAGGAGAAAATTCTTTAACGACAGCGAAGTTAGATGCCGGTAGCGAAATGTCCGGTAGCGAAATGTCCTAGTAGCGAAACGTCCAGTAGCGAAGTGTCCGGTAGCAAAATGTCCGGTAGCGAATTGTCCAGTAGCGAACGGTCCTAGCACCCTCCCTCTCACCATCTGACACGCCCTGTCACTCATGAGAGCTTACCTTCGCGCACAGAGCTATCCTCCTCACTCCTGTGCGCGGCAGTTTCCGAACTTCCACACCAGGGACAGAGCTGGCACTTCACTGAAGCGGTCCGCTCCTTCCTGGACCTCTCCAACATGCCCCTCCCCCCAGTCATGCCCATCACATACCACATCTCTCCCACTTGGCTCCTCAACCCAATCTCGTTTTGCAGAAACTTGTGTGCTCTGCCAAAGACCATCACCACGGCATATAGGTCATTTTTCCGGGAACACATAACTCGGCACTCGGGCACTGTCTCTATCTACACGGACGGTTCCCGCTCGGACGCTGGCACGGCCGCCTCAGCGGTAACACTACCCCAGCCACTTTCCCGAAGTTTCCGCCTGCCTCGCGAGGCCTCTGTGTTCTCAACAGAACTCTTAGCCATCTTAGAGGCTCTCGATATTGTGCGCACCTACCCGGCCAGAGATTTCGTAATACATTCCGACTCCCAAAGCGCACTTCTCTCCCTTGAAAGATTCAACCTCCCCCCCACCCGCTCGTGTGCACTATCCAACAGAAATTCCACTCCCTGACGACTTCCAGACACAAGACGGTCGCCTTCTGCTGGGTCGCGACACATGTCAGAATTCGGGGTAACGAGGAGGCGGACCGCGTGGCGAAGGCTGCTTGCTTGCTCTCAGACTCCTCCCGACCTCTCCCTTTCACTGACTTCTTGCCGACTCTCCGATCCCATTTCCGTTCCATCTGGCGACGGGAGTGGGACCAAGCCACAGATAATAAGCGTCACCGGACAAAACCACAATTGGGATATTGGGCCTCCTCGTTTCATCGATCCCGACATAAAGAGATGGTTCTGGCCCCTCTCCGCATAGGACACACGCGCCTAACACATGGGCATCTCATGGCCAAATTACCAGCCCCGCTCTGCCCCATCTGCCGTACCTCCATCGAATGCCCGAATTTCTCTGCTCTCCGCCATAGGTGCTCCCCCTTCTTGTCCCGTATGTCCGCACCCAAGCGTCTCTAGTCCATACTTGCCGAAGGATCCCAATTTTCAACAGAAGCAATATTCTCCTTCCTAATTCACTCCCATCTACTTCATCGCATTTAGGACAATACCTTCCCTTCCCCCTCACTCTCCGAGTTCACTACCCCTACCCTAGCAACACCCCGAACCCACTGCCTTGCCGAGATATGTGTCACTTCACATAGGCACGAATCGGCGGTATATCATCAACAACAAAAAATTAAGAAAAAAGGTGGTGTAGCCAGATATCCAAGTTTTCGTAGGCTTCATAATATCCTTAAGTAAGCTTTGTTGATTGATTTGTTTGGGGAAATCAGTAGGCTATAAAAGTCCTTCTGGATAGGTGTAGCATGAACGTGATAGGCAGCCAGAAAATATACCTTGTACCAGTTACTCCTGTTGTGTAATACCGTGCATCCCAACTCCTGGCGGTACGCATGGTTTTATTCCGAGTTACTTATCAAGGTCTCTAAGAACCGTAAAAACGGTTTCTTTATAATCAATACTCCAGAAGCTGGTGGATAGCTGAATTTCTCATATCCCCACCTCATACGAATCACGATCCATTTCAATGGGCCCATTGAGTTCTGATACAAAGTTTGCCAGGGTATTGTTAGGATGTACAGAGAGAGAAGAAGAGGACGATAGTGTGACATATAACTGGTTAGGCGCCATGTTACACACTATTTAAGCTTCATTATTGCAGCAGCTTTTATATACGGTAGATGTTGAAGTTTTCTGGGAACCCTAGCTATTTCACCAGGTACATTTTTCTCTTTCCTGAGCCTTTGCTCCCTAAATTTTTTTAAATTTTAAACACATTTTTTCCTAAATTAAATGTCACTTTCTGCAACTCCTCTCGGTAAAAGTCGCCTGCGATTTCTTCCCCATTCAAATCTTCAACTTAATACATCATTCGTTAGCCAGACTCTGTACTGAACGGACGCATTTCCTGAGCTCTCTGATTTTGCATCTACTTTTTTATATTGCTGAGAATTTTACTTTTGGAAAGTTTTGAATTTTATATACTTGCGTTTATATTCACGTTGTTATAGTTAAGTAATTGAATATTAGTGGTTTTTACGATTTAGAAGTTTTCATTGCGTGCCTGCTTAATTTAATTTAAACCTGTGACGGTTTAAACTAATTTTTAACTGCGCGATGCAGTCGCAGAAAACGTCGTGTGTTAGGTGTAGGGTAAACCGGTGGTATTCGGAATTTAAGGATTATAAAGGCGGTCCTATGGCGATTACCGATAGATCAGTTTTTTTTTTTTGGCGAGTTCATGGAGGAATTAGTTGACATAAAACGCAATGTACGTGAGGTAACCGAAAGACTTGCAACGCTTGATGAGGGCAGGGGTAGGGCTACGTTTGACGGAAGCCGAACTAATACTAACGTTGAAGACGTTAGTAATTTGAAGGGTGAGGAAGGGGTTAAGGTTAGTCCGAGAGTAGTAGATAGCGAGGGATATAGAGAGGTTAAGGGTGGAGCTAGGCCGCGTACGTTAGGTGATAGGAATCCCCCCCCCTTATCGAAGTTTCGAACCCTTTCGCCCATTTGGAAACGGACGTGAATGAGGGGGAAACTATTTTAATTGGGGACACTCTAGTGCGCCACATGGACAGAGTTCATTGAACGGCATCCAACCCAGAGGAGGAGGGTCTGTCTCCCAGGGGCCAGGGTTGACAGAGTTAGAGACGAAGTGGATAGGATTGACGTTGCCTCCCGTCACTCAATGTTGGTGACGATGGTAGGAGGCAACGACTCGTATAGGCCCAATAGCAGAGTGCCTGATCTTTTGGAAAAATATAGGGGGTTAATTAGGTCCCTGAAGGCGAGGTCAGATAGATCTTTAGTTCTAGGTATTACCCCTAGGCACGGGTTGGATCTTAGGATTACGTCAAAAACAATATTTTTGAATAATAAATTAGAAGAGATTTGTGCTGAGGAAAATGTACCCTTCGTAAAGTTGTGGTCCGAATTCAGTGATCGTAGCCTTTTTATATTAGATGGGGTGCATTTTAATGAAATAGGTAATGCTAGGCTAGGTAGGTTAATAGACGAAAACGTGCGGAAGCTGTATAGGTCGAAGACGACTTTAAACGTTGTGGGTCCGGGGAACGCGGGCCCGACGTGAAAAATAGTTTAAAACGCGGGCCCGTGGTAAAAAATAACTTAAGTCTTTTATTGTAACGCGCGTAGTATTAGAAATAAATTAAATGAATTTAAGCCGATAATTTATTCCGACAACTATGATATAGTTGCTATCACTGAAACTTGGTTAAATACCGTGACTCGGGACTTGTTGGGGTAACTTGATATACCGGGTTTTAAACTCTTTACTAATGATAGGTTACATAGGTTTGGTGGAGGCGTTTTGCTGTACATTCGTAATTCCCTTAGGGCTAACGAGGTTAAGTTAGATTTTCCGGCAGCAATTAATGCGATATGTGTTGAAATTAGGGCGCGTAGTATTAGTTTTAATTTTGTTGTTTATATACCTCGCGTTGAACCCCTCGTACATATACTAGATTTTACTCACTTCTTGGTAATTTTATTGACAATCGCAATAGTATAATTGTCGCAGACTTTAACTGCCCTAATGTTAATTACGAGAATTTTACTGGTAATGAAGAGGGTTTGAGATTGATTGAGTTTATGGAAGATAACTTTTTACGACAGATAGTTACCGAACCAACGCGCGGTGACAATATTTTAGATTTGGTGATGAGGAACGGCGAGAATATAGTCGAAGGTTTAGAAGTAGGCGAGAGTTTAGGATGTTAGTGATCATCAAATTCTTAGTTTTAAGTTAGCGATAAAAAACACCCAGCATAGTAACGTAATATAAGTCCCTGATTTTCGTAGGGCTAATTTTGATAGTTTTGCGGATAGGATGAGAGTAGTGGATTGGGATAACTTATTTATGGGTAATGACACAAATTTGCGTTGGGTGGCGTTTAAAGAAAGTTTTATGAATATTGAAAGGGAGTTTATTCCTCGTAGGCCCAAGCGCGCTAGAAATCATGGTAGGCCGAAGTGGTGAACTATGGAAATAGGCGAGTTCATAAACGAGCGTAGTAGAGGGTATAGACTTAATAAGCGCAATGGCACGGCAGCTAACATTAATAGATATATCGAGCTTAGACGTCAGGTTTAAAGATCAGTTAGGAATGCCAAGCGTAATTTAGAGATGCTTATAGCTGCGGATAGTAAACATAATCCAAAAAAGTTTTTTGAATACGTTAATAATCGTAAGCCGGTAAAAGATAACATAGGCCCTCTTGTGGATGTTAATGGCACTTTGGCTTCTGACGCTCAGCCGATAGCGTGTATTTTCAATAACCTTTTTGCGACAGTTTTTACCGTAGAAGACGTAAATAATGTCCCCGACGTGGACGATATCGTTCCATTTAGTAGCGAGACTATTTTGGATGAAATAACTGTTTACGAGGGTGAGATTGCGCATTATATCGATAGGCTAAAAGTTAGCAAGGCTCCAGGCACTGACGCTTTTTATCCCAGATATTTGAAAGATTTGAAAGACGTTATCGTAGGCCACTTAACGAAGATTTTTAATCAGTCACTCGAAACGGGGATTATTCCTGAAGACTTCAAATTAGCTAACGTCACGCCTATTTTTCAAAAAGGCGACCGCGCAGTAGCTAGCAATTATAGGCCCATTAGCTTAACGTCAATTGTCGATAAACTTTTGGAATCCGTAGTTAAGGATCGTATCATCGATCACTTAGAAAGTAGAGATTTGATTAATAGTAGTCAGCATGGGTTTCGACGCCATAGGTCTTGTTTAACTAATTTGTTAGAATTTTATAACGAAATAGTGCGCGAATACGATAGGCATAGAGCAGCTGACGTTATTTATTAAGATTTTAAAAAGGCGTTTGATACAGTTCCGCATAGGAGATTAATTGCGAAGGTCAAAGCGCACGGTATACGCGGTCAGGTAGCTAACTGGTTAGAAGAATGGCTTCGTGCTAGGAGACAGAGGGTCGTAGTTAATGGTAGTGAATCGGGGTGGTTAGATATAGGTAGCGGTGTCCCACAGGGTTCAGTGTTAGGCCCATTGCTATTCGTAATTTACATTAACGACATAGATGTAGGATTGACTGGTAACGTGTCAAAATTCGCGGACGATACTAATATAGGCGGTAAGGTTGTTAACGAGGACGATAGTAATAGGCTCCAAGACGATGTAAATAGGATTATGGAGTGGACAGGTAAGTGGCAGATGCAATTTAACATAGACAAATGTAAAGTTTTGCATATAGGTTCTCGCAACAATAATTACACGTACACGATGGATGATAGGGAGTTAGCGAGCGTTGACGAGGAAGTAGATTTAGGTGTACGCGTATCTAAGGATTTAAAGGTTAGGAACCAGTGGCTGGAGTCTTGCGCAAAAGCTAATAGGATGTTAGGCTTCATAGCGCGTAATTTCGAATTTAAATCGAAGGATATTATATTGCCCCTTTCCAAGTCCCTAGTCAAGCCTCATTTAGAATATGTAGTTCAGTTTTGGTGCCCGTACTTGCGTGAGGATATTGATAGGTTAGAAAGGGTTCAACATCGTGCCACGAAACTAATTCCGTCATTGCGCAACAAGCCTTATGAAGATAGGATTAAGGAGTTAGACCTGTATTCACTCGAAACTAGGAGATTAAGGGGGGAGCTTAGTGAAGTTTTCAAAATCGTTAATAACATCGATAATGTAAATTTGGATAAACTGTTCACTTTCGATAATAGTAATACTCGTAATAACGGATTTAAGTTGCGTGGCAGACGTTTCTTTACTAACATCGCTAAAAACTTTACGTTTAAAGTAATTCATAAATGGAATAATCTTCCCGCGTCAGTCGTTCATTCTACCAGCGTTAATATGTTTAAGAACCGTTTAGATAGGCATTTTAAAAATATTAACGTTGTTTAAAATAAAAAAAACAATTAGTCACAGGAGCTCTGGGGGTGGTGGTTGAGGATGAGTCTGTTGAGTATTAATGCCAGCTTGTGACATGCCAGCGTGTGATGCCAGCAATTAAAAAAAAAAAAAGACTAACATGAACGTAGGTGTAGCTCGTAGAGTAAACTAACCCACTTTTTGTTTAACTTTACCTACTTTTTTTTTTCTTATCCTCTCCTTACTTTGCATGTCTGTAACTCTTTCTTGCATGTTTGTAGTTTGCATGGTATGACTGAGAGTTAAGACTGTGTTTGCATGGTTTGCAAGCGCTCTTATTTTACTTCTTTTACTTTTCATCTTTCACCCCTCTCCTATTCTCTCTGACTATTTTTCTGACTTGTCGGCAGTGGCCGGCGGATGATGATGGTGAGTCTTTTTTTCTTTTTCTGAATGAATGTTAACCCATGAGTGATAGGTGTTCCTCCTTACTTAACCCCTTCTTCTCTTCTCTTCTCTTAACTCCCTACTCTTTCCTTTCTCTCGGGCTAACCTTAGAGTGGATCTTAGGATCTTTGTTAGCCTTAGCTTCTGTAGATCATTATCTCACCTTTAGGTCTCATAGCCCTAACTTTAAAAATCTCACGTGTCCATCCTTGCTCAAATCCCTTCGCGAATTTATTTCCAGAACGCGATAGCTTTACATGATCATTGATTTTGAATTGTGTAGAGTGTGGCGGTGCTCTAAGAATATCTCTTCTCACTTCACGCACTGTGTGCGTACTTCTTTCTAAAACCTCGTTAGGTGTTGTCCCAATCGTGCGATGGTGCGAACGGGTGTATGATGAGACCAGTTATTTCAGAATGTTTATATATCTGTATGTGTTTTTATGTGTAAAATAGCGATGCATGCGTTCCTTTATGGTACGTTGAACTGTTTCAGCTAAAGAGGCCTTATGTATAGAATTGCTAGTGTAGTAGCTGATATTAAACTCTGTCAGCATGTTCTGAAAAGCTCGGCCAATAAATTCTTTCCCCATATCCGTACAAAAATAGCCTGGAATCCTGTTTTCTTTAACATCAGCGTTTTGGTGGCTTTAGCAACTGTTTCAGGCGATTTATTTTTCAGTGGAATTAGCCACAGATATCTAGAGAATACATCTATTATGAATAGGATGTAACGGTAGCCATCATTATACACTGAATACCTTTGAATCTCTGTTAAATCAGCTTGCCAAATAGAGTCAATCGAAGCCGCTGTTGTCTTGGCTGTTTTAAACCTTTTTCTCACTTTTTTCTTATGAAATGTATAAGCATCCTGCTCCCGCAAAAACCTCTTAACATCTTTTTTCCCTACTCCATCATTATAAACACTTCTGTACAGTCTATCAACACCGCCGTAGGAGGCTGGGCTAGAAATGTAATAATAGTGTCTTGTGAATATGTTAGCCATTTGCGTTATTTAGAGGTAACATGGAAAGGGTTGACCGTTGTTGTTTGGTCTCTTCTTTCTCCTCTTCAGAGATGCTACCGTTGGGGATGATGGCGTTCTGAGTTGTGGCACATGTGAAGATTGTTCCAAGTCTTTTAATATGTTCAGATTTCCTATAAATGTTTTGGGGACATTTATTTGCCATAGTCTTGCTTTAATATACTTCCACCCTGATGGTGAGGATCTATCCCACTTTCTCACCAGATCCTGGAAGATGTCGACGATATTCGAGCCCTGTACCTTTGTTCCTTCAACAATGATCTCACCTGTATCGGTCCACTGTATGATGGGGTCCTCATTTAAAAGACTTAAACCTTTATTCCACAATGTATGTGGAAGACTGCTTTTTAATACATGTTCGATATGTTGTGGGGCCGACCCGATATTCTTTGGCTGTTCAGCTCTAACGTCGGCCCCAAGTCCTATGTCTCCGTGCTCATCGTTGTCCGCGCTGTGCCTAAAAACCACGAGGATCTCTGTCGGATTCTTATAATTTTCATACTCGTGAAGAAATTTCTACAGAGCTTCTTGGTATAAGATTCTTTTCTCATCAGGTGTTTTTTCACTGTTTAATAGGTCTAACAATTCGCTTTCCATTCTTCTAAGCCTGCTTTTACGGGGTTCTAGAACCGTGTCTGGACTCTTTGGAATCACGACTACTTTCTTCATTATATTAAGCTAGTCGGTAAAGGTCCCAAAACTGAAAATAAGATGGGGAGAAATGATTCCCCTCTTTGTACAATAATTCGCTTTTTCTTCCCGACAGTTTGACTTTTACGAGCGAGCGTGCGTATTATGTTCTTGTAACGACGTAGGCGAGCCTTTTGAGAGGGTTTCATTGGTACATTACATTTTATAGCATTAAGACAGATTTCACAGATGCATTTTAAAAATTCCGAGTCGATATTTTTAACAAACATCTGCTGCAATGCCCAGGGCAGTCAATGATAGATTTTTATTAATTTATCGTATTTCTTTAGCCTCTTTGTCATTCTGGAATATACACCGTTTCAGGCTCGTTTTGGAGTATGTTCGTTCTAAGAAGCACTCTGAACGTGTTTCGCGGGTGAAGGTCACAAAGCAAATATTCGTAACATTGACTTGTAGCTTTTTTATAAACTTCCAAAAACTCCTTACGCTGATTCGGGAACATTTGATTGGCTAACACCCCAATTTGTGACACATCTCTACATTTAAAGACACATCACGCATGTATCTATTTTTGAAAAATAGATTCTGATTGATGAAGAACACGCTTATGTTAAGATGGTGGGAGAACACTGTAAATGTCTCGCCAAACGTTTTATCCATTTCTAACATGAGATCATCAACTACAATGACTGTATATTCACTTCCCTTTAACGAATTAACGTCATATACACCTTTGTGGAAAAAAATGTTATCTTGGTAGTCGTTGAACACTGATTGGTACGTCGAATAGCACCATATGACTTTATGCACAAATATGAGAACATCTCCCCCTTAAATTTAATGGTTTTAAGTATAAACACATTTTTAGCACATCCTGTAAGGCCAGATCAATGCCGTAACAAGGGCGAGGCGAGTGAGGCACTTGCCTCGGGTGCGCAAAGCTGAGGGGTGCAGAAAAATTATATAAAATATGTATCTACTATCCCAAGCACGTCATGCCATTAGGGAAAGAACGCATTTCTATAAATTTTCAGTACTTTTCAGTACTTTATTCTGTTTTCCATGCATATTATTCGATCAGCGCTTTTCCAAACCGAATATTGCAAATCAGAAAACAGGATTTAATGACTGGAAATGACTGGAAAAATTTAAACTGTATTGTAGAATATGAAAATTCAAGTAATCATCGTGAAAATTTCTGTAAATGGAAATTCCTACAAAAAAGACTATTGTGCGGACAATGTATCGATGATGCACTTCAGAAATTTACCACTTCAAGGATCGTGTAGTGTTATAGGAATAGGGGGGCGCAATTTTATCGTGGGCGCAAATATAGCGGGGCGCAATTTTATAGGGGGGCGCAAATAAAGGGGGCGCAATTTTATGATCTTGCCTGTGGCGCAAAATTAGCTAGTTACGGGTCTGGGCCAGATATAATACATGTGGACGGGGTCGTGAATCTGAATTTTTCTACAGAATCCATCTGTAACACGTGACACCCATAAGTGGAACATTTACAAAATATAATAAAAATGTAAGTGATGTTCCTTATATTCTACGGGGCACCAATAAACCTTAGCCACCGCCCATGGCCTAAACCATTAGAGGTACAGTAAAACTAAACATACCTTACAAAAGAGAATTTAATCCTGCATTTAATGAGAAACAATTAAAACTTGGTGTTCCCGCCATTGGCTTCCAAGACAGCCTGAATTCGCTTTGGGTAGCTTGCCAAAAGTGACGTGAATAGATCTTGATCGTTACGCAAATTTGCTAAAACAGTTTCAATGTGTTGCGTCATTGTATCCTTCGAAAATCGATTTGCTGCAGGTTCTTGAAACAAGAGACATTCAACCTTGTCCTTTATAACTGATCCAATGTGTTCACAGACGTTCAGGTCAGGAGAATTTCCTGGCCATTCGTCATTTCCAAAGAAATCGACCTCATGATTCCGCAACAACTGTTGAGTGGCTAATGCCTTAAAGCAGGGGGCCCTATCGTGCAGAAGTGTGACCTGATCGACATCCATAACATTGTTTGGGTTTCTTAGAAAAGGAATGACTGTCCATCTCAACTCTGACCATTTGGCTTTAGCACCCACATGAGCTTCTTTGCAGTGAACAAAACAAACACACCAACACAGTCTGGACTTTTTAATAATTCGCAATAATGTTCATTGTCATCGATATCATCTAGTGTTGTGGCCCACACTCGATCATTTTGGTAGTTAGGCCGACGTGTTACGTAAAGAAAAAATTCATCGGAGAGAGCTAAATGCATGAAATCATCCACATCCCAATCTTCAAGATAATGGGCAAACCACATTCTGTCATCGATGTTAAGTTGAGTTTTTCTTGGCTTTGGAAGTTCATGCCAAGGCTTTAAGCCTTGCCTATGACGGTACAGTCGAATGATCTCACCACTAACGATCTTTCCTCTCAACACTTCGATCTCTCTAGAAAGTTTAGCAGAGCTGTTTTTCCGCTTACGCGTACCGCTTTCAATGATGTCCTTTGTTTCCTGAGAGAGTGGCAAATTTGGGGCCCAGATTTGGTTGTATCCATTTCACATTCATCCAAAGTTTTATTCCAATTTCTTTTGACGAAGTCGTCCTCACTTCTTCGCAACTTTTTGGCAACACATGAACGTATTATAAAGGTGGCTCCAGCATCACGAGCTTCCCGAAATGTTATTGCTCGTATGCGATCTATCACACGTTGCCTCTCCGAATCACCAATTAATTGAGAAGCCATTATATTATCACTTTATCAGCTAGAGTAATTTTAATACCTGCAATAAATAAAGAATTTTATATATTTTTATAATCACTAAAAACTATTTCGATATAAGTAAACATGTAAGCTGCAAATGGGGGGTGCTAAGGTTTTTTGGAACTCCTTACAGTCTTGTTTTTCCTCTTCTTCCACAGAACCATGAATGACAACGAGTTACAGCATCATGTCCCCATCATCGATATTATAGACGACCCCGATGACAGTGTAGTTGTGGTTACATACTCCACCCCTGCTGACGAGCCCACACTAGCGACACCTGTAACATCACGCGAAAATTCAAAGCGGAGGCATGATGAAGTGCCTTCCACGTCAGGTATAAAACGTGCCAGAAGTGCACCGGCTGCTAGAACCCCAGTAATAGAGCCCCAACCCTCTACGTCTTACGACACCACCCCACATTAGCTCCTTCCTCAAATAGAAATACGTCCCCTTATTCCTGTTCAATTCCAGACACATCCTCCACAACAGCAGCAGCAGCTTCTCGTACTGTGGAGGAAGGTATAACATTCGAACTGGTGCGCACCGCCACCACCACCCGAGCTCTGACTAGAAATCAGTACGTAGTCAGGGTTGACCCTGAAACCTTGTATAGCAACAGTGTTGAACACGGTCTGCGAAGCGTAGTTGAACGTATTGTGGAGTTTGCCCTTCAGAACCGCAACGACGTGAAGTCAGTACGAGGCTTTCATTCGGGTTCGGGTCAGATGACGGGGATGTAGATGATTTTTGGGTAGTAATGCCGTTCAGACGCTTGGCCGCTGTAGATATAGAATATATCTTGAGCCGTATAACGTCTCTCAAAGTAGTACAGCCTTCAATATAGACAACTTCACGGAAGATACTGACCGTGTATTCCGTGTAGCGGGTCATAGTGCCACATCTTATACTCTTAACTTCAATTCTCCGCTTATTTACAGGCGACATATAGACACCGATCGTGGTTGCGGCTTGTTGCAATAGTCTTAGCTCATGTTCACTGTGCTAAATACAATCGCGTATATATCTGCCTGCCTACGGTTGTGCAGCGTGCAAGTAAACTGGCTTCAGATTGCAACCTTGAGTTTGACTGTAATATGGGTCTTGAAGAGTTGAAAAGGGTAGAGAGATCGTATAAGACCTCTACTTACTTTAGGATTGTCAGGAAAAACGCATCTCCCCTTCCGTAATATAAGGGCTCTTTACGCTAGTTATGATAAAAGTCCAAAATATGGAGGACATCATGATTTGTGTAATGGATGTCTCGAGTTTGCGGATGATATAGTGAAACATTGTAAAGAATGCAAAATGGTATGTGAGCAGTGTAAATGATCCAAATGTGAAAGTCATGTAGTTGAAGCTGAGAAGAGGAACTGTAATGTGTGTAGACGCATGTTTTTCAATAATAAATGTTTCGAGCCCCATACGTCATTTGGCACTTGCAAGAAAATGAGAATCTGTGAATGTGGTATGTTTCATATGATGGATAATTGGAGGAAATTCACGTATAAATGTGATGAAATTCAGTCCTACATGCCATGAGAAATATAAGGCGGATGGTGTAAAGCATGTACGTTATATGAAAGATGGTAAGCCTAAAAATAGACCTTGTATAACTGTGTACTACGATATAGAAACATATACGGTTGATCAAACCAAAGAGGTTATCCCACATCTACCTGTAAGCCAGACTATCTGTGATGAGTGCATGGCGACTGAGTGTGATGAGTGTCACAAATGTGGTAAACGGACAATAGTTTTTAAAATGATTGCACACGACAGCCCTGTGAAACTCTTTGTATCCTATATTGTCAAGTTAGTGAACAAGCTAAAAAACATGACTATATATTCTTGCCCATCACGGGGCAAAATTTGACACAATTCTTTTATAAGGAACTGATTGAACACGAGTCATCGGAGATATTTACAGGCGACCCCTTGAAAATGGGAAACAAACTTATACAAATGCGAATAAGAAGTAATGGTCAGTTTAAAGGTACTTTATTATTCACACCTTGTAAATTAGCCAAGCTACCCAAGTTGATGGGTGTAGCCGCCGAAGTTTCAAAAGGGTATTTCCCTTACACTTTCCTCACTAGCGACACTTTAAATTACGGAGGACTACCTCCCCACAAACATTACTTTAACTACGCCAACATGAGTGATAGTGAGCGTGAAGGTTTTGACCGCTACTATAACAGTTTTAATGAAGATACCTTACAATATATAGCTGATAAATGTGAGCGTTATTGCTTGAATGATGTGCGCGTGCTTAGAGTATGCTTCCAGGCCTTTAGAAGGATGTAGATAGAACGTTCAACTGCGATCCGTTTCAACTCTGAACCATAACCGTTTCAAAAATATAGGTTATCACACTTTTCATATGGCAAAGTATATAAAGAAGGCTAACATAAATATTTTCTGAAAATAAAAACACTATTGGAAATTAATGTTTATTGAGCCAAAATTGTTTGACAAACCCAAAATGGTGCAAAGGATATAATATATATCTTGAGGAGAACTGATAAGAGAATAACAAGCCTCGTTATGCAGTGTGCGTTCCTTAAAAATGCACTGAAGAACGCGACTTCCGCGTATGAACATTCTTATCCTTTCTGATCAGCGACCATACGTAGTCTCCCATCATGGAAGCATCCCAATGACCCTGGTACCTTTTCTCCATCGTTTAAATATCTTGATGGAATCTTTCGCCATGTTCTTCACTCACATCGCCCAGGTTATCACGAAAAAAGTCTAGATGTGAATGCAGATAGTGTAATTTTAAAGACATACGGCACCCCATTTTGCCATAGCACTTAATCAAGTTTGACACGAACTCCTCATAGTTTGGTGCTTTATGGTTGCCTGAAAACCCACGAACCACATCACGGAAAGCACACCAAGCCTCTTTTTCGATCGGAGTCATCTTGGCTTCAAGGTTCTTTGAATTCAACAGCGCCTTGACTTGTGGTCCTACAAAGATGCCAGCTTTGACTTTGGCCTCAGAGAGTTTAGGGAACATGACCCGAATCTGTTGGAAAACTTCCCCTCCAAAATCTAACGCAGTTACAAACTGCTTAATTAGACCCAACTTAATATGGAGAGGTGGTAGCAGAACTATGTCAGGCTTCACAAGAGGTTCCCTGAGTACATTGTACTTTCCTGGTTGCAGTCCTTCACGTGGAGGCCACTGAACTGTTTTATAGTGCTCAGTTGAAGCCCTGCTATCCCACAGGCAAAGAAAACATGAATATTTAGCAAACCCTCCTTGTAAACCTAACAGGAAACCAATCATTTTGAAATCACCACACACGTCCCAGTTATGTTGTTCATACCTGATTTGAGTGAGCAGTTGTTTTGACATTTTCATAGTCCTCTTTCATTTGAACAGAATGTGCAACTGGTATAGATGGATATTTGTTCCCATTGTGGAGTAGAACAGTTTTTAAACTCCGAGTTGGACTGTCAATAAACAGGCGCCACTCTGATGGTATATGTGTTAACCCAATAGCTGTGAATAGACCATTAACCTCGCTGCAATAACAGAGAGCCATTGACATCGTAGAACCTTGCAAACTCTTCATGCCGCTTTCGGTATACAGTGCTCTTGCAGTCTTCTCCAAGCAAATTCCACTCTTTGAGTCTGGAGGTCAGAAGCTCAGACCCTGATTTCGTCATACCCAAATCTCTAATTAAGTCGTCCAATTCACTCTGATTTGTAAAGTGAGGGTTTGTACTGAAAGTTACTGTATATTCTTCAACATGACTGTCCTCACCAGCCGACATCTCAGATGAGCTAGCTGCATCCTCATTTTCAACCTGCAAAGCAAAAAAACAAAATATAGGCATAGCTATATTATGTAGAAGAGCATCAGCACTAACAAAAATCGACACATAATGACCCACAGTCTGTAAATACAGAAGGTAAAGTAATGGATAGATACCTGCTCTGGTGGACGTGGTATTGAAAGACCTTCGCCATGTGGTACAGGAGCTATGGACGACGCTATGCTTGGATACTGAAGAGTCTGCCTTCCTTTAACTTTCCTGTACTTAGAAACATCTACCATGCAGTAGTGGCAATCGTCGTGGTGGCTCTTTGGTTCTCTCCATATTCTGGGTACCGCAAAGGGCATTGTCTTGCGTACTCCCCGCAGCCACCCTTCAAGTGTGGAGCGGCAGCTTCCACAGATCACATGGGGTACCCAGGGCTTATCTTGGTCACCCATAGGCATACCAAAATAGAGCCGATACGCGATCCAGAACTTGGTGCCTTTCACAATCTTGTGCGATACTTGCTTGGGGCCTATGTAATACCCACAAACGTAGCAGAATATATCCGGCGAGTGTTTACAAGTTTTAGTTGCCATTCTCTTTACCAAACTGTACTACATTAATCATAACCTGCAGATATAGAGAGAAGAGTTATTAAATCTGCGACAGATTACAGATTCCAGAAAAAAGATGTATTCACAACACTGAAATAATGTTCGCAAAAAAAGGATCGATAACACTCAAATCGCACAGCACAGAAACACAGTACCTCAGTGCTGGTAACCATCAGACAAACAACTTGCTTTCTTTGTGTGCTCACACTTACTGACTTCTCAGACTCTGCGCTCTTCTTTATATAGCACAGTGGAAGTTTCGGGCAATTTCTAGAGCAAGAAACTGTCAACGAATATCCGGATTGTTCTCAACAATTCCTGATTATTCTGATATTGCTGCGCCCATAATAACATTATACTGGTAAAACATGAAAAATGGATTATCTCTGAAACCATTGATGATACACACAAACCAAGGCCAGATTTGGACTCAGCTCCCACAAATGCATATAAAAACAAAAAATTCGATATAAACAGAACCAGTGTTACACAGTGTAATCGCCTCATTGTGATTTACTGTGTTCAAGAATAATTTCATGCCTAAAGACACCTTAGCCCTCATTCACAGAAACAACCCTCGCAGTTATGGACACAAGAGTATTTACTGGCTCATACACCCACAGCAGCAAACCGGTGTATACATAAAACATGCCCGCAACACGGGGGAAGTACCCATTAAGATCAGTGGTCGTGTTTTTTGGGTTGATGGCCTAAGCGAAGACCCAGCCACTGGTGAGAAGTCTGTGTACTCCTTTCACGGGTGCTGGTGGCATGGATGCCCACGTTCTGAGTGTGGAATCGTAGGAGATATCCACTATAGATCTCCCGCCGACAGGCTTGCATGGACCCGCACCCGCGATCAGATTATAGGCTCCCAGTTCACTCACAAGATCTTGTGGGAGCACGAATATGATGCACGGATGGAAACAGATGTGCAGTACCGTGAAGAAATAAACACCATCAAGCGTTTAATGGTGTTGGATCCTCTCAAATGCGGTGATAGCTTGTTCGGAAGGCTTGCAAACCCATTCAACTATACCTTCCGTCTACGGAGGGCGTGAATTTCCATTAGTACGACTTTTGCTATTTATTCCCCTACATGATGAAGAAATCCGCACCCCGTAGGTGCATCTGAAAAGCTGGTGGGACCAGCCCTGCCCACCATCGAGGTGTTCTCAGCAAATTTGAACAAGAACTATTTCGGTGTTTCTTTCGTAGACGTGCTCCTCCCTCGCGATTTATGGCTGCCGATCTTACCCGTCGTCATAGACCACAAGCTCTTGTTTCCCCTGTACGTGAAGTGCGCAGAGGAGAACAATGGGGCTTATAATCACACATCCAACCAGTGGAAGATCAGAGGCGTATATACAAGTCCTTAACTGTTCCTAGCCTTTCGCCATGGCTACAGAATATTGAAGATATATGAGGTGTGGAGGTTCCAGAAGCTACCCAACCTTTTTACGCCGTATATAAATACTTTTTTGAAGGATAAGGTAGAAGCATCAGGGTATCCGCGAGGGGTTGAGCCGAGGGTGGAAAATCGGCGTATATTCAGTGCTACCGTGACCGTGAAGGAATACAACTTGTTCGGGCCCAAATTGTTAAGAACCCTGGCAAGCACTTTAGTACAAAGTTGTGCCTAAATTGTCTTTGGGGAAAATTTGCACAGAATACGGGCAAGGGGAATGTTCATCTTGCCTAAAGTTATAACGAGGTGTGGGATTATGCCAATGCCCCACTAAAGAGGTCATGGAGATTGTGAATGTAGGTAATACGTACATAATAAGTACATCACCACCGAATTGGCCGCAGATACCTCGCGTGTTAAAAAAATATTTGTAGCCAGCTTCACAACGGCATGCACACGCATCAAGCTTTGGAGACTGCTGCACTCTCTTGGGCGGAGGGTCCTGTAAGCAGACACAGATCGCGTAATATTCACAGCGAGGAAGGGTGAGTACATGCCGCCTATTGGTGAATTCCTGAGAGAGTTGACTGATGAGATCAAGGATGAGTATGGTGATAGTGCATACGCGGACTCCTTTTTATCAACAGGTCCAAAAACCTATGGGGTACGGGTGGGGGTGGGGGAAGAGATGAAATATGTCGTGAAGGCGAAGGGCATCACGCTTAACCAGGCGAACCGACGGGTCGTTAAATTTGAATCGTTGAAGGAGCTAGTGTGCTTAGAATATGAGGGCGACCAGCCGCCCGCAACTGACTGTAGGGACCAACAGTTTTTGGGCACAGAAACTGGGGGGCGTGAAGGAAATTAAGGGCACGAAGGTGTGTCGTAACACCTATAGGGAACGTTACCAGGTGCCTGACACCTTACGATACCGTACCCTTTGGGTACCATAGAAATTTAATTTGTTGCCATATATATATATATATATATATATACACCTGTTATTGATGTTTATTTTAATTATTACGTATATTTGAAAATGTTTATTAAATAAATCATGTTTCAATTAGGGTTTCATTTTCTGCTTTGTGTGTGTGTGCGCGCGCGTATGTACAGGAAAAGTCCTAAGCTCCGCCCACTGTAAGATCAATCAAAGGGTCACGTGACTCCTGCTACTAACTGGGCATATCTCTACCCGTGCGTTCTCAGTTGACCACTGCAAGTGGGTCTCAAACGTGTATTTGAAATCTCACGTAGTCGAAAAATAGTGATGGCTACCTTTGATATTGCGTGTTTGACGTTTATGAAGTGGTATTCGGTAAAGTCGGAAGATGTGGTGAATACTGAAAGACTCCCTAGCTCTACTTCCTTTGAGACTTTTAAGGCTACATTGAACCGTGCGAAGCTTGAGGAACAAGATGTTCAAATATTCTATGGATATTCTGTCGAGAGCATTGCCGGATTTCGCGGCAAAAACGATGTAATAGACTACGTTGTAGGACTAAACTGTATAAAAGCGTACATATACCGTGAAGTGAAAGAAACAACACGTGCAGAAGAGAAGCAATGGGTATGGTAGTGAGTCTTGTTGATGAGTAGTGTGACAAGCGGTATTATTTCATGCTGCATCATACCGAGTACGCGTACCCTGCGGCTGAGAATGTAAATCTTGTCATCTTGCATAAGCTGAAATAATTTTACTACTACGTTCATATATATCATGACGAGGTTCGCAGTGAGGTTGTGGCTAAAGGCCTGTATGAGTTTTTAATAGAATTTAGAGACATGTTTCGCTTGCTAGGCAAAAATGAAAAATATGGGCTCATATTTGTCTCAAATGTGCCGGAGTGTGAATAAAATGTTTATTTCATGAAAATCATCCTCAACGTAAATGTTTGACGCGCATTCTTGGGAATGATAAACATTAAAGCCGTTATTGCTCCATGTATCGGAAAAATTCTGATTGCCCGGTATAATGGGCACAAGTATTCACGATTCTTTCATGCTGGAACAAACCCGTACACGAAATATCAGCGTTTGGTATGACTCGTCCGTGTGACTCGTTTCACACACCTGCCTCCGAGACAAACCGCGCACCGGCTGGTCATAGTCATCTCAGAGCTTGACCCGATTGGACGTGCATTCTCAGAAAACGATGGAGCTTCCTTTGAGTCTCATTCTCAATGCGGTATACGATGTGGCTGTGACGGTCATTGCGTGTGTTCAGGCGTAAAACAGGTGACATTAACTACGTACTTGAAACGACTTGTAGACAAACAAACTCTGGGAAACGTAATATTGTTTATTTAAGTGTTGAGGAGATGAACTTCGTGACAGTTGAGAAGTGGAACGAGGATCGTTATAAAATACTTGCAGGTGTAGGCACAAGAAGAGAACAGATTAGTGGTACCCCCTCATATGCCACTGTTTGTACGTTGTGTATAAATAGCGATCAGCCATGCATTGATATATGACTGATGTGGAAGAATGCATCTGACAACGGTCTTGTCCCCACGCGAAACGGCTTCATCCTCGACAGAATGTTTGAAATCGTCGGTTTCCGCAAGCTAAAGCCTATATTAGACACACGTGTTACGGATAAGCTTTATTTTGATACGGTTCTTCAATGCGCATACACCGCTCTGCTCGACGGGTTTGCCGAGTGTATAGGAAAAAACATGGCGAGAATGGTCTAGAGCTGGATGCTTATTTAAAAGGTGTAGACTCTTCGAAATATCATGAACTTTGGTACAAAGGACTTGAGCGGTACAGGGCAGAGCCACTCTTCACCCTGAAGAATTGCTTCTTTATATAATGAGCAGCTGTCGTTACAACTTAGAAGATTATTTCAACTGCCGCTTTGCGTTGTAAAGAAGAATTCACGATTGAAAAGCTCGGATCGGTAAGAATAAACCCTCGATTGGAAAGGAGTGTTTATAAACTTGAATTTAGTAATGATGTTGTGGCTAACGACGCCCTCCTTGTGCGTTCTTTTGATTGTATTCTCTCCGTGTTTAGAGAGTGATAATTTGCCAACCAATCGTAAAATGGGCACAAAAATAGTATTGAACGAATTGAAGGCCCTTTACATCGAATATAGGCACCCGCACACCTTGAGTGGTGAAATAATGATAAATCGTATTTATTGCATAGTACAAAGCAACAATGATGTAACTGTAGATTCGATCACGTGCGAGTTTAGTATTTATTTAAGCGCAGTTGAACATAATGTGTATATAGACTTCTCCCATACTATTTTGATGTTTATATATTAATTTTTGAGTGTATTCATTTTTATATTTTTGTTAAAATTTTATTATTTATTATAAATGTGTATATAGATTTCTCCTGTACTCTTATAATATTTGAATGCATATTAATATATATCGTTTAAAGTGTTTATAAATTTCATGTGGACTATTTTGAATGTTTATTTATTTTCTATATATTTGTTAAAATTTTATTATTTAATATAAATGTGTATATAGATTTCTTCTGTACTAATATTATTATTTAAGAATGTATATATCGTTTCATATGTGCATTTTTGCTGTATATTATTTTGAACGTATATTTATTTCCTATATTTTTCATGAAATTATTTCCCTTAACTCCTCTAAATAAACAGAATAATATAGTTGTGTTTTATTATCCAATAATTGCTTTCCTGGTGTATATAAAAACGATATTAAGGAATTGCTGTGAGATGGGAATATACAGGGTGTCTCAAAAGTCACTATCTATTTCGGTGACATTAGATGTTTTTTTTAAAAATGCTATGCTGGCATAAAGATATGTACTTCTGGTGCAAATTTGTGTATTTAAAAAAGTTAATTGGTTTATTATCTTGACATGCTTGAACAATTCCTCGAACCTCAACTTCTTACAGATGGCATTCTTGACACAGTAGTTTTTCAGCAGGATGGAGCACCGTGCCATTATGGAATAATTGTACGTGATTATCTTGACAGACGCTTCCCCGGTCGCTGGATTGGTCGTGGAGGAACACAACCATGGGCAGCACGTTCACCCGATTTAACACCATTAGATTTTTTCGCCTGGGGTTTCATTAAGTCTAAGGTGTACACTGGTAGAAGAATTAGTGATGTAGCCGAACTTCGAAATCGTATTACCGATGCAGTTCAGAAAATAACACCTCAAATGCTGGAAAGTGTGTTCCGGGAAACAACTTATCGCTTTGAGCTCTGTAGAGACACTGATGGTCGCCATGTGGAGACAGATAAATAAATAGCACTAATTCTTTGTGGCACTTACTTTGAAATAAATATATTTTTCATGTCTTAAACCAGTTTTTCGTAATTCCCATTATTTTTCAAAATAGATAGTGACTTTTGAGACACCCTGTATATAAACAATGCACCTTCAATAAATACATATATGAATACACTATACCAAATGGCTGGTTACGTCTTCTAAGCCGACTGACGGATTTCTAAGCCGACTGTCATGAATATCTCCATTAATTAAATAAATAGCGCAATGTGACAACTCGAAAGTTAATAATATACACATACACCTAGCCAAGCCATTTACATTTTCTAAGCCAGATTAAGCCTTCTAAGCCCAGCTTGTGGCAGGTGGGGGAATCCCCCATGCTTCCTTTTTTGATGGGGCACCCTGTGGGAGGGGATTGAGACCTTGCAACAAAGGGGTGGGGTGGCACTTGGGGGGTAAGTGGGTGGGGGTTGCAACGTTCATGAACATTGCATGCAATTGCACTCTAACCTTTTGAGGCCATATTATTCGCATATATATATATTAGGGCGGGTCGTACTCAGGTGACAACATGAATCTGAAGGAAATCCTACCATTAGGGGTATCTAAATTATGTGTTTTTACATGGGGAATTCAAATATGAGCTGCTTTTTTGGATAGGATAACTCTAACCTACATCATTTTGTATTTCTAAATTGCCAATTTTACCCTTTTGAACCCCTTTATAATATATTAAAAGATATAAGGTAAATCATTTATATTGACAAGGCCAAATCAACTTTACATATATTTATTAATAGGTGAACTGCATGTATATCACTGGATATAATTACAAAGATCATTCTCCTGACATCTTGAACTTTGCCAGGTTGCACAAATCCTGCTTTGACTCAGACTTGGACATCAGCTTCCTGCTGGTCTCCTGAGCCCTGATCCCTCCATCCCTCTTTTCCTGTGAGAAGTACTTAGCAGAAGCCTCAGTCACCATTTTAACAACCCTCTCAATGCTTTGTGTGTGGCAAGGCCAGTTGCGCACCTCCATGGGGGTGTTGATGAAGTTTTTCACCTCTGAGGTGCTTAGAGAGCAGGTGAGAGGTGGCTCTGACACACCTTCTGACCAGCTGATCAAGTCACCGATGCTGGAAGCATCACAATTGATGTCAGGTGTCCTTCTGCTCCTAACAGAGGAGTCCCCCAGCTGAGTGTCCGGGTCCCCCTCTCCCCTGATGGCCAGGATTCTCTCCACCCCTTCAATCCTCTCCTTCTGATCCTCAGAGCAGAGTAGTGTTTGGAGGATGACTTCACTGTGGGCATACCAAGCAGATCTTCTCACAGTTGGCATCACAATATCCAGCACCTCCTTTCTCTGGGACTTGAGGCAGTCCAGCTGAAAGAGGATGTGCCTAGGCCCTTCGATCCAGGAGTGCTTGACCTTCACGTTGAACTAACATGGGTAATACACTCCAATGATGAATTCCACAATGAATTGCAGAATCTTCAGTTTCTTTCCTTTAAGTCCGTGCTTTGACACCCAGAGCCTGAGAAGTCTGTTCGCTGTGGTGAGCCAGCGGCTGTGGTTTACTGGTCCTATCTCTAACAGAGCCAGCCCTGCAGGAAGTACTCCATCCCTGACTGCACAGACAATTTTATAGCCATAGTATTGATCAGTTGAGAGATCTTGAATGACCTTGTCAGGAAGCTTGATCAGTGGAGGGCCAACAGAGATTCGGGTGAAGTTTGGATTGATATCAAAGTCTGTAGCAGAATCAAGGAGCTTTCCTATTGGCCCGGATAATTTTTTGTCCGACAGAGTAGGGCCATCAAGGTCAACAATGAGATGGCGCAGGGGAAGTTCAACAGTGTGCAGGTTGCACACCAACCAGACCAGCTTTCTCCCCAGGTGCAGCTCCAGCTTCCGCATTACTCCAGCTTTCACACCAGTGTTGACATTTGTTGAGTCTCCTCCAATGGCCAACAAGGTCTTATCATAACCCCTCTCTTTCAGCCAGGCAAACAGGACCTTAGCAATCTTCTCCGCATGTGACTCCTCTTTAGTTGCTTTCTCTGGGGTAAAGTGGAACAGATAGTAGCTGCCAGGCTCACTAACAACACTATAGTGTTCTTCCTTGATCTTTGCCGGAAAAGATTGGTCACTGCCCTCAGCTTCCATCATCTCATTGGTCAGGTCAATCCGCCCATCAAAGAGGATGCAAGAGATCCCCCCTCCTCCCTGCACTTCTTCTCGAACTGTTCCCCCAGCTCTCTCATCAACTTCTCCTCTGCTCTCTTGACCTTGCTCTTATCAATCACTTTTCTTGTATTGTCTTCTGTGATGATTCCTGCGTCAATCAGAGCTGCTGTTGCTATTGCTGCAGTTGGCCTCAGCCCTATGCCATACCTTACACTAGCAAAGGCAATGTTTTGAATCTCATCAGAGTTTTTCTGTACCTTTGCCGAAGCTGCTGGCTCAGGGTCAGTTTGAGGGAAGAGCTCAACTTCAGGAACAAACTCATCTTCATCACCACTTCTCTCCAATTCCAGATCCTCATCACCATCTGCCAAAAATCTCTTAACATCCTTCCTGGCTGCCTTCTCTGCTACTGCAGCACTTTCCTCCTTGCTCCTTCTCCTTTTCTCTGCCTTCCTTTCCATCCACTGCCTTTTCAATGTCCTCACCTGTCTCTTGTGCTCTGGTAGATCCGGACCCCCTATTTGGTGGGGTCCCTTACTTCCAACCTTCTCTTTCTGTCCCTTGATGTAGGCAAGATCTTTCACAGGAATCTTTTTCTCTCTGCTGCAGGAACAGTTAATGTGGGCTTGGATAACACAGCCCTCACAGCCTCCCCCCTCACAACTGGTAATCTGACACTTGCAAGTCAAAATATCAAAGAACTTGTCTAACTTGACAATGAACCTCTCTTTGGCATCAAGTTTGCCCTTCCCAAGAGAAAACTTCACTGCCTGATTCCAGACCTCCTTGAGCTTGGACATGATGGTCACTTTTTCATTGATAACAGGTGGCTTGAAAAGAGCATTAGCTTTGCTCCACTGACAAATCAGACCAGGGTAGATGTCACTCACCAGCTTGTCCACTGGGTAGTTCCTCCTGTCATCTTCACTTTGCTTCCTCAAGTAGATGCCATACCTCAGGATATCCCTCACAGTTGGCAGTTCAGACACCAATAGCTCCCGGCCAGTGCCAACAAGATTACTCAGATGAGAACTTGATTTCGTCCTTGTTCTGACTTGAGCCATTTTCTTAATGAGTTCACACTGAAATAAAAACAATAATACAACAGTTAAGTATCCACTACGGACAGGTATTAACTCTTTTCAGCGCAAAATTCTGGGTTAAAAAAAGAGCTGAAATGGGCAAGAACAAATTTATCTGCAAATGCTAAACACATTATGCTTTTTTGGTTTCAAAATGTTATAAAATGCTAATTTATCTGTTGTCTGTAATGCAAATAATTTGTTCATGTACTCTAAAGAAACACATCCTAAAAATATTCTTTAGAACATTGAAATAGGCCTCATACTGCTCAGTTGTACTAAAAATGAACCACCTAATTTTAGCTCAAATCAAAGTTGTTAATTAAATTTTGCTCAATGTATCACTATAATATGCGTAGAAATAACTTTTTCTAAAATATAACAGAATAATACTCACATGTGAACAGTAACAAAAAAAATATCAGTAGATAATCATTAAATCTATCCCCTCACTGCAAGCCGAGGTGGTAAAATAGCTTCATAAATCATGAGTCACTTCAAATATTTCACAAAACGTTTTAGAATGTTCTGAAACGTTACATTCTAGCCTCTGAGAAAGGTGGCTCAGAAAATGGCCTTATGCGCGCCAGAAAACCGTCAAAATATTTCATATACCAAACTGTATGATAATTACAATTAAGTGGAATTGCACACCTTTTTATTTGAGTATTTAAATATTATTATTATTATATGAATTACATTATATGTGTTTATATGAATTAGTTAGAACAATGCTCTATGAGAGATAACGTGAGCAGCCATGATAGAAAACGTGAGAAGACATATTCTGGGGTAACTACAATAGTAAAATAATCAACAATTTAATAATAATCAACTGCAAAATGATGTAGGTTAGGGTTATCAGAATTAAATATTTTCTTCATAATTGTGTTCTATACACCAAAATATGTCATTTGAACACCCCTCTCCATTGATTTAAAAAAAATGCATAGTATGACCTGCCCTAATATATATATATATATAATATATATATATATATATATATATATATATATATAATGCCATTTAAAAGCATGCCATTTATTATATATCAGGTTGTAACATAAATTCTGCTCGATTAGAAAACGGAAGATAGATAGTAGAATAACCTTAAGATAATGTGAAATAGTTTTAGAAATGTTGCAAAATACAAGGCGACAGGTTCGCACATGTTTTATCACAATACAGAATGACTTAGGCTAGTGTAGGATTAGGCTAATGAATATTTTCTCTGCTGTTTTTCATACAGTTACAACGCCACCCCTACGATATTACAGTAATTGATAAAACATGGAGCCCACGAAAGAGCATATTCGACATGTGATGCTGTATGAGTTCCATAAAGGATCTAACGCTAGTGAATCCGCAAGAAACATTCAAAGAGTTTTTGGAAATGATGATGTGAGCGAATGGATGTGTAGGAGATGGTTTGAGAAGTTCAGAAATGGAGACTTCAGTCTGAAAGATTATCAACGAACAGGACGACCAAATGAGTTAGATGAAGAGTTGCTGAAAGCAACAGTGGAGGAAAACCAACGGTAACTGTATGAGAACTTCGCCTGCAACTCGGCGTTAGCCATATGACCATTCATCGTCATTTGAAGCTGTTAGAAAAAGTAGTGAAGGTTGGAAAATGGGTTCCGCATGATTTGTCACAAGCGAATCTTCAACATCGAATCGATATTTGCACATCACTGCATTCTCGGCAACTGCAGGCACCGTTTTTGAATCGGATCGTCACTGGAGATGAAAAATGGGTCCTCTATAACACTATTAAGCGTCGACATCAGTGGCTTAGCCGTGAAACAAAGCCTGAACCTCAGCCAAAGAATGGACCGCATCTAAAGAAAATTTTGCTGTGCGTTTGGTGGGATATGCAAGGAATTATTAATTTTGAGCTTCTGCCAGATAACCAAACAATCACAGCTGTTATTTGTTATTTGTTATTATGTCATTTAATTTTTGTTCTGAATGAACTAAAAATTCGAGCAGAATATATGTTACAACCTTATATAACAAATTTTAGGCTTTAAGTACCTTATTATAATATTAAGCACACCCTGTTTTGTTAACCACCATACGCCACTGATATATATATATATAATGGTTTCCTTTGATAGGTGCAGGTTGAAGAGACAAGCTTAAACAATGTGTGTGTGTGTATATATTTACAAAATTATAAAGAAAATTAAATAATGAAGATTAAGGCAAGTGGATTTTCCGAAATGTAAGGAGTTTGCTTCGATAGCTTCACTGATGTTCCGTGTAAAGTGCCGGCTTGTGCTTTGTCTAATAGTTGCCCAAGGACTTGAATCCAAGTAACCTTTTGGAGCAAAGTAAAACTTATGAAAAATGTGCTTATATTATTATGAACATATGAATGAAAAATTATGAGTTAATTCACAACATAAAAATCAAAACATGACAATTAGAAAAGCATAAGAAAAATACAAAATCAGAAACTTGTAAAATATCGGCTTATCCCTTGAAGACATCTGGAAGAATGGTTGGCCAGTTTGGCGTGTGGTTGATGATTACAGTTCCGTCTTCATAATTATATGGTTAAATGACCAACCACAGCGAAATGGCAACGCCCACTAATTAAGAGAGTCTACAAGGGTCAATGAGATCTTTCCACAGACACTCAATTACTTACAATATATATATTCCGATGGCGTTGATCGTATGAGAACACTTCATTTTAATATGCAAGTGAGGTCAAATTACCGAACTCTTTATTTCGATGCAGTTGTTTTTAGAATTCTATATTAGTCGGGAAATCGTGTCAATTCCATTGTTAGTATAATTTTTATTTTTAGCTCCATTGCTGTGCTGAATCAGTGTAAAAACTGTAGGTCTAAGTCGATGTGACAATCCGTACCGAAGTTTATTTCTTCGGTGAATTGTAAATTTTTGATTACTCATATAATGCTGGTATAGATTCGCTCATAATTTCAACAACAATTTACTGTATATGTATATAGGCATCATGTTCGTGTAATTTTTATTTTAAGGCGTTTCAATTACTAAGATCTGGACAGGGTACATGGTAATTTTATATCCATTTGTATTAAGCTGCCAGAAGGGCTGTTATAATTTTGTGTAAATTTAATTTGAAGCGAATAATGGCGATTATTTTTTCCTTATATTTAAAGCAGTAGAGCTACTGAGATGAATCATTTTATGAGGATTTAGTGGATGAAGTGATTGAACTTGCTTACAATGAGATGGCAGAGGTCGAAGAATTGGAGGTTTTACATCACAATCGCCGTCCCTGTACAGAGCGATAACACGAATGTGAAATAAATGCGGAGATAGTAAAAATTTTATAATTTTTATTTTGTATTAGATGAATAGGGTAAGAAGACTATAAAACTATAAAAAAATTTGTTTATTAATACATTTTACATTCTAAACAACAGTGTATATATATATATATATATACACCCACACTGTCTCAAACACTATAAAGTTTAAATTACCTACAAGGCAAATTTAAAATATTCAAACTTAAACGTTACAGTTTTGATTGTCAATACATTTTGAATTAATCGCAGAACACTTTTATTCCTAATTTAGGCAATAAATAAATAAGAAAATAAATTATTTATATTTATATATATATTTATATATATATATAATATTATGAAAATTATTTCACGAAAGTAACACGTGAAAAAATTTATGAATAAAACTACGAAGGAAAGGTAACAGAGTGGTGCTCAAGCGCTTTCGTCCGATGACATCCTCAGGAACACTGAAGTAAATAAAGAGTTCAAGACTATATACAGGTTACAAAAAAAAAATATATATATATATATATATATATATATATAATAATAAATATAGAAATAAAAATTGTAGGAGGAGCATACAAATTTGTAACGAAAATTACCAATTTTAGCACTTTGTCCGAATTCAACACAAGATCAAATGCATTGTTTACCAAAGTTTTAGCACTCTGCCCTTCTTGTCTAAATCCATTCTGAACGAATTCAAAACAACGGGAGCGAGTTGAAAAAGACCTTTGCTCATGTTAAAGTTATTTGTAAGTTGGATAATAGCAGACTCAAGAATATTTATATTAACAATGTTGCTGGAGTGAAACAAAACTGAAGCATTATTCCAATCAATACAGTGGGATAACTCTGACAAATGGACAAAAAGGGCACTGGACGACTGTCCCATTCTAACGGAATATTGATGCTGTTTTACACGCGTGTGCAAATCCTATTTTAGCACTCTGCCCTTCTTGTCTAAATCCATTCTGAACGAATTCAAAACAACGGGAGCGAGTTGAAAAAGACCTTTGCTCATGTTAAAGTTATTTGTAAGTTGGATAATAGCAGACTCAAGAATATTTATATTAACAATGTTGCTGGAGTGAAACAAAACTGAAGCATTATTCCAATCAATACAGTGGGATAACTCTGACAAATGGACAAAAAGGGCACTGGACGACTGTCCCATTCTAACGGAATATTGATGCTGTTTTACACGCGTGTGCAAATCCTATTTTATAGATAATGCCTGAATTATTGGTAGGGCTATTTTTCACTATGATATTTTTCACAATATTGTTATATGAAAATACTACATTAACATCCAAAAGTTTAAATACATTAGCAATGCCTAAAAAGCCCTGGAAAAATGGAAGTATTAAAATATTCTTTGACAAAGTGCGAGTGTTATTATTCACACGATAGAAGGTTCGTTTTGCCTTGTTAAGACAAGATTCCATAAACGCAGGTGGGTAGCACAGATCACTTCCAATACCGTTGATTTTTTCCAATTCGGCATCGATGTATTCCGGACTGGCGATCCTAAGAGCGCGGAGAAACATTGAAGAAAATATGGCCTTCTTAATGGGGGTGTCATGTCCAGAGTAAAAGTGTACGTAGGACAAATTGTTTCTTTTTTTTTCCGATAGATACTAAACTTAAAACCTGGGCTTTCCCTATGTACACACACATCCAAAAACGGGATTGAGTTGTCTTGAGTTGTCCTTATTTTTCAACTTTCGTTTTTTTTCTGTCTGACCTCACCAAAATGTTCCATTTTATGAAGAAACAGAGTGTAGAAATTTTTGGGGGAAACTTTTAATATAGAGGTCGCGCAAGATTCTCAAAGTTTTACGACATTGAGTTTAATGAACTATTATTACCTTCAACTCTATTGACAAATCCGTGGGGCCTCAGCCAGGCTCCTCCCCATTAAAAATGGGTATTATCCGTTTAAAACGGGGTTCTCATGGTGACCAGCCACTCATTGTCGCCCTGTTAAGGTCTGCTTCACGGCCCACGGCACACGCTTGCGATGTTCTGGAACCACCTGGAGGATAAACTGGAGTTGTTCTTCATCCTCAGTAAGACGCCCGGAGAAGTCCTGGATGAGAGCAACTTCACGCTCGGCGTTATCATTTTTTGACTGCGAGTCTTCACCACTGCCTTCGTAGCCTGGTAGTCGCTGTCACTGGTCCATCTCGCTGCAGGAATTTTCAGGAATCCATCCGAGATGCTGCGATTTACGAAGAGCTACCTTGTCTTCTTGGTGACAAAGTCGGCGACATTTTTCCCTTCCAAGGCGTTCAGGTCTACCGGTGCTCGCTTAGGAGGATACTGGTTCCCATCGACACTTGACAGAGCCTCGACCATGTTGTCTTTGATGTCAAGAGTGACATCATCGTCGAACAGGGAAAGACCCACCAATTCCTCAGACAAGTACCAGAGGTGAGCGGCCATCTTCTTGGAAGTCGCCTTGGCGATTCCTGGGTTGACACGTGCGTATTTGACTAAGGATTGGAGGAAACGTAGGTCATTCTGTGGGGCGCTGACGGCAAGAGGGGAAGTGATCCAGGCCTTCACATACACTAGCACTACGAATATGGAAAAATCACGAAGACCCCTTTCTTCTCACTTCGTTAGGGTGAACTGTGAACGAAACATCTAAACCTTAATAACATAGATAGTCTTTGACATCCATCGGGCTTGACTCAGAGCTCCAGGATCTATGAAGCGTGTACCACGAAGAGGTGGAGTGCCAAGGAATAGCGAGACCAGCTCGAGAAGTTCCCTGTAATCTTCTTGAGACTGTTGCTTCAACAACGAGGCCCTGAAAAAAGACAGGAGCTTTTCCTTGTCGTCAGCGATGGAAGCGGCGATACCTCGTCTGTGTTGGAGTGTTCAAACTGCTCCTGATGGATTTGCTCCCAATGTGTTTGGAATCGCCTGAAGAGGAGTATTTCCGAGGCTGAGGAGGAACCCATGCACTCTTTGAAGGCTGCCGCTGCCACCAATTCCAGAATGTGGCGTCAACAGGCAAGGTGGAGACATTGGTCGCACTTGTCTTCAACACCCCATTAATTCAAATCTTCGAGGACAGCTTGAGCTTGCGCCCGTCCAGTGCCTGAAGGGAGTTTGGGAATAGCGAGAAGCCGGGAGACTTCATCTCCAGACACGATAAAGGGAAGGCGATCAACCATTTTTCCGATGAGGTCGGGCAGGAGCTTGCCATCCCAATGGACAGTTAGGGGGACGTCCGGCATGAAAGTCTCTAGTATGCTGGTGGTGGATTCCTCCCGTTTCTTCCGCCGTTGCCTCCGGACGCTGCTCCGATTCAATGCGAGGGCAGTGATGTCGTGACAGACACTCTTAGCTGTCTCTGCTAAGAGAGCGTGACGGTCGATTACAGTCGATCTATGCATACTTCCTCCCTCCGCTTTCGTTTCTGTTCATTGGCCATTTGCTCTTGCTTCTTTTTCTCCTTCCGTCCGGGTACCTTGTCAAAAGAAGACATCGTTCCACGACGGCCCTTCTCACGTTGGCCAAAGAGAAATTGCTTGTCCTCGTCGAGTTTAATGGTGTTGAGAGCAATGGCGTGGGCAATGTCGAAGAGATCTTCAAAGCAATCCTTAAAGTCGCTTTCATTCTTGGCCTGCGCCGCCGTCTTACGGTAGGCACTCTTCTTTAACACCTGCCACCGAGCGAAGAGCTTTTCCAGCTTTTTCACCGCATCCTGTTTGTGTTGGACTGGGATTCGCGCACGATTCCAAAACTCCTGGTTCTTCTCTATCGTCGATGAAGCCGCCTCGCGTGTTGTCTCCTTCTGCTCTATATGTATATGGAGGAAGTACGCCAGTGCCTGTCGATTGGACGGCAGCTTGGGCCCCTTGATATCTTGCTCGTACCGGTCTATCAAATACACCTTCGTGTTTGACCGGGTCGCCATCATAAGCACTTTTTATTAAACAGTTTTTTAGCAGTATTAAAAACTGAAAATTAACACTTGAAAAGAGTGAAAAACAAGTTAAATAACCCAAAATAAACCAAAGTAGTATGTGTAAACAATACCGGCAGCAGGCACACTATCACAAATGCTAAAGACAGTAAAAATTTGTAGATAAATATGACACACAACATAAAAACTATTTGGCAATGTATGTCACTATCTGTTACCATTGATAATTGCCAACGCCTGCCAATTTTTGCCAACGTGTCACCAACTGTGTCACAGTAGACAGTGAAAGACAGTGTTGCTAAATTTAACATTAAAATAAAATTTATAATGACAAATTTTATTGGTATTGGAAAATATAACTTTAATCATTAAAAACTATGACAGTATATTCAAAAATGTCACCAAATTATTGACACAACGTGCGTTGATACGTTGGCACATTTTTTGACCTATGAGTTGAAGTAATAATTATATTTATACATTACACAGTATACTCTATACAGTGTATACATAATTATTCATATTAAACGGCTAATACCCTTTATGGTTCGGTAGAAATTAGTTTAAAACCTCATCCGCATCCTGATACGTAATAGAACTTGCACAGCTCCATATAGAGAAGCATTGAGTGGCTTGCATGACCTTTAGATATTAAAATTTATCCAAAAAACTTCGTACGCTGTATTTTTGCACCAAATGAAAAATTTTGATATGATCATTCCGAAACTACTCATACAAAATTTTTTTAACTCGCAGATAAGGACCACCCTAATATATATATATATATATAATATTATACAAAACCATCTGTAAGATTTATGAATAGTTAAAATTAACTAGCTGCGGTGCATTTTTTATTCGCTATAAAAGTTCAAATACAAATTTTAATTATCAACACAATTCATAGTAGTTACAGGGTTGTTTCAGTTTGAGTAAAGAACTAGGGGCACTCAATATATTTTGCCCCACCCTTTTTACTTAGCTAAATAATAGGCCATGTGGTTGAAATGTCTTTTGGGCCGTAAGTTTGAACTTTCTGCGCTTCACATAACTGGATTTTTCCAGTTTGAACCTCCCCTCCTTGTATAAAACCGATCGTTAAAGCAGTTTCGAAAATGATGTCTGACAGTGATGTGCGTCGTAAACAGAGAGCTGTTATCGAGTTCTTAACCGCAGAGAAGGAAACAGTTGGAAATATTCATAAACATCTAAAAAACGTTTACGGAGATGCTGTTGTTGATAGAAGCACAGTTGGACGCTGGTTTAAACGTGTGAGATCATCGGAGAGAGGAAGATCCAGTGATGAACCACGCAGCGGTCGCCATGCATCGGCTGTGACATTTCACACTGTACAACGTGCTAACAGCATCATTCGATCAAATCGGAGCGTCACATACACGGAGCTATCACTGGAGCTAGGAATTAGTGAATGAAGTGTGAATACGATAATTCAGCAACTTGGATACTCAAAAGTGTGTTCACAGTTTGTTTCTCGCGAACTGACTGAAGATCACAAAGCCCAAAGAAATGAAATTGCTTCTGAGTCGTTGGTTAGATACGAGACAGAAAGGGATGACTTCCTTTCATGAATTGTGAATGGGGATGAGACTTGAGTACACCACTTTGAACCTGAAACAAAACTCCAATCCATGGAGAGGCATCACGCAGACTCCCCACGTAAGTAAAAGTTCAAAATGGCACCCTCTGCAGGAAAGGTTATGGTCACCATCTTCTGGGACATGAAAGGGCTGATTCTGGTGGACATTATGAAGAAAGGACAAACAATCAACTCAGAGGCATATATTGCTACCCTACAGAGACTCCAGAGACGTATAAAGCGAGTTCGACAGGAGAGAAAACTGGAAGATGTCCTTCTCTTGCACAATAACGTAAGACCACACAACAGTTTGCAAACAAGAGAGGCCATCACAAATTGCCCTTGACTGTGTTACCCCACCCTCCATACAGCCCAGATCTGACACCTTCAGACTTCCATTTGTTTGGGCCAATGAAGGATGCTATTCGTAGAAGAAAGTTTCAGAGTGACGATGAGGTTGTTGACGAGGTTACGAGGTGGCTTCAGCAGAAACCAGCGGACTTTTACCAGCAAGGAATAAGGGCCCTTGTTTCGAGGTGGAGGAAAGCCGTAGAAAAGGATGGAGACTATGTGGAAAAATAAAAACTTGCAAAAAAGTATGTAACTACTTGTGTATAAAATTTCTGGAACTACTTGTGTATAAAATTTCTGGAACTTGCTAGGAAACTTGGAAAGAATAAAAAAGGTTGGGCAAAATATATTGAGTGGCACTCATACATATGATTTATATATACTTCACACAATAGAAAGAGTGTTTCTGGACACAAACGGGAATCGTCTATTCATCTAATTGCATACAAAATTGTCATTAGATTCAGCGTTACATAAATCAAATAATTTTAGGAAATCGTTAAATTTATTCTCTCTGGCCATATGTAAGAGAAAGCACAAGCAATATTGGCCACACACATTGCTGAATAATCCTTGGAAACGATGTGGCTTCCATACAACTTGCGGGATCTGTAGTTAATTGAGAAGTTTTACAATAATGGGGTCATTCCTTACCCAGCCACCAAGCGAATCAAAGTAGTAGATCCGCTCTATATTTTTAAAATAAAGCACAACCCAATGAAGGCCTCTTCCTCTGGATTTGTCTGTATTTAGTATGATGCGTCGCAATCTTTCGTAATTGGTAATTCCGTAACTGGTAATTTCACCGTTTCATCCTTAGTATAGGCCCCCATATACAGTGGCGGTTCCTCATATGGGCAATATGGGCAGCCGCACAGGGCGGCATTTGTGGAGGGGCGGCATGAGCGCCTGCAAAAAAAATAAAAATAAAATAAGAATAAATAAAAAAGAAATAAATAAAAATAAAAATAAAATAAAATAAATAATAAAAGATCAATAAATATATTTTTATTAATAAAAAACCATCTATTGCATTTTCCATAAACCTTCCCATAAAAGACCTAAACAATGCAAAATGCTTCCAGATTAATATTATTGGGAATAAAGGCCCATACTTTAACATATGTAATGTTATTTTTCTGGGTTTGGTTAAATAGTGAAATGTATATTATTTATTACAGAACGAATCTTCACACTAAGCCACTAAGGTCTGTCAAATAACCGCAAATGGATAAGAAGAGGTCAAAGCTATCAGGTGCTCAGTTTAGAAAAAAGAGGAAAGAAGAAGAGGAGAAACGAGCAAAAGATAAAGGTATAGAGCTATGTCATCTACTCTTCACTGCTATATTGCACTGCTATTTTGTGATATAGCTTTCTGAGTCATTTGAAGTGTACTATTATGTATATAATTAGCCATTAACCAAGGAGGTTGTATTATTCATTTGTTTCCTATTCTAAAAGTTTAATAAATTGTGCTTAATAACATGTTAAATTAATTGTACTAGCCTATTCATGCATTGGTCTGTTATGTTCTATTTTACTATTTGCAGGGGCACTTTTGAAATATTTTGGAACACCCTCTGCCACTAGCCAGGATGAGAAGCCGTCTACTTCTGCCATTATTGAGGCTGAGGAGCCATCTACCTCCTCAGCCTCACATATGTCTCCACAAATGCAGTCTGATCCTGAGGATGAAGACCCATTTGCTTCTACTTCTCCCCGGCAGGACTCTTCAGGTGAGTTTGTGTGCACATATGTCTGTGAGTGTGTGCGTGTGTGTGTATGTGTATGTGCATCCCTGCAAAGCATTTTGCAAACAGTTATAAATTATAATGTTATTATCACTGGGTCTGGGTTACTGGGTATGTGTGGTGTTTCACCACCATAATTCCATAACACCACCACCATAACAAAGTGCTGTGAATAATGTGTTATCTAACTTAGGTGTGTATACTAATGAGTAATGCTCTTGTTCTTTCTATTAGAAATGCCTGGAGCAGAATCGCCTCCTGAGGATGAGTCTCTGTCCACCGACCCTGCTAACTGGCCTTCAGTTCTGACTGAGAGAATTCGGACACAACTGGTTTCCAGGGGACCAAGTCAAGTACCATCTGACTTTGTATTCCCTAGAAACGACAGTGACGGAAGAAGTTTCCACCATCAATACTTCAGGAAGTCATTGGTTAGTGGGGAAAATATAACCAGAAGTTGATTGGTCTATTCCTTAAAAAACAACAGCCTTTTCTGTTTCTGTTGTACATTATTTTCCAAGAGGAAAATAAATTTAACAAGTTTGGGACTCTCGGACTGGAAGCATGCAAGCTCATTGCTCACATCACATGACAACAGTTCAGAACACCTAAATTCTATGAAAATCTGGAAAGAACTGGCAGTGAGGATGAGAAAGGGGGAGACCATTGACAAGCAGGAGATGGCACTTCTGGAAGCTGAGAAGTTGAGATGGAGAGCGGTGCTGACACGTCTCACTGCTATTGTGCATTCTCTGGCAGTTAGGAATTTGGCACTAAGGGGACATACAGAAAAATTGTTCTCACCATCAAATGGCAATTTTCTGAAAGAAGTTGAACTGATGGCACAATTTGATCCTATAATGCAAGAGCACATTAACCGTGTCCAAAAAGGGACCTCCAGTCACACCAGTTACCTCGGCCACCACATACAAAACGAACTCATTGATTTGTCGAGCAGCAAGACCATTTCAGCAATGGTGAGCGACATCAAACAATCAAAGTTTTTTTCAATAATTCTAGATTGCACTCCAGATATCAGCCACACTGAACAGTTGTCAGTTGTGATTCGGGTTGTGTCACTGGAGGGGAAGCCCCATATAAAGGAACATTTCATGGGGTTTTTGGAGGCAGAGGAGTCCACTGGTCAACATTTGGCATCTCTGATTCTGAAGAGACTGGAGGAGCTAAAAGTTCCTTTCATGGACTGTAGAGGACAATCATACGACAACGGGGCCAACATGAGGGGAAAAAACAAGGGTGTTCAATCCAGGCTCCTAGAAATTAATCCCAGAGCTCTGTTTGTTCCATGTGGGGCTCATTCTCTGAATTTGCTTGTGGCCGATGCTGCTAAGGGATCTATTGATGCCACAAGTTACTTTGGCATCTTGCAGAAGCTTTACAACTTGTTTTCAGCCTCCACACAACGATGGGCCATTTTGAAAAAACATGTGAACATCACATTGAAGATGTGGTCTGATACAAGGTGGGAAAGCAAGATCAAGAGTGTGGAGCCCCTGAGATATCAGGCAGCTGCAGTGAGAGATGCACTGATCGAGGTGAGGGACCACACCAAAGACTCTGTAATAAAGGTCGAGGCTCAATCTCTGTCAGAGGAGGTTGGGTCATACCGCTTCGCCATTTGTTCAGTGGTGTGGCATGACCTGTTGTGCCAAATTCAGCATGTGAGCAAGCAGATGCAGTCTCCTAGCATGCACGTTGATGTTGCAGTAAATCTCCTAAAAAAAACAGAGAGAGGTCTCCGCAATTACAGGGCAACAGGTTTTGTGGCTGCACAAATGGCAGCCACAGATATCTGTGAACAAATGAATGTGGAGGCTGTGTTAAAACAAAAACGGCTGAGGTCCACAAAGCAGCACTTCTCCTATGAAGCATCTGATGAGCCCTTGATTGATGCTTTGAAGAAGCTGGAGGTGACATTTTTCAATGCAGTGGTTGATGCTGCAACATCAGCCATTCAGGAAAGATTTTCCACGTTGGAAATTGTGGGAGAGAAGTTTGGAGTGCTGACACATTTCCAAAATCTCACATTTGAGGAGCTGACAGAACAATGTGTGAACCTTAGTACTACACTACACTTTAAGGGACAATCTGACTTGGATGGCAGAGAGCTTGCACAGGAGCTGAAGAACTTGCCTGACTTGCCATCAAAGACCATATCCTTGCTTGAACTGCTGACATTTATCCATGAAAGGGAGCTCTCTGAAATATATCCAAATTTGTGGACTGCTCTCAGAATTGGTCTTACTCTTCCAGTCACTGTTGCTGAAGCAGAGAGGAGCTTTTCAAAGCTGAAGCTCATCAAATCCTACCTGAGGTCAACTATGTCACAGGAACGCCTTACCGGTCTGGCCATCATCAGTATAAATCATACAATTGCTGAGCAGATTTCATATGATGATTTAATTCATGACTTTGCATCAAGGAAGGTAAGAAGAGTCAGGCTTTAGATGGCAGTTGTGCTGTGGTGCAATTTATTTTGTTTCTTGTTCAAAGTGTAGCATAATAATTACCCTCTCTTAAGTGTCTTATTCTATTTATGTGATAGAGCATTTGTACAATTTAGAAATTGATTCTCTAGTTTATTTATGGCAGTTGTGCAATTTAATTTGTATTTTTCCTGTTCATAGTATCATAATTACATTCTCTTAAGTGAGTTATTCTATTTACGTGATGAAGGATTTGTAAAATTCAGAAATTTGAGTCTTTGTTTTGGTTCTGAAGTTCCAACAATTAGTCCAATAAAAAGTTATTTTGTGAAAGAGTTATGTCTGTCCTTTATTTTGGGGGGATTCGAATGTGTGTGTGTTGGCGAACAGGGGGGGGGGGCGCTGAAGGTGAGGTTCGCCCAGGGCGTCATGTAAGCTAGGACCGCCACTGCCCATATATATATATATATATATATATATATATATATATATATATAGTGTGAACCAGTCTCTCTTTATTACCCTCCGGAGTGTAGTATCATCCATTTTTAAAAGTCGACTATGACGCTTCTAAACCGGTCCACTTCGATCAACGCTTGTGATTCCAGATAAAATACTACACTAATAGGGGCGACTAATGCCTTACCGAACTCGAGGCTTAGTGCCGTATTTCCGCTTTGCTGTGGATTTAAGTGGGTGTTCAAACTTCCGCAATAGTCGGGCGAAAGATCAAAGACGTAGACATTCACACTGTCTATGAAATCGTTTAGGGTTACACCTATACCAAAGCCGTCACAGCCGTTGACGCTTTAAATTAGATTGTGGAATGCCCTCGCACAAAGAGAAAATTTGGAATCTGTAGAATATCTCTTTTCTAAAGACCGCCCTGCAGATTTGCCATTTACAATTAATGTAATATTTTTCAAGTAAAAATTTTTTAAATTAAAGGTTGATTTTTTATATTTACCAGTCACAGATTCGTGCTCCAACATTGCAACCAATATTCTTTTTGGTAGAATACCTAGAGTTACATTTTCTATTTGCTTGGAAGTTAAACCTGAAGGGATTGAAAACAGTTTGAGGTGAATTTTATTTATTGGGTATTTGGCTATGTCCCTCAGTAAATATTTCGCAGTTTACATTTACTTAACCAATTTTAACTTCACTCGGCATACGCGGAGATACGTTTCCATACTGTGAATCACTATAGGTTTCGCAGCCTTTTCAGTGGCGTCATCCACATTCAAACATATCTCTGGGGCCGTGCGGGTAATTTTAATTTTCATATCAACCCCATTCTCTAGCAATTTCTCCTGGAACGACAAATCAATGTGCAGCTGTCCATAACAGTCGTAAAGTTTATTTTTTATTTTTCATAAGACTTTCCTGTTTAGGAAGGTAATACCGCTCAGCTGTTAGAAAGGTTTCCTTTGCATCTTTTGAAAAGTTGAGTACATTTTCCAAGTAGGGTCTATAGCAGGGGTGGCAAACCTTTTTGCAGTCGCGTGCCAAAAAAAAACGTGCAAACCATAAAAAAAATTCACGTGCCCACCAAAGTTTATATATATTACACCAAATTATAAACATTAAATCTTTTATTTTATACTCACTTTTTGGATAACAATTTCTATGCTTAGGCGTGCAAGGCAAATTTTATCGCGTGCCCAAATGGGCACGCGTGCCATAGGTACGCCACCACTGGTCTATAGTGAGGGTAACCAGATCCTGATGAAATATTTGTCTAGTTTAAATAAACGTCACACTGACTGATAATGGAATGTAAGAAATTCGCTTTCGGGTATATTCCGTAATCGTCTTCGCAATCTGTGCGGTCTGAATGTGCTATTCTCAGTTTGGTACATGAAAACATTCCTCGGGTCATAAAAGTAAGATCCTGCGCTTGGTATAACAAACTATAGGAGCAGACGATGAGTTAATAGAGTTTAGCGGATTAACTATAATAAAGTAAGATTCAGCTATAGATGTTTTCCTAGATGGAAGATCAAAGAGGGCAGGTTCCAATTTGCAGCATTCTGTACTGTGGGAGTGCAAGAAGTCGGCCATGATGATAGAATAACAACGATACCTCTCACACCAGGTGCTAACTCGATTATGAGAGACAAATGTAACAGGTTTATCTTGTATCAGTTAAAAAAGGGATCAACCATTGGTCTCAAGCGCTTACATCACCTCTACTTTGATTGGCTTTTACGTTTGATACCTCGGGTTTGTGCCCGCTTATTTTTTTTCTGTACAACGCACTTTTTCTTCGCCATCTTCTTTTTATTTCCTCTACCGCGCATTTTTATCATCGCATCTTTGACAATCTCGTTCGTCCCGGGTAAGTCGTAAATGTTTTTTGTAAGCTTCTGTAGGCTTAGTGCTCACCATTATATCTTCAACCATATTAAGGTCTTCCGTCCATTTGAAAATGGCACCTGCGTCATTCCGTCGCAATCTGTCGGAAGAGAAGCTTCACTGTCAGGCTTCCATAACAGAATGGATAACTTTCACCATGAATCGTCCTTATATATATTGAAATACTGCTTAGTAGGCTAGATACGACTTTGACAAAATGAGGCTTATCATATGTAATACTCAAACTCTTTCCTCTATGATTGGGAATGTGAGCAATGCTCACCTGACTGCCCCAACAAATTGATGTTCCACAATGTCACTGTAAATATAGCACATGGCCGTGGAAGGATCTATTTTTCAATTTCTCCAATTTTAGATGGTACAATAAATAGACCAGGTCATGCGGTAGCTCGCGAAAAGTATCGCTTTTGAAAGCTAGTTCATATCTGCCCTTAGGTATAATTTTGAACAGTTCTTCGTCTTTGTTTCTACAAGCTTTCGATTTTGTAACAAAGTATATGCTGGTGTATCTTTGCTTACGATTGCATAAACTAAATCAGACGTAAGGTTTGAGTTTTTCAGACACTCGTTTAAGTCTTTCACAAGATCCTCGGTTGTGTCACAATGCCTCGGACCTAGTGTTGCTTCTGTAGTGAAGTACTGTGCACCTCCGTTCCGGGCTGAACGCATAGTACCGTCCCAGTTACGCCTGCCTTTTCACACTCATCACGACTTCTAAGAACCATAAAAACGGTTTCTTTCTTATCAATACTTAAAAGTTTGCTAGTCAATTGAAATTCATATAAACCAGCCACTTATAGTTCACGCTCCAATTCGATAGGCCAATGCAACTCTGTTATAAAGTTGGACAGGGTGATGTTAGGATGTACGGACAAAGAGGAGGAGGACGGCAGTGTGACGTAGCAGTGGTTAGGCGACATGTTGTATACTATTTAAGTTTCATTATTGCATTAGCTTTCATATAGGTGTTGAAGCTTTCCGAGTACCCTAGCCATTTTACTAGATACACCTTTATCTTTCTTGTACCTTTGCTTCCTAAAATTTTCTTAATTTTAAACACTTTTTTACGAAATTAAATGTCACTTTCTGCAGTTCCTCGCCATAAAGGCCACCCTCGGTTTCTTGACCATTCAAATCTTCAATGTCATACATCATCACTTCGTCTTCAGGCTTCATAGATCTAACTTTAAAAATCTCCTGAGTCCAACCTTGCTCAAATCCTTTCGTGAATTTATTCCCCGAACGCGACAGTCTTATATAATTGATTTTGAAACGCACAGCGCGTGGTGATGCTATGCGACTATCTTTTCTCACCTGAAGCTCTGTATACATACCTCTTTTTAAAATCTCGGAAGTGATGTGCCAATCATACGGTGGTGGTGTCAACTGTTCCAGAATATCTATGTATCTGTACTTGTTTTTATGTGTGAAATAGCGGTGCATGCGTTCCTTTATGGTACGTTCCACTCTTTCGGCTAACGATGACATATGCATAGAACTGGATGTGTAATAACTGACATTAAACTCTGCCAACATGCCTTGAAAAGCTCGGCCTATAAATTTTTTCCCCAAATCTGTATAGAAATAATCGGGGATCCTCTTTTCCTTTAGCATCGTTGCTTTTGTAGCCACTGTTTCATGCGATTTATTTTTAAGAGGCATTAGCCATAAATATCTAGAGGACACATCGATTATAAATAGTATGTAACGTTGGTCATCATTATACACCGAAAACATTTGCATGTCAGTTAAATCAGCTTGCCAAAGAGAATCAATCGAAGCGGCTACTGTCTTGGCAGTTTTAAACCTTCTTCTCACCGGTTTATAAAGTGTATAGATGTCCTGCTCACGCCAAAATTTCTCCATCTTTTTTCTCAAGCCCTCAGTATGTTAGAGGCGCGCGGCTATGGTTGTGCGTTGGTAATTAGCCTCTACTTTTTCAGAGATGTTACCACCGTAGGCAAAGGCGTCGTATGCTCTGGTACATGCATTGCCTGCCCCAAGTCTTTTAATATGTTCTGGTTGCCTATCAGCGTTTTTGGTATGTTTATTTGCTGTAGAGTCGATTTAATATGTTCCCAGCCTGCTGGTGATGGCCTATCCCACTTTCTCACCAAATCATGTACGATATCAATAATATTCGAACCCTGTACCTTTGACCCTTTAACAACTACCTCGCCAGTATCGGACCATTGTATGGGGTTCTCACTCAATAGATTATAAAGATTTAGTCCTTTATTCCTCACTGTATGAGGGAGACTATTTTTTATACATGTTCGAGGTGTTGCAGACTCCGTTGTTCTTTGCTTTTTCGTCTATAGCCTCACCATGATTAACATCGCTCCCACGTTTGACAACTACGGGGAACTCCACAGGTTTTTTATAATTTCCTTACTCATGAAGAATTTTCTGAAGAGCTGCTTCTTCCAAAATTCTTTTCTCGTCAGGAGGCCTTTCGTTATTTAGCAGGTTAACCAATTCGTTTTCCATTCTTTTAAGCCTGTTTTTAGTGTTCTACAACAGAATCTTGACTGTGTAAAGTAGTGAAGCATACATCTCTTGTGGAATCAGACAACTTTCTTCATTATATTATACTAGACAATAGAGGCCCCAAAACTGAAAATAACATAGGGAGGAATGAACCTCCTCTTTGTATTTTCCCATTTTAAAAAATCGGGGGTCGATATTTTCCACAAACAGGTGTTGGAGAATTGCGGCAGTCGGTGGTGGATTTTTATTAATTCACGGTATTTCTTTAACCTCTTCGTCATTCTGGAATATACACCGTTTCAGCCTCGTTTGGAAATATATATTCGTTCTTAGAAGCACCCTAAACGTGCGAAGGTCACAAACCAAATATCCGTAACGTTGACTTGTAGCTTCTTTATAAACTTCCTAAAACTTCTTACGCTGATTCGGGAACATTTGATTGGCCAGTACCCCAATTCGGGTCTTTGTTAGCCTTAGTTTCTGTAGATCTGTAGATCTCTGCGTTGCGCGAATAAGACGAGATATTGCGCGTTTAGCGATACATCACGTGTGGTTTTGGTTGATGAAAAACATGCTGATGTTAATATGGTGGGAGAATACTGTGAATGTTTCGGCGAACGTTTTATTTATTTCTAACACGAGATTGTCAATTACAATAACCGTGTGCTCATCGCCCTTTATCAAGTTAACATCATAAACACCTTTGTGGATAAAAATAATATCTTGGTAATCGTTGAACACAGGTTAGTATTTCGAATAACACCATATTACTTTATGTACAGGTTTTGAGAACAGCTCAACTTTATCTTTAATGATTTTGAGCATAAACACGGTTCTACCACTTCCTGGAGGACTGGATATAATGCATGTAGTAGGGCTCGTGAAACTGAATTTTTCCACAGAATCCAACTCTAAAGCAGCACACCCTTAAAATTTCTCTCTACGAAATATAAAATAATTTGAGATCACCTTTGTTTATCTTATTTTCTTCTTCAAAACCATGAATGATGACACTCCCGACTCTCAGCAGCCATGTGTTGTAGATGATCTACCGATCTACAGAAGCTAAGGCTAACAAAGACCCTGAGATCCACTCTAAGGTTAGCCCGAGAGAAAGGAGAGTAGGGGGTTAAAAGAGGAGAATAAGGGGTTAAGTAACTAGCAAAACCTATCGTTCGTGTGTCAATATTCATTCAGAAAAAGAGAAAGAAAGACTCCCCATCATCATCCGCCGGCCACTGCCGACAGGTCGGAAAAATAGTCGAAGAGAAGTGGAAAGGGGTGAAAGATGAAAAGAAGTAAAATAAGAACGCTTACAAACCATGCAAACACAGTCTTAACTCAAAGAAACACTAACATACCATGCAAACTACGGACATACAAGTAAAGAGAGTTACAGACATGCAAGTAAGGAGAGGACAAGAAAAAAAAGTAAGTAGAGTATAACAAAAAGTGGGTTAGTTTACGCTACGAGCTACATCTACGTTCGTGTTAGTCTAATTTTTTTTTATTGCTGGCATAACACAAGCTGGCATTAATCGTCAACACTCGTCACTCAGCCTCGACCATCACCCCCAGAGCTCCTGTTGCTAATTGTCTTATTATTTTAAACAACGTTAATAGTTTTAAAATGCCTATCTAAACGGTTCTTAAAAATATTAATGCTGGTAGAGTTCACGACGGACGCGGGAAGATTATTACATTTATCAAATACTTTAAACGTAACAAAGTTTTTAGCAATGTTAGTAAAGAAACGTCTGCCACGCAACTTAAATCCGTCATTACGAGTATTGCTATTATCGAAAGTGAAGAGTTTGTCAAAATTTACGTTATCGATGTTATTAACGATTTTGAAAACTTAAATAAGCTTCCCATTTAATCTCCTAGTTTCAAGTGAATGCAAGTCTAACTCTTTAATCCTGTCTTTGTAAGACTTGTTGCGCAATGACGGAATTAGTTTCGTGGCGCGATGCTGAACCCTTTCCAACCTATCAATATCCTCACGCAAATACGGGCACCAAAAATGAACGGCATATTCTAAATGAGGCCTGACTAGGGACTTGTAAATGGGCGCTATAATATTATTTGATTTAAATTCGAAATTACGCGCTATGAAGCCTAACATCCTACTAGCTTTTGCGCAAGACTCCAGCCACTGGTTCCTAACTTTTAAATCCTTAGATACGTCTACGCCTAAATCTACTTCTTCGTCAACGTTCGCTAACGCTCTATCATCCATCGTGTACGTGTAAATATTGTTACGAGAACTTATTTGCAAAACTTTACATTTGTCTACGTTAAATTGCATCTGCCACTTATGCGTCCACTCCATAATTCTATTTACATCGTCTTGGAGCCTATTTCTATCGTCCACGTTAACAACTTTTCCCCATATTTTAGTATGATCCGTGAATTTTGACACGTTACTGGTCAAGCCTACATCTATATCGTTAATGCAGATTACGAATAGCAATGGGTCTAACATTGAACCCCGTGGGACACCGCTACCTACATCCAACTGCACCGACTCACTACCATTAACAACGACCCTCTGTTTTCTAGCCGAAGCCATTCCTCTAACCAGTTAGCTACCTGACCCCGTATACCGTGCGCTTTACCCTTCGCAATTAATCTTCTATGCGGAAATGTATCGAAAACTTTTCTGAAGTCTAAATAAATAACGTCAGCCGCTCTATGCCTATCGTATTCGCGCACTATTTCGTTATAAAATTCTAACAAATTAGTTAAACAAGATCTATGGCGTCGAAACCCATGCTGACTACTATTAATCAAATTGCGACTTTCTTAGTGATCGATGATACGATCCCTAACCACGGATTCCATAAGTTTACCGACAACTGACGATAAGCTAATAGGCCTATAATTGCTAGGTACTATTCGGTTGCCTTTTTTAAAAATGGGCGTAACGTTAGCTAATTTAATGTCTTCAGGAATAATCCCCGTTTCAAGTGACTGACTAAGAATCTTCGTTAAGGGGCCTACGATAACGTCTTTCAAATCTTTCAAATGTCTGGGATAAAGCGCGTCAGAGCCTGGAGCCTTGCTCACTTTTAGCGTATCGATATAATGCGCAATCTCACCCTCGTAAACAGTTATTTCATTCAAAACAGTTTCGCTACTAAATGGAACGATATCGTCCACGTCGGGGACATTATTTACGTCTTCTACGGTAAAAACTGTCACAAAAAAGTTATTGAAAATACCGGCCATCGCCTGAGCGTCGGAAGCCAAAGCGCCGTTAACGTCCACTAGAGGGCCTATGATATCTTTTATTGGCTTACGATTATTCACGTATTCAAAAAAACTTTTTTGGATTATGTTTACTATCCGCAGTTATAAGTATCTCTAAATTACGCTTAAAATTCCTAACTGATCTTTTAACCTGACGTCTAAGCTCGATATATCTATTAAAGTTAGCTACCGTGCCATTGGGCTTATTAAATCTATACGCTCTATTACGCTCGTTTATGAACTCTCCTATTTCCCTAGTCCACCACTTGGGCCTACCATGATTTCTAGCGGGTTTGGGCCGACGAGGAATAAACTCCCTTTCGATATTCATAAAACTTTCTTTAAAAGCCTCCCAATGAAAATTTGCATCATTACCCATAAATAAATTATCCCAGTCCACTACTCTCATCCTGTCCGCAAAACTATCAAAATTGGCCCTACGAAAATCGGGGACTTCTATTACGTTAGTGTCCTTACTGTTTTCTATCAATAACTTAAACCTAATAATTTGATGATCGCTACATCCAAAACTCTCACCTACTTCTAAACCTTCGACTATATTATCGTCGTTCGTCATCACCACGTCTAAGATATTGTCACCGCGTGTTCGTTCGGTAACCATCTGTCGTAAAAAATTATCTTCCATGAACTCAACCAGTCTCAAACCCTCCTCATTACCAGTAAAATTCTCGTAATTAACATTAGGGCAGTTAAAGTCTCCGACAAGTATACTATTCCGATCATTAATCAAGTTACCAAGAAGCGAGTAAAATCTAGTATCGGTATCGAGGGGTTGAACGGGAGGTCTATAAACAACAATAAAATTAAAACATACTACGCGCCCTAACTTCAACGCATATCGCATTAATTGCTGCCGGAAAATCTATCTTAACCTCGATAGCCCTAAGGGAATTACGAATGTACAGCAAAACGCCGCCACCAATCCTATGTAACCTATCATTAGTAAAAAGTTTAAAACCCGCTATATCAAGTTCCCCCAACAAGTCCCGAGTCACGGTATTTAACCACGTTTCGGTTATAGCAACTATATCGTAGTTGCCGGAATAAATTATCGCCTTAAATTCGTTCAATTTATTTCTAATACTACGCGCGTTACAATAAAAGACGTTTAAATTATTTTTTACCACGGATCGGCGTTTTAAACTATTTTTCACGTCGGGCCCGCGTTTCCCGGACCCACAACGTTTAAAGAAGGCTTCGATCTATACTGCTTTCGAACGTTCTCATCGATTAGCCTACCTAGCCTCCTATTCCCTATTTCATTAAAATGCACCCCATCGTTTATAAAAAGGCTAGGATCACTAAATTCTGACCACAGCTTCCCAAAGGGTACATTTTCCTCAGCACAAATCTCTTCTAATTTAATATTCAAAAATATTGTTTTTGACTTAATCCTAAGACCCACACCGTGCCTAGGGGTAATACCTAGAACTAAAGACCTATCTGACCTTACCTTCAGGGGCCTAATTAAACCCCCTATATCTCTCCAAAAGGTCAGGCACTCTCGTATCGGGCCTATACGAGTCGTTGCCCCCTACCATCGTCACCAACATCGAGTGACGGGAGGCAACATTAATCCTATCTACTTCGTCTCTAATTCTGTCAACCCTGGCCCCTGGTAGACAGACCCTCCTCCGCTTGGTTGGATTCCGTTCAACGAACTGTTTATCCATATGGCGCACTAAAGAGTCCCTAATTAAAATAGTTTCCCCCTCGTTCACATCCCTATCCAACTAGGCGAAAGGGTTAGAAACCTCGATAGGGTGGGGGGATTCCTATCTCCTAACGTACGTGGCCTACCTCCACCCTTAACTTCTCTAAATACCTCCCCGTCTACTAATCTCGGACCAACCTTAACTCCTTCCTTAACTCTATCCAACCTTCCCGATAAGCTACCTATACTAGAAACTAGGTTCCTCACCTCACCCTTCAAATTACTAACGTCTTCAACGTTAGTATAGGTTCGGCCTTCGTCAACTGTAACCCTACCCCTGCCCTCATCAAGCGTTACAAGTATTTCCGTCACCTCGCGTACTCTACGTTTTATATCAACTATCTCTTCCCTTAAATCAGAAGAGAAACAAACCGATCTCTCGGTAATCGCCATAGGACCACCGTTATAATCCTTAAAATCCGTATACCACCGATTAACCCCACACCGAGCACACGACGCTTTCTGCGACGGCATCGCGTAAGTTAAATTAGTTAAAGTTTATAACTGTCACAAGTTTAAGTTAAATTATGTGGGCACGCAATGAAAACTTCTAAATCGCTAAAAACCACTAATATTCAGTTATTTAACTATAACGATGCAAATATAAACGCAAGTATATAAAATTCAGAACTTTCCAAAAGTAAATTAATCGACAATATTCAAAAGTAGAAACAATATCAGAGAGCCCAGGGAATGTGTCCGCTCAGTAAGGAGTTTGGCTGACGAATGAAGTAAGGAGTCTGGCTGATGAATCATCATAATGATGATGATGACGAGGTTGTGATTATTGATGCACCAGACTGCGTTTCCGGCATTAGCGTGCCAACCTCCAGTCCTATGCTGTCTACCGTTCCAGAACCCCGCATTCCCTGAATATCAACATCATTCCCCATGCCAGTCAATCCAAAAACCGGTTACAGAATACTAAAGATTTATGAAGTGTGGAGGTTTCAGAAACTCCCCAGCCTCTTCACCCCGTATGTATATACGGAAATCGTGAATGTGGGCAACACTTATATATTAAGATAAAACAGAACAGAGATGTCTAAGGATCCGTCCCGTGTTACAAACATACCTGTAGCAAGCTTTACAACAGCTTAGGCCCCTATTAAACTTTGGAGACGGTTGCAATCTCTTGGACGAAGGGTTCTGTACACAGATACAGACAGTGTGATATTCATGGAGAAAGAAGGTGAATATACATGCCTGCTATTGATGAATTCCATGGCGAGCTGACTGACGAGATCAAGGATGAGTATGGAGACATTGCATTCGACGATTTTTTCGTCTCAACAGGACCAGAAACTTACTGGGTACGTGTGAGGGTAGGGAATGAGTACAAATGCATCGTCAAAGCTGAAGGTATCAATCTGGATCGCGCAAACCGTCAGATTATCAGCTTTAACTCGCTTAAAGACCTGGTGAGTTTAGAAATTATGGATACGAAGGTGTTCAACCACCACCACACTTGGTTGTAGGGACTCATAACTTTCGTGCACAGAAGTTGGGGGGCGTGAAGGAACTTAGAGGCATGAAAGTGTGGCGTAACACTTACAGGAAGCGCTACCAGTTACCGGGTACCTACGACACTGTTCCCTTTGGTTGCCGTAGCGGGTGAATGAAAGTAATATGTGTATATATACAGTATATAGTTATTGTTTTTATAATTTGGTTCATCGTTCATTTGTTAACATTATTTATTTATTATGTGCGTTTTAAATAATTTATGTTTCAGTTAGCCTTTCATTTTCTCGTGTGTGTGTTTGTGTTAGCAAAAGTCGACCCCCACCACCCATTGTACGGCGCACACCAATAAGAAAGCCTTTTACGTAGCCCCGCCTACTAAGACGTTTGACGATTCATTCTTAGCCATTTCCTCAATGTACAGTTGTGAGGAAGCATCCCAGGTGTGCAGACGTGACTTTTTGTCAGTTAAATATTTCTCACAATGTTTGCGGCGGATATTGCGTTTTCTACACTCTTCAAGTGGTATTCAACAAACTCTTCAACTATTGTTGCGAATGCTCAAAGAATTTCTAATTATCCGTCCTTCGAGCTTTTAAGGCCACATTAAATCGTGCGAAGATGCAGGAGCAAGACGTCCAAATACTCTATGGATATTCTGGTGAGAGCATCGCGGGCTTTCGTGATGCAAACGATGGATTGGAATATGTTGTTGGATTAAGTTCCGCTAAAAATACATACAGCGTGACGTGAAAAAATCAACGCTTGCAGAAGAGAAAGATCTGAGTTGTGAATCTTTTTGATGAATGGTGTGACAATAAGTATTACGTTATGTTACATCATACTGAGTACGCGTACACGGCGACGGAAAATGTAAATCTTGTGAATATGGAGAGCTTAAAATATTTCTACCACTACATCCATGTATAGTATCATCATGAGGTGCACAGTGAAATTGTAGCTAAAGGATTATGCGAATTTTTAGTAGAGTTTAGTGACGAGTATTGTTTATCTAGCAAAAAGGACAAGTATGGACATACCTTTCTCTCAAATAGATCGCCAGAGTTCTAATAAACCTTATATGTACATAGCTACCTATTACTTGAGAAAATACAATGGTGAATACAATTATCCCTGAACATTGTAGATGATGTTTGGTGCGCATTGCAGGGAGTTATGTATGATAAAAAATTGAAACCGATATTACTTCATGTATCGCAGATGAAAAAATTCTCTTATCACCTACCCAGTATAATAGGACACAGTTTTATATATTCGGATAATTTTCCAATGCGATTCGATTGTTTCATGTTGGAGCAACCTCGTACACGAATTTATGTTACTAACGCTTGGCAGCATTCATGATGCAACCCATATGCCTCAAACCCCCACCCCTCCCTCCTTCTCCTACCCGAGACTGACTCGAAAGGACGTGCTCTCCAGAATTCTCGACATCGTTATAAGCATCAACAGAATACTCAGCAGAGATGGAGCTCACGTTGGCCAGTATCCTCAACGCTGTATACGACGTGTCCGTCTTCAAATCTGTGCGTGTTTAAACGCATTAGTGGTGCTATTAATTATGTACTTGAAACAAAATGCATGCGTACAAAGTCTGGTAAACTCAATGTTGTTTATTTAAATGTTGAAGAGATTTCTAAATTCTTTATATTGATTGAGAAGTTGTCTAGGGACGGCTATAAAATACCCGTAGGAGTGGATACAAAAAGAGAGCAGATTAGTGAGGCACCCTCATACGCAGTTATTTGTACAATGTGGGTAAACAGTGTTACTAATCAAACATGTGTCGAAATACGGTTGATGTGGAAGATAAAACAGAAATCATTTTATTCTCGATAGATTATTTAAAATCACCGGTTTTCGTAAACTATAGCCTATATTAGAGCCGCATATTGCTGATATGCATTATTTCGACACAGTTCTCGAGTTCGCGTACACTGTGCTGCTCGACGAATTTACAAAGTGTCGCGAGGAACAAGGCGAAAATGGGCTGGAGTTAAACAT
>JAJOZX010000388.1:1210000-1477500 GCA_023014485.1 Bathynomus jamesi
AGCAGCTGCATAGTCCAGCACAAAGAGCAGGTATGGCTGTTATCTGATAGCAAAGTAAATTATTTCATTTCAACTTATTATACGAACATATAGATTGTTTATGATCATTTCTAGCATATTTTCAAACCTTCGGCTGACCCCAAGAATATTTTTAATTATTCTCCCGACCCTATAACTAAAATATTATAAACTCAATATGATTTATAATATTCATTTTTTAGGTATGAAGTTTTTGAATGTGGTAATGTGGATAAACTTATTAGAAAACGAAAGGAGCCGACAGATTCTCCTATATACTTTGCTACCATTAAGAAAACCTTCGATATCATTAAACGAACCCACATATCTACTGGATATGAGGGGCGTAATAGGATAATGAAAGAATTGCAGAAGTATGCCAACATTACTACAAAGGTCTTGGAACTCTACAAATCCCTGTGTGAAGAATGTCAAAAGAAAAGGAAGAGACCCACAACGAAAGGTGTAGTTGTACGGCCCATCCTAAGTAAGGAGTTCTCATCCAGAAGTCAGGTGGATTTAATTGACATGCAAGCTATGTGAACAACTCAAGTGGATTATAGTTTATCAAGATCATCTCACAAAATTTTGTGTGCTGAGAGCTCTTACGACTAAATGAGCATCTGAAGTGGCCTACCACCTGACGGATATCTTTCTACTCCTTGGTACCCCAGCTATTTTCCAGAGTAATAACGGATCTGAATTCACATCACATGTCATCACTGAACTGAAGCAGATGTGGCCAGATCTGTCACTGGTCCATGGAAAGCCTCGACCTTCTCAGAGCGAAGGATCTGTCGAAAGGGCTAATGAAGATATCAAAGATATGTTGGTTGCTTGGATGGCAGACAACAACTCACAAGACCCACCCAGCCACTTCCTGATCAGGCCAGCCAACCAGATCGACCCTCACAGCCAATCCCTGAAGAGCAACCTCCTACCAGTTCTGCATCATGGATGTCATCTGTTACACCACAAGCTGTAGAAAACAACGAGGAGCAGATCAAGAAGCGGCGTGCTACGGCAAGTTCTGGTCAATTGTTGCAAGCTGAGAGGATGATAAAGCGAAGTCGCTTAGACTACAAACCTGGAGAGCCTGAAGATAATGTTGCCATTCCTATTCCAGCTGTAGACCGTGGTAGAGGAGACCCAAGAAATATACGTGGTGTTATAATCTACAGAGAACTACAGACAGACCAAAGAATAGCAGTTAAAAGCAGGGATTCTGAAAGGCTTAAATTCTAGAAATCAATTTAATCTGTACCCTCAACACTTATTAACATTTGGTGATGTTTGTCAAGAGAAGTCAGTATCATTGAGGTCTGCTGTTATTACTCAATCTACATCTGGTGGACAAGGATTTACTAAATGTAACTGCAATGAGCCAAAGCAATGTCAGACAAATCTCTACAAGTGTTTTAAAGCCAAACTTTTGTGTAATTCCAGATGTCATGCAGCATAAATTGGACCAACAAATAAGCAATTATTCAAACAAATACTCGTTTAATTTTAATATTTTGTAGTGTGTTTTTATTCTATGTGCTTTTATTCTAAACTAGATTCAATGACACATTTTAATATAATTTTAATTTTATCATTTTATGATTTAATAAATAAATAAATATCAAATATAATCATATCAATCTCCATGCTTTTTGATATCAGTAAATACATGAAATTCCTGAGTGAATTAGGAATCACACGTATTTACTGAAAGTTTAAAAAAAAACCGTGTATTTCCTCATTACACACATTTACTCTAACATATATATGTTTCTAACTAATGCGGCTGGCTTTGGGACTGACTGGGTCCCTAGGGTATGGCTGGATTCTAACCCAATTGTCAGTAATCCAAAGCCGTCCAGGATGGCTAGGGAAGGCTCCATTACGCCAAGATGCTCCAGCAGTATGAAGTATGCAAACATACAATTCATATATCTGTATTCGCTCAATTTTAAGGTTTGGCATCCCCCTAACCCCCCCCCCTACCACCCTTCCCTAGCCGCTGCGAATCTTTTCCAGCAATGTTGAAAAAAATGTTGCTAATGTTGTAATAGGCCCTATTTCCTTTATTTTAATGTTTGGAGCCCCCCTATCCCCCAACCCCCAGCTACAGGTCTCTGCGCATCCTTTTCTACAATCTTGTAAATGTTGCAGTCACGTTGCATCATGTTACAATGTTGCACGCAATTCCACTCGGGAGTTTTGCTAACATACTACTATACTGGTACGTCGAACGCATTTTATCGCGTTATTTGCATTTACAACATTTTAACGTTATTTTCCCTTCGAATAAAGAAATTTGGCATTTAAATAAAATTCAACGCGCTAAAATTATTTGAAGGGATAACAGAATCATGGCGTTAATAAATAAATTAATATATATATACATATATATATATGTAAAAATAAACACTGAATAATTCTTATATTCATATATTCTTATATTCTGATATTCATTTTTGTATATAGAGTCCAAACTCGCGTAACGCTGACTGTATATGAAACGCAAGTTCGAATAAATTTTTATTTTCTTTCTATTTTATTTTTTGCTGAATAATTGATGAATTATTTCTTTTTAAATTATTTAATCGTTTTTATAGATTTAGCTTCATAAGGTAATCGTGTTAAATTCTGCAATGTTCATTTTCTTTATACATTCTCTCTTCGTTGTAAAAGATGAAGTCATGTCTTGCTCAACACCTAATCTAAAAGTTTAAGCATTTAAATTTGGCTCATATGCATGTTTAATTTTAATTCATAATAAAATATATATTTCAATTTCCATTGTTAGTTAAGTCGGCAGATCATGACAACATCAGATCTGTCAATTTGCGGTTTAAAATAAAAATATGGCTTTATCTTCAAATATCTTGCTTATCTGTTTAGATGTCACCAAAAAATTGGGTATATAAAGTTAAATAATTTTTCAAATTTTCTTTCTGATTCTGTCTGATCTGACTTAGAGGCTGAGCACTACCTGTAACATTTTAGCAGTAAACTACAGTAAGAGAATATTTTTGTCTTCTCCTTCGAGCCTTGCTCTCTTCAGAGAACTTAGTCTTAAAATAAAGAAAAATTATTTCCCGATACGCTACACGAAGAATCGGGGAACCTTTAGAGAATTTAGTAAGTTTCACAGCATCCTCCGATCCCCTACAAGAAGAAATCGGAGAGTAGTATAAGAGAAACTACTGCGATTTCCTACACGGTACCAGGTACTCCAAGGTAACAAATCCGTTGCTGCTACCTAACCAGAACCCCCGTCAACCTCGAACCGCCCAGGCCATAGACGGAGGGGTTAACAATTGGCGACCACTGCAACTAGGATTCTTCCAGTCTTCTAGACCCTGGAACTAGAACCAACATTCAAGTAATTGTGGCTACATCACTTGACCAGGCGTGTCACGACTTCCAGTTCTTCACGTCCATCATTCGACCGTTGTTTCACGACTCCAAGTTCTCCACGCCCATTCTGCTTTCAGAAACAAGTGGCCAGCAAGACACGTCTTCAAGACACGTCTTCAAGGATTTCGCCGTAGGGATCCTGTTAAGTAGAGATCTCTTTTTCAAATTAATTACTAAACATTTGAGAAGTTAATTCACAGTTAATAATTAGTATCAAGCCAGAATTAACACAAAACACTGTGAACACTCCATACACCAGTGATACACTTTTTTTTTATTGAAACAAAGTTATTTCCATTATTATAATTAGCATAGAGTAATTTTATTTAATGTGCCAATCATAATATTACCGTACATTGACATATATTCGAGTGAATTTTTTTGACATTTGTTTACAATTTTTCCAATTTTTTTTTCAAAAGTTAGACAATTTGTTGCGCATTTATTTGTATATTTCTTAGAGAGAGTAGTTAAAAAAGCCACTCAAGTGATCATTCCATAGATTGAGATCAGTTAAGCAGACCAAATTAGAATACTAAATAAACAGTACCTTCACATATAAGCGATTCAGACGGTGCCCTTTCTGGCATTGAAAATTCCCCTACACCCATTTTTCCACCTACCCCGCGTCCTTCAAACATATTTCCAAACACGCAAACTTCTTCAGATCAAGCACAAGCCAACATGTCTTAAACAGCACAGAAGATGACATAAAAATTGGGGAAGCTAAAAGGTTTATTGACCCTAAAGACGGGAATGTCCATGATACAGTTACACATGTCGCATCTATTAGCGAGGCTACAACGTGGGACAATTAAAAAAAAACACTTATTAGAATTTTACAAGGAAATAACACTCGCACAACCTTTGGCCACATTAGAAGCTGTCTTCCAAGCTAAATGGAAGAAAGAACATGAAGATTTAAATAATTTTATTACACGAACACATAAACTCGCAAGAGAAGCCCGCTGAGCCGCAGAAAATGCATGCAACATTACTGTATATTCAGTTCACAGCAAAGAAACCTAATAGTAGCAGGATCCATTTACCAAAACCTACCGTAGCACCTAAAAAGAAATTTCAAGAGTGTCTAAATATTGACAAACCAGGAAGGGAAGCCATAAATTAAACAAGGGAACATTACCCAGACTTAGCGAGCCAGAACTACCGGAAAGGTAGAGACGTGGCCGCATTATCAAGGGGGCAGAGTGGATACAGTGCCCAGGGCCTACGAAGGCTTTAGGGCCTACGAAATTTTGGAAATATGTATTTTCACTGTGGTATGGCGTATGAAATTTTATAAGCCAACAGAATAAATGAAAAAATTCTATAAAGTTTGACAAGAGAGAAATAGATTATAGACATAAGACGAAATGATTATACACATTAATTTATTATCTATTTGCTTAGTGCTTAGACACCCGCCACACCTGACTGGCCTGAAACCAACTAAGATCTAATAAAAATCACAAAGGAATAAATAAACTACACTTTAAGTTTATTTTGATAATGAATAACCGAATATATTTGTTTGATATAACATGCAAAAATAATTTATGTTTATGTTATATTTTAAAATTAATTTAATTAGCTATAGTGCTAAGAGAACAAGCACATTCACGAGGGAACAATTTGGGTCTAAGTTAAAATAAGGCACATAAATAGACTGTGCATCGTAAAATTTAGGGGCCTACGATAGAAAAGTGCCCAGGGCCTACGAAACCCTTAATTCGGCACTAGAGAGAGAGCCCCCCATACACTACATCCAGCAACAACAACAACCCCATAAATCTAGGCCGATGCAGGGAACACCACATCAGAAAGAAGCTCCACAAACCCAGAATGCACGCCCTCCTCTTCAGTGTTTTAATTGTGATAGTTTTGGGCACATGATGGATCAATGCAATTATCCCCCTTATTGCTCCCACTGTCATGAACATGGTCATCGTCATGGCGACCGAAGAAAATGTGCTGACAAAGCCCCTTCAGGGTACAGGCCCCACTTCCAGAAGTCAAATCACCAACACTCCCAAAAGCCCTCCAATTCTCAGAAACCAGTTAATTCCCAGCATCAGCAGAACCACCAACTAAATAGATCACGACCACAAGGTCAACCACACTATTACCCGATGTCCAAACCCCAATATAGTCAGCAAGGTCGGATGGTCCTGTATGTAGAAGTGCCCGCTGAAGAATCAGTTTCCCCAGAGTACACTTTCCAAGAAAACCCTCCAGTGTATGATGATCCAGTAGCATATGACTCAGGTCCTCCCATAGAAGTCAGTTCAAGTTCTTTTTTAGATCCCGCTTTGGAGGCAGCAGTTCAGCCTTCTTTCTCCTAAATAGTAATAATAAACACACACACACACACACACCCATAAACTACCCATCAGGATTATAGGTGCAAACCTATATTTAATAATAAATTGCAGCACAGATAACCGAGATTTAACCGCTGTCCTAGATAAGGAGCACACGCGACATTAATTAAGAAACAATGTGCAGATGAATTACAAGAGAGTACAGATTATAAATATGAAACTAAGACACCTTCCTGCCAACTCAGAGGAGTTACAGGCACACCCATACCTACATATGGAGAAATCGAATTATATTTAGAAGTTGGTAACGCGGTATATCCCGCAAAATGTTGTACTGTGGAAGCAGTAGCCACCTTTCAGACCGATATCTTACTAGGTATGGATTTCTTCAACCGGAATCAATGGGAAATTTATCCAGCCGGAAAATTAGTGAAGTGTAGAAATAGGACGCACAGGTGCCGCACGTTCAGCATAATGCTAACAGAATCAGATTAGTTCGGGTTTCCGATAGAAATAGGAAACCCACGCCAGTTAATAGCAGTTCAAGTCGGTTGGTTGCATCCAGAGGGACAACCGCCCCAGAAATCAGCCCCCAGAGTAATCAGTTCTAGTTGTTGAAATCAGCAGGATCAACCAGTCAGTTTCCAGTCAGTCAGTTTCCAGCCAGTCAGTCAGTTTCCAGTCAGTCAGTTTCTAGTCAGCCAGTTTCCAGTCAGTCAGTTTCCAGTCAGTCGGTTTCCAGTCAGTCAGTTTCAGTTAACTCAGCAGTTGAGATTCGAAATCCAACTGAAACGATTTTTCAGCAAATAAGGCAAATTTTAGTCGCCGAACAGAGTCAGATTCACAATTTTCATATGCCCTACAAAGCATATAACAGTAGCACCTCATGAGAAAATTTGTTTCCTAGCGAGAGTAGTAAACGGTCAAGGAAACTATTAGAGTCAGATCGTACTCTTACTACAGAGAAAAGTAATTTCAAGAGAGATGTTCTTATTGCCCAAGTTCTTAGTCATTGTCAGAATCAGCTATCCCTGTTGTTTGTTTAAACAAAGGAAAAAGCCCTATTGAATTAACTTCAAATCAGTGAATAGGGACTGTTTTCACAGTACAAATAAATTCATATCTCCCCGCCAGTAATATATATCGTGTTTCCAGTTCCTTAGATGTAAGCCCTTTAGCATTAAGAGAAGAATATCAGAAATGTCTGGAGCACTCCCCTCAGGAGTCACTAGCCTTACAGGATCTCAAACTATTGGAATCACTTCTCGATTTCCTGATAAGAAATAGAGATGTGATTGCCCTTAAAGGAGATCCTCTGTGCAGAATTAATTTGGTCCCTTTCGAAATCAAGCTAGAACCCAGTTCCAAACCCATCTTCATTCCTCCCTATAGGGTTCCACATTCCCAATTAGTAACTATTGATGAACACATCAAGAACATGTTGGAGCAGGATGTAATTCAGCCTTCACCTAGTCCCTGGTCTGCTCCAATGATTCATGTTTCCAAAAAGGACGGAACATCTCGCTCTTGTATAAATTTTAGACGCCTAAACCATATTATCATCCCAGACCGTTTCCCTATTTCAAGCATGCAGGAAAAAATTCTGAAAGAAGGGAGAGCTAACTTTTTTTCATCCCTCGATTTAGCATCCGGTTATTGGCAAATGGATGTCAGTCCCGAATCTCGGACATTGACTGCTTTTCCCACAAATCAAGGCCATTACGAATTCCAGGTTTTACCTTTCGGAGTCCGAAATGGCCCCGCTAATTTCTCTAGGTTGAAGAATATAGTCCTTTCCGACCTATTTGGCGTCGAAGCTCTGGTCTATCTTGACGATATTATCGTTTGTAGTTCAGATATAAAAACGAACTTTCAACGTCTTCAGAATGTGTTATCACGTTTGAGAAAAGCACACCTTAAACTGAAACTTGCAAAGTGCAACTTCTTACAGGAGTCCCTGGTATACTTAGGATTTCTACTATCATCCACTGGAATTAAACCTGATCCAGCCAAACTTGAAGCACTGGAAAGGTACCCTGTACCTAAAACCATCGACGACGCTCGTGCATTTATTGGACTTGTCGGATTCGGTCGAAATTTTATCCCCCAATTTTAAAACATTGTTAACCCATTACCAATTTGTTCCAGAAAAATGTTAAATTTAATTGGGAATCTGATCACCAAAATGCTTTTGAAACTTTAATCAGTAAACTAACTTCTCATCCCATCTTCCAATATCCCGATTCCACCAAACCCTTTGTCATAACCACAGATGTTTCCTCCTACGGACTAGGAGCCGTCATATTACAAGACGTAGATGGTGTGGAATTACCCATTGTTTATGCCTGTGAGCTTCTTTCTGCACCTCAACGGAATTATTCCACTAAGGACCGAGAGGCCCTGGCGGTATATTGGACTTTGAAAAAGTTCCGAAATATCGTCTATGGCTACGATATAACCATCAAAACTGACCATAAGCCACTCACGTGTCTCTTCAACGACAAGCTGCTTGAGGGACGGTTCCTTAATTCACGACTTTCCTGCAAAAATCGTATACAAACCAGGAAAACTTCGTTATTTCAAACGGATTTTCGAGACTCAAGCCAGACACCCAAGTGAATAAGATAAAAAACACTAATGATAGAAACCACTAATGTTTGCAATGCTCTCAACAACAGGATCAACACCCCCAGAACTTTCGTGCTCGCCTGGAACAAAAGCAACCACCTATTCTAAGGTAAAAGAACAGTACAACATAAAAGATGGGCTCGTACATTTTAGGAACGAAGATGGAAACGAACTCCTGAAAATACCAAAGGATTTCGTAAATATAGCCATCGGACTTTGTCACGTCTCACCATTTTCCCGAAATGAACAAAAAGGTATATGAATACAACGCTGAATGCCCATCTTTTTTAAGACATAGAGGCAACGAACCATCTACAGTCTACAGCTCCCATGCATAAATATCTAGTATTTCAACGACCCTGACAGAGAACTAGAATGGGCATCTTGGGGCCGTTCCCCAAAACATCAAAGGGAAACCAGTACATCATTTTGTTTACGGACCACTTCTGGCGTTACAGCGAAGTAGTTGCCATTCCAAACCAGACCTCGGAAACTGTGGCAAGAGCCCTAGTGGAACGGGTCATTCAAAATCCATACTACTTCCATCCTAATTTCGGATAACGCCCTTCGTTTCACTTCCAAGATGTTCGAATCACTCTGTAAAATGTGTAAAATTAAAAACACATTGTGGCATACCATTCGCAGGCAAACGGCTTAGTGGAAAGACACACTCGGAAGATCCTAGAAGCCCCTCGCCATGTTGTCGACGCATCCTCCCGTACATGAGATGATTCCCTCCCTATAGTGCAAACAGCTATCAACAACGGCTATAACGTGTCTATCTGGGACACCCCTCATTCCGTCTTATATCATTACGACAAACGGTTACCTTTTGATATGCCTAACCAAATCAACCCGGCAGTTCTAACACCTTCCGAGATGGCAAAAGCAAATCGGCAAATAGTTGAACGACCTTTAAAAATTTATGACATAATCCGATATGCCCTAGACCAACGAAACCAACAGATGGAGCAAGACCAACATAGGCGTCATCCCTATTAACGGACTATAATCGTCGGTATGCGCTGTTACATAAAGAGCGTGAAACCGCCAAGTGCTCATCGCAAACTATACCCAAAATGGGATGGCCCATATACGATTATGAAAAACCTCGGAAAGAACCGTTACGAAATCCTCGACCTCCGAGATCATTCCAAACTAAAGATTATTCATGCTGATAATTTGAAAATAGCTACCGAACAACCTTCCCAAAAAACAGCTGTCAGGCGTTCGAGCCGCCCATCCTTCGAAAGATCAAGGTATTAATAAATCCAGCAGGGATAAAAAAAAACTGAAGTGGTTACCGCGGAAACCACTACCTGTGATGAAGATTGGTACCACGTAATGCCACCAGTACTCGAGCCAATCTCTTAACAAGAAGAGGTCCCAGAACCAAGAGTCACATCCGACCCAGACCATGGAGAAACCCTTCTAGAGGATCACTCAGTGGAACTTCACCATCTCCGCCCTCTCCATCATCTCCGTCACCACCCTCACTGGTTGATTATCGGCGCATGGACCATCCATACCGGCCGCAAATGCATCAACCACCTGAACTAGAACCTTCACATAAAAACGAAACCGCTCAGAATCCGAACTCAACGGTCGACCCCCAACTACCACCAAAGCAAGGCCGACCACTTCGCCCACAAACACAAGTATCCACACGGCAACCCTCAGCTCCGCATAATCTAAGACGTAGAAATGAATAAAATTGTCCCCCTTATAATTGTGCAAATTATTTACTCTTGTATCCTTAGCATTAAAAATTCAACCGGAGTTGTTATAGAAAAGCTTGCAGAAGGAAAATTTTGAAAGGACACGCGGACCTTTTTATCAATTTGCAACTACCTGCTAGAATTAAAATCAATCTCCTTCAGATAAAAGCTCATTTAAATGCATTTGAAAGTAAAATTCACGGTTCTTTTAAACCTATCCCGGGAACAGACAAGATTAGTCGCGTTTTATTAGAAAATACAGTCGAAAACATCCAAACTACACCCTATCAGATATATTAGCTTTACCATGGATACAAAATGGAATTCAAAACTCAGCAAAATTTAAGCAAAGAAATAAAAAGGGATTGATAGATATGGGAGGAAAAATACTCAAAGGTTTTTCGGATTAGCGATCGAAGAAGACATTAAAAGAATTGAACTCAAATTGAATCTCTTCGCGCGGAATCGGCAATATAGTGGACACATTTTAGAACAAATCATTGAGCACGACACGAAAACAATTGCTTCCTCCACGCCCTTTCGGAAAAATTTACATACTTTGAATCCCTGTTAGCTAAATACAAAGAACACGAAAGATATCTAGAATTAGTAAAAATAATTAACCTACAAGTAACCCTAATCGATAAATATTTGCAATAGCAATGATGTCAGATACCGATATCAGCATTACAGATTCCCGCAAACGAACAAGCAACTCGTTTGCCCTCCACTCAAACCAGTAATTCTTCCAACCACTAGGTCCTGCTTTATCGACTTTATCCGTGACCGCCATGACCCGGTATGTTCTTTCACGAAATTCCATTCCTCTAAAACCGCTCAATTCCGAATTGGACCAGACATCTGGGTTTCTTTCGCGAACAGGACTACCGCTACTTTCGAGTGTCCGTCACATTATTCCCTCGTGAAAATACCTACCGTTATCCGTCTACCAATTGGTTGTTTCTTACGTTCAAAACCTTCCAAATATACAACCCTTATAAGGTTACCATTAATGACTCATACCCCTTCCTGTCTCAAACTAAATTTAAACCCGTTATAGAAATTTTAAATCTCTCCATGGAGGCGGTAACCATCCTACTGAACTTCCTGCTCCTAAATGGAATGATCAATTGAGTCGTTTTAAAATTTCAGATGATAACCAGAATACCCTTTTACAAATACTACAGCCAGTAACAATTTTTTCAACATCTGCTGTTTGTATCATTATTGTGTGTGCTATTATCCTCCATATATTTGTAATAAAAAGATGATTCGTGAAACGAAAGAAAACAAGAGACATCGAACGATGTAAAAACTATTTATGCACGACCAAGAGTGCGTACCCAGACCACGTGAACTAGACTTAACCACCCAAACTCATGTGTTGTATATAAATCTGTATTATAAAAACCATTAGTTATCATATAGTTAGGAAGAGTTAGAGTGTTATATTATTGCATTAATATCACTCTAGATGGAAGAGCCCTGTAAAAATGACAATGAATAATTCTTATATTCAAACTCGCGTAACGCTGACTGTATATGAAACGGAAGTTCGGATAAACTTTTTATTTTCTTTCTATTTTATTTTTGCTGACTAATTGATGAATTATTTCTTTTTAAGTTACTTAATCGGTTTTTTAGATTTAGCTTAATAAGGTAATCGTGTTAAATTCTGCAATGTTCATTTTCTTTATACATTCTCTCTTCGTTGTAAAAGATGAAGTAATGTCTTACTCAACACCTAATCTTAAAGTTTAAGCATTTAATATTGGCTCATATGCATGTTTATTGTTTAATTTTAATCCATAACAAAATATATATTTCAATTTCCATTGTTAGTTAACTCGGCAGATCATGATAACATCAGATCCGTCAATATGCGGTTTAAATTAAAAATATGGCTTCATCTTCAAATTTCTTGTTTATCTGTCTAGACATTGCTACAGCTAAAATAGTTACCTTATCTTCAAATATTTTGCAAAATAATTCAGCATATTGAAAATAAAAAACAAAGCAGGTCAACATTAAATAATAATGATGTCACCAAAAAATTGGGTATATAAAGTTAATTAATTTTTCACATTGTTATTCTGATTCTGTTTGATCTGACTTAGAGGCTGAGCATTACCTGTAACATTTTAGCAGTAAACTACAGTAAGAAATATCTTTGTCTTCCCCTTCGAGTCTTGCTCTCTTCAGAGAACTTAGTCTTAAAATAAAGAAAAATAATTTCTTGATACGCTACAAGAAGAATCGGGGTACCCTTAGAGAACTTAGTAAGTTTCACAGCATCCTCCGATCCCCTACAAGAAGAAATCGGAGAGTAATATAAGAGAAACTACTGCGATTTCCTACACGGTACCAGGTACTCCAAGGTAACAGATCCGTTGCTGCTACCTAACCAGAACCCCCGTCAACCTCCAACCGCCACAAGCCATAGACAGAGGGGTTAACATTATATATATATATATATATATATATATATATATATATATATATATATATATTATTGAACTTACGATCCAAATTATATCGCCGAAGCAAGTCAAAATGATTTTAAGCCAGAGGATTTTTGTGAACAATAAAAACAATATTAGGATTTTTTTAACCACTTTCGTAACGGGAAAGCTCATGTTACGGAAGGGGCCTACAATTCTATGTGGAATCTGATCCAAGAATCGTTACATAATCTGAATGCAGAGGAGGGTCACTCTTACACGTACAAGAGATGAAATGTAACTTAACGTCGATAACCTAACAGAGATAAGTGTTGCACATGGCCACGGCGTAGCTTTTTTAGCATACAATTTACCCAAAAATAAATGAATGAATTTTACACCCCACTTCCTTTTTGCGCGCGCGCGCACACACACACACACACACAAAATTACGATTTTATGTTAGTAATTAATTTCAGCTCTTTCAGCTTATTTCCTCGAATAGTCTTTATTTAGAAAATATGTATAATTTAATTAAGGTTATCCATTTAAAAAATATATATAGATTTTGGTATGTAATGTTCATTGATATTTTTCTTTTTTTTAAACAAAAATATATTTTGGTTTAAAAGTTTGAAACTTTCATTCCTGATGATTGTTGTTTACAAGGCCAGTTGTAATGAAATTTCTAAGCATTTGATCCCTTATTCTGCGTGCATGGTTTTATTCTCCAAGAAAGCGCAGCATGAAAGAAATCACGCATTATTTACACGAATCCTCTACTTTAACACGAGGTGAAGAAACATGATTTCGTTGTTAACCCGAATGAAACGCACGCGACTAAAACTTAAAAGGAAAGGAAATGTCACGCGCAAAATACCTCTGAGGAACTAAATTTTCTTGAAGAATATTTTAATATTTTGACACAAGAATAAATTCACGTTTTAGTGAAGTTATAAATTTATTCTTGTGCTGTTTAAGTGCCACGACTCTATTAATACTTCGAACTAACAGTGGAACGTGATAATGAGAAACCTACAAGTATATTGTACGTAGCTCTTAAGTTTTCAGTTCTTGCTTTAATTCTCTTAAAAAGTCGTAATTAAATGAGCAGAACACAACAGAATTCGGACGAGTCACAATTTCAGATGTTCGACTTCAGTCTGTCATTAAAGTATATCAAAGATGGTAATAGTTTGGAAGGCTCAATTTAAAATATACTAATAAAAGTATGCTAAAAACTTTAAATTATGAAAGTAAGTAGTATGACCGCAAAAGGAGAGAGTGCAATGGAATTGCAAATGTTGATCAATGAGTGACAGTGCCAACCCCCTCTCCCCCTTGTTGCAATACCCACAGTGCCAACCCCAGGGTGCCAAAAAAATGGGGGGGAAGGGAACTCCTCAAGCAAGATGGGACGGCCTCACCCCCCAAAGGGGTATACCTAACCTAAGAGAGAAAGGAGAGAGGAGTGCTCGCTTGGCTCCTGCCAAGCGCATACTGAAAGTTCATCCCAGCGCTTGCTGTCTTATAAGATCCTAAACCGCCAGTTGGCATAGAAGCCAGTGCCTCCAGGCATTATCAGCCAGTTGGCACAGTGTGTACATCGTTTGGACAAACGCACACAAACGCACGTACACTCCCGACTATACGCCCATAAAATATTCCACACACACACAACTATATGCATGATTATATGCGCCCGGTTCGAGAACAGACGCTGGGATGCTGGTGGTCCGGGGTAAGCTGTAGGTCTAAGGTGGGGTGTAAACATCCTTCCACACAAATAGATGGTAGATAAATGGGAACCCTGGGTATCCTAGTGGTTAAGACGCTGGATACCCCATTAAACTGTATTGCAAGACTCGGTCATCTGTTTGTTTATTTCCCCCCCCCTCTCTCTCTCTCTCATATATATATATATATATATATATATATATATATATATATATATATATATATTATATATATATATAAGCTATTTTCCAGGTTTGTGGCGATTTATTTTGGGCTGCTGGATTCCCCGTTAAACTGTATTGCAAGACTCGGTCATGTTTGTCTGTTTTTCTGTTTGTTTGTTTACCCTCTTCTCTCTCTCTTTTATATATATATATTTTTTTTTTTAAAGCTATTTTCCAGGTTTATGGCGATTTATTTTGGGCTGCTGTATTGCAAGACTCGGTCATGTTTGTCTGTTTTTCTGTTTGTTTATTTCCCCCCCTCTCTCATATATATATGTTAACCCCTCCGTCTATGGCCTGGGTTGGTTCGAAGTCGACGGGGGTTCTACATAGTTAGGTGGCAGCAACGGATGTGTTATTTACAGTAGTTTTCTTCTATATTACTCTCCGAGTTCTTCTATAGTGGCTCGGAGGATTCTGGGAGGCTTACTAAATTCCCTGAAGGATTCCCGGATTCTTCTTATAACGTATCGGGGAAGTTGAATGACTAAGTTCTCTGAAGAGAGCACGGCTCGAAGGAGAAGATGAAGACTTTCCTTTACTGTAATTTACTGCTAAAATGTACAGGTAATACTCAGCCTCGTAATCTATATCAGAATGAACATGGAAGAAATGATTGGGGTTTATATACCCCGATTCTACTAACATCATCATTATTAAATGTGGAAGAGGCTGTATTATAGGAAGAGGAAGAGGAAGCCATATTTCTATCTTAAACAGCGTATTTCAGATCTGATGTTTTCCGGGTCTGCCGAGTTAATTAGAAACGGAAATTGAACGATGCATTCTTATATTAAGATATGCATATGAAAATTAAAAGTTTAAGGCAAGACATGACTTCATCTTTTATAAAGAAGAGAGAATGCATCTAATCTAAAAAAATGATTAAGAAATTTAGTTGAAGAACAAATGGCGACATAATGTCGGGTCGGACATTGAGTACAATCCTAAGTACATCACTGAGTACGTTGTAATTTTGGTTTATTACAATTATGATTATAATTACCAATTAATTCATATTCACCTATTACCTTTAATTACAATTCCATTAAAGTACATTAATCACATTATATTAGAGTATTACAGTTAATTACAATTAAACGGTTACCTATAGCTTTGTTTGGTTTTTACAGTGTTTCATATTTATAGACAATTAAGATGTTAGAAATATAATACAACGTACATGGGCATATACGTACATATATATATATATATATATATATATATATATATATATATATATATATATATATATATATATTACTCAATATTTTTTTTTATCTTATAAGCGCTCGCTTTCGCTGTGGTTAGCAGAATTCGAACACTTCCGTCTTGCGAGGAGTGAAATAATTAAAATAAACAATAAAAAAAATATAATACATGCGAACGTATTTGCACGACTTTGAACGAACAGGTACGGATGCATAAAGTTTTGTACATATTTCATAGACTGACACGAGTAAAATGAATATTTAATAAAATTGATATAGGATAATGGTCAAGATAAGATATGGACGTATGGGTGACTATGGTCGAATAATAGTTATATTGTATCATACCAGACAGGCCATAACATATAAATAATGATGTATAGAGTGTACAGTTTTTATTATTATGTTAAAGAACTTCCACACATTGTATACTAGAGATATGATGAAGGGAAATTAATGACGGGAAAATGTGAAGGGAATTAAGCTACTTTATGACGTCATAGTTATTCAAATTATGCCATACGTCAATTCATAATTAATACGCCATAGTTATTTAATTTGTACGTACAGTACAAGTCATTATTGGGAGAATTTAGAAAAAGATGAATTAGAGGAATACAGTAATGAATAAAGCAGTACAAACAAGGGTCCCAATCATGCCTTATGCAGTGTTTTTGCATAATCTAATAAAATTTAGGGATGAGGGTTAGATGCAAGACAACCATAATTAATTATAATAAATTCTCTAACGAAAATGAAAAATGGAAATATGGATACGACTAAACCATAGAAATGGTAGGTCGCATGGTTGTGACATTGAAAAGAAAATAGAAAGCAAAAATCGAAATTCTATCCAAACTCGCTCAGGCGATTTTGGTTTCTCATGTAAAAATGAATATTGATTATTCATTGTTCATTTTTACACACACACACACACATATATATATATATATATATATATATATATATTAAAAGCTATCTTCTAAGTTTATGGCGATTTATTTTTCAGAGGAACTGGCCACAGATATCTAGTGATGGGTGTAAACCCGATTCATATATATATATATATATATATATATCATTTATGCCTGATTTCTGAATATACAGGGAGCGGAATAAGACGGTTTACTGAGAATATTTATCATTTACTACAGAAATTGGTACAAGAAGAGTTAAAAATTTGGGGACTAACTGGAATTCACATGGAATATATATGATCAAAAAAATTAAATAAAAAATAATAATAGCATAAGAAATTCGAACGAGGAATATATATATGTAATCTAATAATATATAAGCACACCGGACAAAAAATTAGTCACCCCTCTCAGAATGTACCTAATAACGTGTGACGGCGCCTCTGGCCTTGATAACCGCACGAATCCGGCGAGGCAGAGACTCTACGAGGTGGTTGTGCATGTACTGAACATCGATTTGCTGCCACTCGTTCATCAGCCGGTCCCGAAGTTCCGCCAGAGTCCGTGGGTGTCTATTCCTGCGCTTTACTTTCTGTTTCCAGCCTGAACAACACCTTCGACGCATTCAGGATTAAAGGCTTCATTGGACCTGCGATGTACTCGTCGCCTCCCATCATTGGAGAACAAACAAAAACGGGACTCATCGGACCAAATTACACGTTTCCAATCTGCCGCAGTCCAGTTTTTGTGCCTCTGAGCCCATTTATAACGTGCCAATTTGTGACTTGCTGTTAACAGCGGCCTCTTCCGTGGTACCCTGCTCCAGATGTCCATCGCATGCAGTTCTCGTCGCAATGTCCGTTCGGAAATTGGTCGCTGGAGAACCTCATTGGTTTCTTGGAGCAATTGTTCTCTGGTTTGAAAACGATTTGCAGTTACTAGACGAGAAACATGGCGGCGGCCCCTATTGTCGAGAATTGTTTTCCGGCCACAGTTACGCCGTCGATTGTCAGTTGATTGCGAACTACACCACTCTTTGTAAACTCGCTGAACAGTACGCGTTGACACACCAACAAATTGGGCTACTTCAGACATTTTGTGTCCGTGGGCTCTGCCAAACACGATGGCTCCTTTTTGCCACTGAGTAACGTCTGCCTCACGACCCATTTTGCAGTCTATATCCAACACACACTTTGTTCTTCACCACCTCACGAAACAGATCTGATCCTGTGTGCTACGTCACCGCTACTTGTCACTTACCAATGCTACATCAGCGCCCTCTGTGTGACCTTGAACTTCCTACTATCGGTGTTATTAGGGGTGACTAATTTTTTGTCCGGTGTGCTTATAACAACGTAGTATGATCATCAACACATTAGTACAGGAGAAGTATATACAGTGTATACACACAAACACATTTATATTAAATAATTAAATCTATTGAAAATAATAATATTAAATATATTGAAAATAAAACCAATAATTTACACATTGTGTATATATATACAGGGTGGGCGGAAAGTAGCTCCCCATTTTGGATTGGTAAAAAAATACGTATATTATCCATTTATTTCAGAAGAAATAATATGAAAAGGTAGGCATACATGGTAGGTTTTCTCTAAAATTCAATGTGGGCTCCAACTCTTTCCACCAGCTTCTGGAGCCGCCCAGGAATGGCGTCCACTGACTTTAGCAGGAACTCCGGCGGGATGGAGGACATGACTTCCCGAATTCGGTCCTCCAGTTCTTCCAATGTCCTCGGTTTGGTGCGGTAGACTTCTTCCTTTACCCACCCCCAAAGAAAGAAGTCGCACGGTTACCGCTGAAAAACGGCAGAATCGGTTCAGTGTAACGGTGTGGTGTGGTATGACCTCAGATCAGGTTGTGGGCCCGTTCCTTCTGCGCAACACCATGAATGCTGAGCGGTACCTTGCTATGTTGCGAAACGAGGTCTGGCCGGTTGTCAGCACATGGGAGAACATCGACGATCTGATATTTATGCAAGATGGCGCCCCTCCGCACTTCGCTCTTGTTGTCCGTGAGTGGCTGGATGCCCACTTCCCTGGGCGTTGGATGGGTCGTCGTGGTCCACATCAATGGCCAGCCAGGAGCCCCGACTTGACACCGTGCGACTTCTTTCTTTGGGGGTGGGTAAAGGAAGAAGTCTACCGCACCAAACCGAGGACATTGGAAGAACTGGAGGACCGAATTCGGGAAGTCATGTCCTCCATCCCGCCGGAGTTCCTGCTAAAGTCAGTGGACGCCATTCCTGGGCGGCTCCAGAAGCTGGTGGAAAGAGTTGGAGCCCACATTGAATTTTAGAGAAAACCTACCATGTATGCCTACCTTTTCATATTATTTCTTCTGAAATAAATGGATAATATACGTATTTTTTTACCAATCCAAAATAGGGAGCTACTTTCCGCCCACCCTGTATATATACGGCTATTAAAGATTTATTCATTAAAAAAATAAAATTTGAAACACTTTATTCTACCAGCAGGGTTTTAGTGGCGCCAGGAGCCGAAAGACAACAACGGAATTATAATATCGATAATAAACTTCTCTTCGGTGGAACCTTATTTCTACTCTAGACATCATAAAGATTAAACTCACACGTTTATGATACAGCCATCCTTCACGGGCAATTAATTTTTTCAAATTTATTTTCCAATTTTAGCGCTTCTCTATCTCTCACTTTAAAAACCTACGAGAATTGCACCAGAAATCAAGATTTATTTTCGATTGTCACTAAGATCCCTCATACCACCTTTTCTGATCACCGACAGTGTTACAGGTAAGGCCGTAAAACTTAGGGCACTAGACGTCAGGGGCCGCTAATTTAGATGGGTGATCATAATCTTAAACCGATACGTTCTGTCCTCGATTTCCAAATTTATTCTTCTATTCTCGCTAAGCTCCTCATATATAAAAGGGTACTTGTTATATGTTAAAATTTCCCTTCCCCCACCCGCCTCATCGGCGCACCAGAAAACAAGATTTATTTTTCAAACAAAGCATTTGTCTACGCTTCTGGAAGAAATTTATGGAATGGGCAAGATATATATCGGCAAGATATATATCGCGCGTAATTTTCGCAAGAACCGAGCATTGAAGACGACATTAATATGTAAGTAATTAATTTAATTTGGGATTCTGGCTTTATACTTGTGTTCATTCAGTGCCGGTGTTAAATAATTTATAAAAAGTCATAATAAATGCGTTTTTAAAAACTAGTTTGTGATTTATTCTCGGGCTATATACAGTACATCGTTTCATTCAGTGCAAATGTTATAAAACCGTAATAAAACGATGTGAAAGGATATCAGCCCAGAGGTCGAGGCCCGGTCTCTATTCATATATACATATATATACATATATACAGGGTGTCCCAAAAGTCCCTATCTATTTTGTTGAAATAGGCTGAATTTCAAATGAATGTTTTAATGACATGATTGCATGCACCTTTCTAGACAAATACATGCATTAGATTTCTATTTTAATTATTTTAAATTTTTTTATTATTTTTTCAGATCCATATCATTGGTGATGGATGTGCATGAACGCGTTATGATAGTAACATGTCGCATCAGAGGAATGAAATGTTGTGAAATTAGAGACCTATTCTCAAGAAGGTTTCATAAGCCTGGACCGACAGATAAAGCAATTCGTGAATTGGTGAACAAATTCAAAAGGACTGGATCTGTGCATGATGAAGGAAGAAGTGGACGCCCAAGAACAGTATAACAAAATATTGAATCTGTTCGCATAATGTTCGAAGACGATCATTGAATGTCAGTTCGCCAAGCATCCCACAGATTGACCATACCCAAAACAAGTGTTCACAGAATCTTGCGTTCGACGCTGAAGAAGAAGTGTTATCACATTCAGCTGTTACACAGCTTACACGAGGAAGATTTTCCAAAACGAGCAGCAATGTGTGCGGAACTGGTCGAACAAATCCAAAATAACAATTTAATGGACCACATTTTGTTTAGCAATGAGGCGACTTTTCACACCTGTGGTAAAATCAGTCTACATAATTGTCGCATCTGGGCTAATGAAAAGCCAACTGAGTTCACTGAATGGGAAAGAAACTCACCTAAAGTCAACGTGTGGCTTGGAATGACGAAGTCTACGATTTACGGGCCCTTTTTCTTTGCAAAGGCTGCAGTGACAGGGCATTCTCGACAATGTAGTCTTTCAGCAGGATGGAGCACCATGTCATTATGCCAGAATTGTTCAGACATACCTAAACGAGCGTTTTCCAAATCGTTGGATTGGGCGTGGGGGAAATAGGCCCTGGGCAGCGCGATCTCCGGATTTAACCCCATTGGATTTCTTTGCTTGGGGTTTCATTAAATCAGAGGTCTATCGCAGAAATATTCGAGATTTACCAGATCTGCGAGATCGCATTAGGCAAGCAGTTGAGAAAATAACCTCTGAAATGCTCGGAAATGTGTTCCGCAATGCAGCTGACCGCTTTGAGATTTGCAGAGATACAGATGGAGCACATGTGGAAACTACTAATTAAAGATTTTAATGATGTAATACTTGTAATTTGTACAGAAATACATCTGAAAACAGGTCAGTGTGACGACATTTGTTTGAAATTCAGCCTATTTCAACAAAAAAGATAGGAACATTTGGGACACCCTGTATATATATATATATATGTTCCTCTGTGTGTATTTTGGTGAAAACAATAGTTTTTTTAATTATTGCCCATTCTGTTTCCATCGTGGTTATTTCGGCATATATATATATATATATATATATGGTGTGGATGTAATGATACATTTTTTGATAACTTAAAAATTTCTAGAAAGTTCTACAGGTAGGATTTTAGAATTAATAAAAATTTTTAAGACTACCCGGTGCTTACTTTTGAAACACGTCAGGATATCTGCTTTGTGATTATAATTTGCCAGGTATCCTAATCATCATTTTCTCTTATTGTAACTCTTTAATTAAACTTTAATTTAATTTTTTAAATAAAAAAAGATTCAGCATGAATTAATTTCTCCTTAAAGGACCGATGCGGAGCTTCATCGTGTTATAGCAACTTTTCGCGACAGCTTTCATGAAAGGGGAAAAATGATTTGGAGGCTTTGCCGCACAGCCAACCCAGTGACATGAATACCGAGGTCGAGGTATTGGCTCACATCAGGTCCGACGAATGTCAGGTCATCGAGGAACTAATGTAAGTTTTTTTGGTTAAGAACCAAACATTGTTTTTTCATCTAATTTATTAAATGGTAGAAAACGTGTTTTAGTACAAATCGGCTTACAGAACTAGCGTCCATTAAATAAGAATAACTTTAATGGAGACATTTTACAAATGTATATACACACGTAAAACTTTACACAATATACTTACAAATATATGCACACACACACACACACAAAACTTTACACAATATAGTTACAAATATATATACATCTTTACACAATAGAGTGAGTGCGAACAAATGGGAACCTTTTTTATTTGTCTGCATATCATTTCATAATTCATCTCAGTCTCGCACAAATCGAATAATTTGAAAAAAATTATAAATCCCTTCCCACGTGACATGTGCAGGAGAAATGAAAGGCAATACGTACCACAAGTATTGCTAAAATATCCTTGGAAGCGGTAAGGATTCCAGACAATTTCAGGGAAATGTATCTGTTCGATAAATTGTACAACCACAGGATCACTCCAGGGTTGAGTTCCGAATGAATCAAAATAGTACATTCTTTCCCTATTTTTAAAATAGAATGCAAGCCAATGAATCCCCTCACCCCCTACAATGTCGGTGTTGACGATAATCTCAAACCAATCTCTCGTAGTTGGCAATTTCAATGTTTCATTGTTCGCAAACACACCGATAAATTTGGAGCGTGTGATTCGGTCACTTTTCATTACTCTCTGGAGTGGATTCGCGTCCATTTTAAATGTCTGTGACAACGTTCCTGAAACGGTCAACTTCTATTAGAGCTTGTGATTCGAGGTACACGAGTACACTAATAGGCGCGTCTATAGGGTTGGCGAATTCCAATCTAACTGAGATGTTCCCACTTTGTTGTGGACTTAAGTGTGTAATTGTACAAGCAGATAAGACAGGGGTAATATCAAATGAGTAAAGGTTAAATTCTTCGACAAATTCTTTCTGCGTTACGCCAAACCCAAGCTCGTCACAGGCACCGGCACTATGGGCCAGGCAACTATAAGCTCTCGCGCAGAGCGGGAACACACCGTCTCCTGAGCAGTCCGTAACCATGGCCCCGCCGAATGCAACCCCTTTTACGTATAGAGTTATATTTTTAAGACCGAAATTCTCGAATTTAAAGGCACTCTTTTTATATTTTCCATTAGTCGATGTGTGATCCTGCATTCCAATTAATATCCTTTTAGGTAGAACTCCCAGGGCCACGTTTCCTAGCTGCTTCGAGGCCAACCCGGCGGGCACCGTGTATAGCTTGATCTGTACTCTGCTAATTGGGTATTTTACTGTTGCGTGTATTCAATTTTTTTCAATTTCTACATATTTCGGTGAACTTAATTTCACTCGCCGTACACGTAAATATGTTTCCATGATGTGAATCACAAAGGGTTTTGGGGCCCTCTTCTTGATCAGGTCCCATATTTATACAGATCTCAGGACTCGTGCGGTTGAGTTTTAGTTTCATGTCGACGCCGCTTATAAGCAGTTTCTCCCGGAACGTGAAGTCTGTGTGAAGACGTCCAAAACACTCGTATATCTTTTTTTTAGAATTTTTAAATTTATCCTTTATATTACTTTCACCTTTAGTCAGATAATAGCCTCGGCAGTTAAAAAGGTGTCCTTTGCTTCTTTTGAAAAGTTGAGGACATTTTCTAGATAGGCTTGTCGGTGAAAATACCCCGTTCCTGCCTAGATGTTAACCTGATTTAAATACACCTCACACTTTTTGAATATGGAGTGTAGAAAGTTGGTTTCAGGGTATGCAGAGTAAATATCATCGCAGTCCGCTCCATCTGAATGGGCTATACGCACTTTAGCGTACATGTGCATGCAGCTCAGATCAAAAAAGTATGAGCCTGAGCTGGGTATCACGAATTCTATAGGGGCACTCAGTGAACTAATTGTGTTTAATGGGTTAATTGTAATAAAGTCGCTATGCTCAATAGAAACCTGTGTAGGGGCATATCAAAGAGGGACAGTTCCGATTTACAACATTGTGAGCTACATGGATGGATGAAACGCGCCATGACGAGAGAGAAATAGTACCACCTCTCTCGACAAGTAGTAATCAGTCTAAGATTCGTGAGAGTAGTGTCCTCAGCTTATATCAGTTAAAAAAATAATCAGCCATAGGCTTCATACGCTTAGAACACTTCTTTTTTTATGTCCTTTTACGTTTAGTGCCAGGTGTTGGCAACCCATTCTTCCTGACAACCCTCTTCTTCTTCTTTCCGCCACCACGCATTTTTCTCTTTGCATTTTTGATGATTTCGTCCGTGTACGTTTTAAATGTTTTTTTAGAGCTTCTTTAGGTTTAGTTCCAACCATTATGTCTTCTACCGCATTAAAACCTGATTGTAACGCCTTCCTCCCAAGGTATCTAGTCCCTGTCTTCAACAGTGGGACAGCGGTGCGTAGTATGGTTGAAAAATGGAACCAAGCCCACTCCAACGCTAATATCTCACCCCTCGATAGACTGTGAAAGGCCTTCGGGTCATTATAGCTGAAAGCGACGAAAGTGTAGCTTTACTGTTAAGCTCCCATCACCGAGTAGGAAATCCTTTCCCTAAATCGTTCTTATATATATCGAGATATTAGTTAATTGATTAGTTGCAACCTTCACGTAATGGGGCTTGCCATATGTAGTGCTCAAACTTTTCCTTCTATGGTTGGGGATGTGTGCAATGCGCAGCAGGCGCGCCTGGATGTCCCCAACAAATTGATGCTTTCAATATTGTTGTAATTATAGCACATGTCTGAGGATGGGCAGCTTTCACCCAATTTCTTCACCTTCAGCTGATACATTAAGCTGGACAAGTCATGTTGTGCCTCATGAGAGGTATCTCTTTGCAGAGCTGCACTATATCGACCCTCGGCCACAATTGTGAACAGCTCTTTGTCTTTAATATTTCTACTAAGCGTTGATTTTAACTTCAACGTGCGTGCAGGCGTGTCTATGTTTACGACTTCAAAAAGTAAATCGGTTGTCAGGTACGACTTTTCAAGACTTGTTTAACCCCATCACAATGTCCATGACTGTCATAATGACCGATTCCTAGTGTTACATTTGTACTATAGTACTTTACTTCACCGAACAGGACTGATCGCATAGTATTGTCTAAGGTTATGCCTAATTTTTCACTCATCGATTCTTCTAAGGATCAGAAATATGATTTGCTCATTTTCATGAGTTAAGAATTTGATGGCTAGCTGGAATTCACACACACCAACTTCGTACGAATCACGTTCCAACTCATTGGCCCATGTAGTTCTGTTACAAAGTTGGCCAGGGTGTTGTTAGGATGTACAGACAGAGAAGAGGACGGAAGTGTGACATAGAAGTGGTTAAGCGCCATGTTGCATACTATTTAAGCTTCATTATTGCATCAGCTTTTATATAGGTATTTTAGTTTTCTGGGTAACCTAGCCATTTCACCAGGTACATTTTTCTCTTTCCTGATCCTTTGCTGCCTAAACTTTTTTCAATTTTAAACACTTTTTCCTAAATTAAATGTCACTTCCTGCAACTCCTCGCGGTTAAACCCTCCTGCGATTTCTTCCCCATTCAAATCTTCAACGTAATACATCACTATCTCGCCTTCAGTTCTCATAGCACTAACTTTAAAAATCTCACGTGTCCATCCTTGCTCAAATCCCTTCGCGAATTTATTTCCCGAACGTGATAACCTTACATAATCATTGATTTTGAAATGTGTAGAGTGTGGTGCTCCCTCTCTTCTCACCTCTGTGCTCGTATCTCTTTCTAAAACCTCATTAGGTGTTGTGCCGATCGTACGGTGATGTGAACGGTTGTATGACGACGCCAATGACCTCAGAATGTTTATATATCTGTATGTGTTTTTATGTGTAAAATAGCGAAGCATGCGTTCCTTTATGGTATGTTGAACTCTTTCAGCTAAAGAGGCCTTGTGTATAGAACTGCTAGTGTAGTAACTGATATTAAACTCTGTCAGCATGTTCTGAAAAGCGCGACCTATAAATTCTTCCCCCATAACCTTACAAAAATAGCTAGGAACCCTATCTTCCTTCAACATCATCGTTTTGGTTGCTTTATCAACTGTTTCAGGCGATTTATTTTTCAGAGGAATTAGCCAAAGAATATCTAGAGAATGCATCTATTTTGAATAGGATGTAGCGGTAGCTGTCGTTATAAAATGAATATCTTTGCATGTCTGTTAAATCCGCTTGCCAAATAGAGTCAATCGAAGCCGCTGTTGTCTTGGCCGTTTTAAACCTTTTTCTTACCGGTTTATGAAGTGGCTAACCATCCTGCTCCCGCAAAAACCTCTCAACATCTTTTTCCCTACTTCGTGAACACCTCTGTGTCCCGTAGTGTAAAACTTTACGGTTCAAAACGAGTTCATCTTTGACGAATTGCATTCTAATATTGAACCCAAAATTCCTTAGTTTCAACATCACACAGTGTGCAATCTTTCATACGCGGAGTAACCCCATATAATCCGCAGTTACCTCATCTAATCCGCAGTAATCCCATGTAATCCGAAGTAACCCCTTGTAATTCGGTGTAACCCCAGTAATCTCAGATTAAATCATTAAATGCGAGATGTATATGAAAATATGCTCATCGCATGAATTCTTCGATCCCCTCGGCTCCGCTGTTGTCAGCATCACGCGATGCAAGGCGAGCGTCTATAAACATCTCAATCTTTTCATTTTTTATTAGTAAATTTTACTAAAAATCTTTTACCATTCCCGTAGATAAAGCATAATTGTGTCAACCTACGTATATACCGCCCGTCTTCTCTTAGCCTAACCCACTTCCACACCAAATTTCAGCTGTCTCTGATCACTATTTATCTTCCGAAAAATCACGCAACTTGATTGTTTCGAATATAAGATTCATTTGCGCTCTATAACTTACTTCCCAATCGATTTCCTTTTGTACGGGTTCAACCCTACCTTCACGCTGCCCCCCTGGCGCCTCTAGATCCTGCAATTATGCTTTATTATCAAAAGAAAAATGTAAGCTCCGCAGAAACTATTTCGATCATGATTGGTTCACCCCCGGAACTCTCCCGAGTCACAATTTCCCAATCGTGGCTGTAAATTGAATTTACCTCCGGCCAAATTTGAATGTCAAGAACCATCATAGGCGCTTTGCTGTTAAACTCCTCCCGTAAGAGGGTGACCCTTAGTTTACCTCGTCTCCGCTTACCCCGAGGTTTTAAAAACCCCGAGAGCGTCGTAACGAGGTTCTTTGCTCTCTTATTATTCCCAACCAAGCAGTCTCTGTGATTAATTCTGTGATTAATTGTGCACTGGCACTACCTCGTCCTGGTCAAATTAAATCCAATTTATAATCCAATTAAATCCAATTTATAATCAAATTAAATCCAATTTATAAACTTTGCCGCGGATTGCTTTTAAGGAAAACAGCAGCATAAATTGTACATTGTGCTTACTTGATTTTAAGATTTATTTTGGATTAAACCTCACCTTCAGATATAACCTTCACTTCTTAAACTTAACCAAATTTAATTGTCCTCACCAAAAGGATTGTGTAATCGAGGTGAATTAATAAAAACTCTGTTAAAGTGAACTTCGTCGTTTCCCTTCACCGCGAAACTCAGTATAGATACAGTTTTTTCTCCATTGATTTCGTGAAACGAAATCAGGAAGCACTTGAAGGTAACCTTCCGAAACTTTACAACTAACCGAGGTAAGAGTGGTCAGTGGAACCCACAAACATTTTATTACAAGGCGTGGGAGCCTGGTGCGTTCACTAGTGTCGACGTTAGACGCGACACCTCCAAAGAGTTTTTTTATGGAGTTCTCGTAACCCGAGAGTGATGTTGTCCATCATCTTCGGATATAACTCCGACTCAAACCAAGGGGACCGCTTCTGGAATTCATAGTCCATCGTCGTCTTCTACATTTGAGCGACCTATTTGGGAGACAGCTCTACATTGGAGGTCCCACTGAGACGCCGAGGACCCAGACCCCCAGGATCCGGTAATTGGGTGAATGAAGTATTGCCCAATTCGCCCCGGGCCCCCTCTCTCCTCTCGGACGACGCCACGGTTATAGATGACGTCACCGCTCATCCTTTGTCTCCTCAATTAACTGCCTCTGCGAGTGACCTTCAATTCGAGAGAGACACCAGCTGATGCCACGTAGCTGCCTCCGTTTACTCTCTCGATCCACCTCACTCAAACGTTTTTTGACGTTTAAGTGATTGAGTTACGTAATTATTAAGTACCACTGATTTACTTTAACCTACTTATAATATTAAATTGTGACGTTCGTCGAATATTGATAAATTGTGTATATATATACACTAATCATTAATAATACTCCTTCCACAGTATAAGTCACGGTTGAATGGTGACTAAACAATTTTTTTTGGTACTCTTAACAATTTTTATTTTTCTATTCGAGTGAGTGGGATCAGTGAAGTGATTTTAACCACTTAATAATTTTCTTAGTTATCGTACTTTCTTTTAATTAACAAGTAATTTTAATTAATTACTGGATAGTGTAATACAGTATTAATTTGACCTTGCAGTCGTTTATTTATCTTTAAATATTTTTAAACGTCTTTAAATTTTTTATTTTTTATTATTTAATTATTTTAATTATTTTAATTTTTTAAATTATTTTTTATTTTAATTTATTTAATTATTGAATTACCGTGTGTAACATTTTTGTAGTTCAAATTTTTTTAGTTGAATAGGTTAGGTAGGGTTAGGAATTTTATTTTTTTAGTTTTATTTTTGACTTTGTGCTCTGGGAATTACGCTTGTGACGTAATTTACAGGCCATATTCGTGGATACGATTGGGGCACGACTAGTAGTACTTTCTTGCGGACTAAGACTGAGGGCTGGATCAACCATCATTGGAACTCCAGATTTCTCCAGCTCAGGATCAAGGACATGGGAAAGGACTTTGTGTGGGGCTCTTCATCCATTGGTGACGAACGATTCGATCATCCGATTTACAAGTAACTTTTTGCTATCCCAATCTTCATTCTTCCCATATTCTTTTTTATCACTCTATTACCAATTTTATGAGAATTATAGAACAATGCTGGCATAATTTGTTTTTTTTCTTATCAGTCCCGTCATTCCTCAAATACTTTATTTTTGTGTTTTACTTCATTGTTGGAGGTCCCTCGATTGCTTTGCGTTTGATTAAGTTAACCAAACTTTTAAACTTCTATTTTTTTTTAAAATTGAATAGTTAATAGGTTGCTTAATTTGGATTTCGGAAATGTACACTACTTAATTACCTTCATTACATTAACAAATTTTCTTTACCCTTTGCAACTTTTTTCCAATTTTTTTTGTTTTGAATTTTACATACTTTGGATTTTTTTTTATATATATTTTTTGGTGTACACACGTCGATACTATACATACTAGGACTACACTGCAAAATCACACTTTATTTGTTTATTTTCGCGCGCCACGTATATGCCACATTCCGATTCCGACGGGGAATTTTTATTACCACTTACACCTCCCCGACCGTCCTTCCCTAAACGTCGCCAAATTCCAAACACCAACATGGCCGACACCAACAATACTGCTTCCACTGCTGCTGCGCCTGCCGCGAGTGTACCAATCACAAATGTTACGGTCTCCAGGGTACTTAACCTGCCGACGTTCGTTCCAAAATTTAAGGGAACCGTCGCGGGAAAGGCCACCGAGCCACTTGTTCAACATTGGCTCCACAAACTGGAGACATACTTCGAAAATGAGGTCACCGCGGACAAGGACAAAATTTCTGAATCACAGCGGTTTATTGATTTCACAAAGGGATCAGCATCCAAGTTTGTTGAAACTGACCCCGAGATACGAGAAGCCAATACGTGAATCCAGTACCGACAGATTTTCTTGGAAAATTTTAAGGATGTCAGCGACACCCAACCGTTCACGGCTATCACCAACTTGTTCCGACTGCACTGGCAGGATGGCGAAGATTTGATGGAGTTTAGGAATCGTATTCAACGCACTATGAACAGTGTCATCCTAGCCATCGACCGTGCTTTTAATTATGCAATGCCCTCACAAATGGCGAAGATACTGTCCTTTTCGGCGATGTATGCGAACTTACCAAGTCACCACCAAGTCAAATTCCAGCAACATGCGGATATTACCGCATCGTTGGCAACCATCTTGAACAAGTTAAAGAAGTCGTGTTCAAACTCGACTGACCTTAGTATTCGTCGACCACGGGAGTAACGACCTTAAACTTCCCAGTCCATCCGCTATACTACAGATAAAACAAGAAGGCAGCAAAAGCATAGTTCTGCTTCTGCAACGCCTTCGCCGTCGAACCAGTCTCGACCAACACCATCACGGCAGCATCCCCGATTCCAACCTCAAACTCCACCCCCACGGTGCTACAACTGCTGTCAAGTGGGCCATGGAATAAAACAATGTAGGGCGGCTGCGTATTGTGATTACTGCAAAGAGTCTGGTCACCGGCGGAGAGAACGTTCAAAGTGCCAGGATAAAGGTACTCCTTCCCAGCAACAACGGAATCCGCGGCCCCAAGGATTCCGACCTTCCACTAGGCCACCGCAACAAGGATACCCCAAAGGAACTCCTTCCTATGTAACCAACCCTACGCGAAGTCACTTTTAGCAGGACGTTCGACGTCTTCACGCAACGATGAAGACTCACTGAACAATTGAACGGCGTGGGTTACGCCAGACCACCAGACATACCACTGGAAAGTCATGAAACTGCAGGAAAATCCGATTATTTTTTAGAGGATCCGTCGGCTCCAGAATTTCCGTATCTAGACGAGCCGGGTTGCCCTAAGGACCCCGAGGGCCCTGCACAAAGTAGTCCAGATACTACCGTAGAATCTTATGAGTTTCCCTTTTCAGAAACTGCTTGCATTGAACCCGAGATCTATGAATCTCGCCCTGCTTCAGAGACCCGTGGTTAATTCTGTTGATGTTTCTACGTCACATGTTTGTACGATTAGTAATGAGTTTAAAGATGTTGTTATTCCTCTTCGTGTTCGAAACTTAGATATGTTTGGTCTGTTAGACACTGGTAGCACCGCTAACCTAATTAAACAGTCTAGTTTGAATAAAATTCTGGGAGCTTCCGAATTGGAACTTTTCCCGTCTAAAGTTGTTTTAAGAAGCGTTAATGGAGGAACTATACCCTCCATAGGGTAAGTTAAGCTCAAACTGAAACTCGGCAAATTGGGCTTCGATGCCGATTGCGTGGTTGTACAAGACTCTATGCATTTTCCCACAGAGATTTTACTTGGTTACCCTTTCCTTAGGGGAAATGGGTGGGATCTTATATTTGAATTAAATGCTGTCCGAGTGCAAGGACAACTTATTCCGTTAGTGAGTACGGAATCGAACCCGGAGGTTCGTTATTCTACTGCTGTTGAAGCAAGTTTTAAGGATTTTTCTGATATTTCGGACGATGTTCCCGACATTATTGAAACCCTACAGGATTGTTGTTATCCTGGTGACGGAGGGATTCAATTTTTTCCGGCTATACCGCCGTGTGATTGTTTGGAATCGGGTGATAATCCCGCTACACGCCATGTCAGGCGTTCATTGAATTTTTGTTCAGAGTCTGTTCCCACCGATGAGTTTCAGTTGAAAGTTAAAGAAGAATTCGTTATTGAGCCAAACCAACAGGTTTGCTTTCGTGTAATTGTTACTTTTAATGATGGTACTTATGTAGATCCTGCGACTTCGGTAGTCGTTGAAAATGTTCTTGAAAATCAAGTACAACATTCTGGTTTAGTAATTGCACGCAGTCTGTGTACCAGCGAAAATGCAAATATCCCTATACTGTGTGCTAATGTTGGTTCCGAATCCATCACGTTGAAACCTAATACTTTAATAGACAAAACCTATTTGGCCCAGTCTGAGCATAATTTAATTCCTCACGCCATACGCAGATGCACTCCTGAAGGCGTGTCTCCTCAGGAATTGCGTGCTTCTTATAAAGCATGCTTAGAGTCCGATCCCACAAATTCTTTTCTTTGCAGCGACCCGGACCTACTCAACCAATTGTTGGACTTCTTAGTCGAATATAAAAGCATCATTGCACTCAAGGGTGATGCCTTGGGACGTTCGAACGTTGTCCCATTTCACATTAACCTCACGGAAAACACCAAGACAATCTACATTCCGCCATATCGCGTTCCGCACTCCCACAACTGGTTGTCGAGGAACACGTAAAGGAAATGTTAGATTTGGGTGTTATTCGACCGTCGGTAAGTCCTTGGTCTTCTCCATTGATCTTAGTCAAGAAAAAAGATGGAACACTAAGGCCTTGCAATGAATACCGACGCCTAAACAAAGTGACCATCCCAGACCGATTCCCGCTTCCCAATATGCAGGAGGTCATTCAATACGTTGGTAAGGCTAAATATTTTACCTCTCTTGATTTAGCTTCAGGATACTGGCAAATGTCTCTGTCCCCGGAGTCAAGGCCGTGTACTGCCTTCACTACCAACCAAGGACATTACGAGTGGAATGTTTTGCCATTCGGATGCCGAAATGGCCCTGCGAACTTCTCCCGACTCATGAACATTGTGTTGTCTGGATTATTAGGTTTTCATGCCCTACCTAGTCTATCTAGATGACATAGTGATCAACAGCGACACAGAAGAAGGACATTTCGTACGCCTTCCCAAAGTCTTCACACGTCTTTCGAATGAAAATCTCAAACTAAAACTTCCTAAGTGCCAATTTTTCCGTTTCTCACTCGTATATTTAGGGTTTCTTCTTTCCTCTTACGGAATCCGACCGGATCCCGCCAAACTTCATGTTCTCCAAAACTACCCTATTCCTCGAAACGTTCATGAAGTACGATCCTTTATCGGTTTTGTAGAATTTTATCGCAACTTCATTCCCAAATTTTCGGATATAGCAGCTCCCTTAACAAATTTGTTCAGGAAAACCACTTTTGAATGGAATTCTGAGCATCAGAAAGCCTTTACTAACCTTCGCGACAAACTCCTACAGGAACCCATACTGCAGTTCCCAGATTTTGGCAAACCCTTCATAGTAGCCACTGACGCTTCGAACTACGGGTTAGGTGCCGTACTACTCCAAGAAGTAGATGGTACAGAACTACCTGTGGCTTACGCTAGTCGGTTACTTTCCAAACCCGAACGGAACTATTCAAGGACTGAAAGAGAAGCTTTAGCCATCGTATGGGCCCTGAAGAAATTTAAGAACATCATCTACGGGTATAAAATTATAGTAAAAATGGGCCACGCTCCAGTAACATCCACATTTTCTAAGAAATTACCAGACGGACGACTAGGTCGCTGGGCTCTCACCGTCCAGGACTTTAATCCAGAATACGTTCATCGTCCCGGTAAACTCAACGTTCTTTCAGACTGTCTATCCCGGATAAACAAACCCGAAGAGGTCTGTAGAATTCATCGCATTGAAACTATTCCCAATTTCTATAGATAAACGCTCTTCGAGGCACAACGCAAGGACTCGTATATTTCTAAATTGGTTCAGCATTTAAAGGCTCAACAAAATTCGGAACTTCACCAGTTGTATGCCTTCCAGGATCAAATTTTGCATTACCAAATTTCTCCTGGAAAATACGTGGCAGAAGTTCCCGAGAGTCTTCGGGTCGTGGCGTTTAGACTGTGCCATGAGAGCGTTTGTGCTGGGCACCCTGGAATTGAACGAACACTGAAATTGGTCCAAGCACGTTACCATTTCCCACTCATGCGCACCAAGGTAACAGAACACTGCAAGTCGTGCTCATCTTGTGCCAGGCATAAAGGAGTACTTCCGCCCACCGCGCATATGCATACGTGCCCCGTTCCTGTTATACCCTGGGAACGCGTAGGGATGGATGTGCTAGGCCCCTTTGTCCAAAGTCGAAATGGAAATAAATACATTGTCGTTTTCGCCGATCATTTTACTAGGTATAATGAAGTGGTACCGGTGCCTGCCCATACATCGGAGATCATTGCCAAATGTTTACTCGAACGAGTAATCCAACGGCACAATACGCCAGCCGTTCTGCTCTAGGACAACGTTCAGGAATTCACCTCCGCGATGTTCACAGAGTTGTGTAAACGTCTCCACATAAAAAAGGTACAGATAACACCGCACCATCCGGCAGCAAATGGTCTGGTTGAGAGGCAGAATGAAAAAGTCCTTAACGTCTTACGACATCTCGTAGACGCGGACCAACGTAATTGGGACGAGTGCCTCCCTGTGGTACAGTGGACTATTAACAACATCTATAGTCAACTCATCATTGACACTCCTCATTTCAGACTGTATCATTACGATGCAATATTTCCTTTCGTCCTCCCAAACGACTCCACAAAAGAGGGATTTGACCCCCAGGAATTCCAATGTTATGTGGAAGACCTGGTTCGTCATTCATTCCAGATTTTCGATGACACACGACGTTGTCTAAACCATGAAACCGACCGAATGGCCCACTACCAACACAAACGGTACCCTAAGCAACGGACCATTACACCTGGAAACCGTTGCTGGTTGAAAAGTGTAAAGCCTACACACCTCAGTAGTAAACTTTATCCAAAATGGGCAGGGCCATATCGTGTCCTCGAGGATCTGGGACACAATACCTTCAGCATCCAACACCTACAAACCTTAAAAAAGAAGGTTGTCCATGCTGACCAAATTAAGGTTTCGATGGAAAGTCCTAATCCCCCTCAACCGAAGTCGTCCCTATCTAAAGTGGATACAGCCAAGCCTCGCGTTAGCAAGACCGAACCAGTGGATTCGGACGAGTGGAAATATTGCCTGAGGCCACCTTCGTCCACCCTGTCCGAACCACCTGTTGGGGCCACCCTGGAACCTGACACCCTGGATCCGGAGTCCCTCTCTGCTGCTCCTTCCACTCCAGAAGTTGAAATCCCGGAGGAAACTCCAGACTTTGAAGTTTTACCTGAAAGCCCCGCAGCCAATGCGGTGTTCCCCGACTCACCGTCGCCACCCTCACCTGCGGACGACCCTAAAAAGACCCTACAGTGACGTTCAGAACTCGACCTCATGAGTCGTCACAAGGCCCGTCGACTCGATCCCGATCGCAAGTACCCGAGTCACTAGAACACACACACATAGCCCTACACTAGAACAAAGTTCCTGCCCCGTACCCACGCTCCACTCCTTCCCTAAACCCTTACGTGAAAAACGTTCTCATCACAAGACACCTAAACAAAGTCCCTCCCTACCACCCAAAACACCCTTACAGCTATCGACTCTGCCTGCTCCGACTTCGCGAATACCCGAGCCACTAGCCACTGCTTCCACGTCACATCCACCTCACCCACTTCGTCCCCCGGACCGACCCTCGGTCAAACCCAAGGTGAGACCTAAATTACTTTCCTGGAACACTTCTCGGAAGTAACAGCTAACATACCAAAATTATTAACGATGTTAACTTCGTCTAGTATGCTTACCCTCGTCTTCCTTCTATTTCCTGTAATTAGCAGTACCTACCACATCGTCTCTCGTGCTGTGGTCGAAACACTACCGGATAGCCATTTTCTGAAGGGCCACCTGGATGTTACTTTCGACCTACGAGCCCCACACGCTATTTTCCTTACCCTCATCGCCTGCCAACGAAAATTACTTTCCCATGCTATAGCTATTGCGAAGGCGCCTATCCAATCCCCATACTCTGATCCGACTAGATAATTCACGACGTATAAACAAATACTCTCCTCCACCTAGAAAACATAAACGCTACCCAATACAAACTCAATGATACGCTGGCCTTACCTTGGATTCAGCAGTATCGACCAAACAACAACTCAAAGCGTACTAAACGTGGCTTCTTCGATCTCGGCGGACAGTTGCTGAAAACCATCTTTGGCGTCGCTATCTCGGCAGATATGCGTAGCGTGCGACACGAAATCCAACTGCTAGCGAGCGACAATATTGTCAAAGGCGGTTTTAAAGCGCACCGTCTTCGCTGCAAAACGGAATTTTCACTTTTTACGCAACCTCACTACACACCTACACGAGCTGGATTCCTTAATTGCTTTGCAGCGCCGAAGTTACAATCAAATTGAATATGTCCACTAGGGTGGAGCGAAAAATACTTTTTTTCTAGTATGAAGTTCTAACAGTGATTAAACGTTGCATTTAGTGGACGATATATACCTGCCAAAATATGAGTTCATTTGTTTAATATTTTCAGCTGCCACCAGGGGGCTAAAGTTAACACAATTTTGGGTAAAAAGGAAAAAAATGCTTCTATTTTAGGTTTATCAAACTATTATAAAATTTTATCTTAGAATTATCTAATAGTTTGATTAAGATTCTTAAATGATAAGAATTCGTTTTGTAAAAATGCCTTTTCATATGCTTAATATCTTCAGCTGCCACAAGGGGGCTGAAGTTAACTTAAAAATGACAATTAAGTATGATTCTGTATTTACTTGAAAAAGGGAACAGTAATAAATTAGGATGTCTCTCCTCCTTTATACTGGCTTGAGACAGTTAAGAAACGTTATTTCGTGCCTTAGCGGCGGAGTTACCACCATTTCCCAACCAACCTCCCTCTAGAAAGGGTTCTTGCTGAAGACTATTTAGTAATTTGCTTTTGTGTCAAATTTTGGCTGTTTTTTCCTTGATTCTAATGTAGCACGAATCCAACCGTCTCTGTTTGTAGGTCCGCAGACTGATCCAGCAGCGTCTGTAACGAGCTTGACGCATCTCTCTACGGCATGTGTATGACATGGAAACTGAAATAATTCTGAATGAAGAGTAGTACCATGTTTGATGCATGATTCAATATCATCAAGAGAAACTCCTTTGGTTATCGGTGGTTCTGCTATCTGAAAATCTTGCTACATAATGAGATCTGTATAGTCTTTGGCATAAAAATTTATTTCTGGCACCTTAAAATACCTGATAACATCTGTTTCTTGAATGCATGCCCTTGCTTTTATGATACGCCTAAATCCCAACTGACGCACATGCTCCCTTTCATCAGCTATCATTGCAATGAGAATGTTTTCTTGATTTGCGTAATATGCATTTCGGTGAATGACTGAGTCATGTACTCTCCTAAGCTCTTCACGGAGATACCGGCTTCTTGCAATCATATGCCACATATGTTTAGCACCATATTGGCATAATGGTTTACGCTTTATCTGAAACCACATTGGTGCGTATACCCTAACAATGAAAGTAGCTAATTCTTGTAAATTGCCTGAAGGATTCTCTGTGCTTGCATATAACCGCAGAGTCCTGTTTGCTGTGGTGAGCCACCTTGAATGTGATATATTGCCTGGACTCTTATGACTAAGACTCTTTGAGAATGTTCCACTTGATATAGCCTTGTGAATTTCAAGAAGGTATTTCTGGTCAGTACTTATGTCATCTACATCAACTTCACACATGTCCTCTTGAATTTCAATGGGTTTGAAGTTAACTATGGGAAGCTTTCCACAGTCTGAAAGTGCTCGGCCAATTTCTCCTGAAAATGCTCTTGGTCCAGTAGTGGTACCATCCAAGTGATGAAACAGATGGCGCAATGGAAGTTCATTAAGGTGTAAAAGGCATATCAGCCACTGCAATGGCTTATTAAAGGCTTCTTCCAGTAATCTTATTGTGCCTCCAATACTACCAGTGTTAACCACTGTCGAATCACAGCCAACTGCAACGATGTTCCCTATATCAACATTCCTTTCTTTCAAGCAATTCACTAGCGCTGTGCAAATGTATTTAGCTTTGCCACTGGAAGGTGTCACATGTGCAAAGTACAGAGAGTGTGGTTCAGATATTATGCTGATATGCTCTTCGCGTTTGGTTCTTTGGTGGTTAGAGCCATCACTCTCCTGGACTTGAATCATTGTTTTATCCTTTCTGCCATCAAAGTATAATCCCCGCATGGTTTTTGGCTCTCCTATCTGTTGTAGTTCCTTTCTCTGTTTTTGTCTTTCACGTCTTAGCTTACTTCTGTCTATAATATTCCCTTTGTCTTCGGGAGTAACAATTTTAAGATCTGCCAATACTGCAGAAGCAATAGCAGCCCCAGCTCTGTCCGACATTTTAAATCTATCACAAGTAATTGCTAATGAAGGCAGTGGCTCACGCATCTGTTGTTCTGATATTACATATTGAGTCGAGGTTGTATCTTCCTCATTATCTTCAGATATCTCTTCTAGTTGTTGAAGTTCACTTGTCTCTGTTTCGATTTGTAAGTTGGACGTATTGGTTATAGCAGCACTAGTTGTTTGTGAGGATTCCAGACGTGCTTTTTCCATTTCCTTTCGATGTTCTCTTGCTTGTAATCGTCTTGTGTGTGCTATGTCAATGCTTCCTATCACCATTATTCTGCATATTCGTTGGTCATTTAAAAAATCCTGCTCTTTTGGAGGGACTTTCTTACTCTTTTCACATGAGCATCTCCTAAACTCCTTACATTTGCAGGTGCAGATGTCAAACAAAGTGCATTTTGAAGAGGTTTCAAATTCTTCAAGCTGATTTTTGTACTTAGGCTGATCCTTGCGTGACTTGTATGGCAAGGACCTGTATTTATCATGGTACACTCGCATCATCTGTAAAACGCGTGTATGTGAAACTATTGGCAAAGAGGCCTTCTTCCAAATATTTTCTACCTTTTTGGAAACTGCCTCTGCTATTTCAGAAAATGAAGGCTCCTTGTTATTCATCTGCTCCTTCACTAAATGTTTTGTGAACAGGCAATCTTTCATAATGCAGTTATAAGTTGGTAGTTGCATATCACTCATCTCACAAGGTACTTCAAATATGGCACACTTCATATGTTCTCTAGTGAAATGTTATATTTAGTATTTGATGCCATAATATTTTTAAGAAAAATTCACAATCCAAAATATCCTGTAACATCAAAACATTATATAATTAATATATATAATATATTTTATAAGTATATATAATATATTATATAAATATATAATATATTATATAAATAAACTAAAATTATATAATACATTATAACAAGCATTTTATAATAAAATCAATATTATCTCTATATAAATCACTTTAAAATAAAGTTTTATAATATTCCGATCATATTAAAAAACTCTTCGATCAACTGAGCGACTAGGCCTACTACCTAAGAAGACAAGTGTTAACACACTGTTCTAATGACTCACAGAAAGAAATTCCTTCACACTAAAACCCTCCCCCACAACCCTCCCCAAACCCTCCCCCACAACATTCAGTGTAGTCTCAACATGACTCAGTTACTCTAAATTGTGTTAACTTCTAAATTGTGTTAAATTCAGCTCTCTTGTGGCAGCTGAAGGTATTAAGCATATGAAAAGGCATTTTTAGAAAACGAATTCCTATCATTTAAGAATCTTAATCAAACTATTAGATAATTCTAAGATAAAAGTTTATAATAGTTTGACAAACCTAAAATAGAAGCATTTTTTTCCTTTTTACACAAAATTGTGTTAACTTTAGCCCCCTGGTGGCAGCTGAAACTTTTAAACAAATGAACTCATATTTTGGCAGGCATATTTCGTCCACTAAATGCAACTTTTAATCACTATTAGAACTTCATACTAGAAAAAAAGTATTTTTCGCTCCACCCTAATGTCCACCTTTCAAACCTCCAAATTACTGTCGTTGATAAGTATCTCGATCAAGTTCACGAGACACATCAAATCGTCATGGCCGCGCTTAACGCTGCCATGTTAAAACAAACACCCCATTCACTAATTCCCTTTAACATCCTAAATACATTAATAACCGAAGCCAGTAAGGAACTAGCTCTAACCCAATCTATCCGTTACACCCACCTAACGCCCACCATTTTCTCGACCTCACCTGAACTCTACCTGGCATCTTTTCATACTCCATTATTACTGTCATACCCTTCCTCGATGCTCAAGTCTTCGACACCTATCTATTTCACCCCTTTCCCACGGTCTACTCTGTACAGGAAAATGTGACACGTTTCATCTTGCATGCTGAACGTCCATACTTTTTCCCCTCCAAAACCTACCAACAATACACTCCTGTTTACTACTCGCGACATTACTCATTGCAGGACACCTCTGTCTACTAAATTCCTAATTTGCCCTCCAGTTCAACCCTTTGTTTCGATACACTTCCGGAAACCATGTTATTTATTGCTATTACAAAATTCCTCCCATTCAAATTGCACGTTCCGGCCATTCGACCCTTCAACCTCCGTTCAACTACAAATAAGTTCTGATCTCCTCCTGTCCATTCCCAGAAACGTGAAGCAACCCTGGACTGTCCGAACAACCATAGTATGATACACTTACGTAGATCCAGTTAGCAGAATTCCCCCCGGTTCTATCATTACCTTTAGTTTTACATCATCAAACTCCAGAATACTCTCTATTAATAACACGCTTGATATTATACACCCTATGGCTCACCTCCAACTAATTCCTATCTTCAACGTTTCTCTCTCCTTTGTAACTCTCGTACCTTCCTTCAACTATCCCCCTTGGGATCAGCAATTCGCATCAACGTAACCCTCCAAGAAAGGTCTCATGTTTTATCCCACGATCAGCCCTTCACCTAGGCCAATGCCTCCACTTTTATGCTAATCCTCATTATCATCTTCGCTTGCCGCCCGTGTCAACGACTGAAGCGTTGCGCTCCTACTTCTGAGCCGTCACCTTAGGAAGAAGCCCCGGACGGTCTGCCCTAATCTTCGAGCACCCATTAGCTATCGCTATACCGAGAAACTAAATTTTAATTAGATAGTTTGCTCGTGGATGTTTATATTTTTTGTGCTTAAAGTTGCTTAATCATATTATTTTTTCTTACTTCTCACTTATACAGAAGGGGAGGTAGTTTCCCGTAGTGTAAAACTCTACGGTTCAAAACGAGTTCGTCTTTGACGAATTGCATTCTAATATTGAACCCAAAATTCTTTAGTTTTGAAATCACAGAGTGTGCAATCTTTCATACGCGGAGTAACCCCATGTAATCCGCAGTAACCCCATGTAATCCGCAGTAACCCCATGTAATCCGAAGTAACTCCTTGTAATCCGGTGTAACCCCCAGTAGTATAGCCGCATTTCGGACGAGGAAGTTGGGGTGCTATGAAATCCTGCCCCTGTGATCCAATTTCCTCTAACCAAACGTGGCTATACTACTGAGCGAGTAGTATAGCCGCGTTTAGGGAGACAGTGAAGGACTTCAGCCTATGATGCACTCGTCCATTTTGCCGGTCGGACTACTACAATGACTGAGCCGCATTGTGGCGGTAGTAGTCGTACCGGCAAAATGGACGGGTGCATCATAGGCTGAAGTCCTTCACTGTCTCCCTAAACGTGGTTATACTACTCGCTCAGTAGTATAGCCACGTTTGGTTAGAGGAAATTGGATCACAGGGGCAGGATTTCATAGCACCCCAACTTCCTCGTCCGAAATGCGGCTATACTACTCAGCGAGTAGTATAGCCGCGTTTAGATAGGGGGTGAAGGACTTCACCCTATGATGCATTCGTCCATTTTGCGGTCACACTACTACCGCCACAATGAGGCTCAGTCATTGTAGTAGTCCGACCGGCAAAATGGACGAGTGCATCATAGGCTGAAGTCCTTCACTGTCTCCCTAAACGCGGCTATACTACTCGCTCAGTAGTATAGCCACGTTTGGTTAGAGGAAATTGGATCACAGGGGCAGGATTTCATAGCACCCCTCGTCCGAAATGCGGCTATACTACTATTCCCAACCACCCAGTCTCTGTGATTAATTCTGTGATTAATTGTTCTGTGGCACTACCTCGTCTTGATCAAATTAAATACAATTTATAATAAAATTAAATCCAATTTATAATCAAATTAAATCCAATTTATAATCAAATTAACTCCAATTTATGATCAAATTAAATCCAATTTATAATCAAATTAAATCCAATTTATAAACTTTGCCGCAGATTGCTTTTAAGAAAAACAGCAGCATAAATTGTACATTGGGCTTCTTACTTAATTTTAAGATTTTGTATTAAACCTCACCTTGAGAATCATATAACCTTCACTTCTTAAACTTAACCAAATTTAATTGTCCTCACCAAAAGGATTGTGTAATCGAAGTGAATTAATGAAAACTCTGTTAAAGTGAACTTCGTCGTTTCCCTTTACCGCGAAAGTCAGTATAGATACAATGTTTTCTCCAGTGATTTCGTGAAATGAAATCAGGAAGCACTTAAAGGTAACCTTCCGAAACTTTACAACTAACCGAGGTAAGAGTGGTCAGTGGAACCCACAAACATTTTATTACAAGGCGTGGGAGCCTGGTGCGTCCACTAGTGTCGACGTGAGACGCGACACCTCCAAAGAGTTTTTTTGGGAGTTCTCGTAACCCGAGAGTGATGTTGTCCATCATCCTTCGGATATAACTCCGACTCAAACCAAGGGGACCGCCTCCGGAGTTCATAGTCCATCGTCGTCTTCTACATTCGAGCGACCCATTTGGGAGACCGCTTGACATCTGTACAGTTTATTAACGCCGCAATAGGAGGCAGGATTAGAAATGTCATCATAACGTTTTCTTAATATGCTAGCCATTTGCATATTTTAGAGACACGAGGATAAGGATGGGCGTTTGTTCTCTTGTTTCTCCTCTTCAGAGATGCTACTGCTGGGGGCGATGGCGTACTCAGTTGTGACACATGCGAGACTTGTTCCAAGTCTTTTAACCTATTCAGATTTCCTATCAATGTTTTGGGGACATTTATTTGTTGCAGTCCTGCCTTAATATGCTTCCATCCTGTTGGTGAGGGACTGTCCCACTTTCTCACCAGATCATGGACAATGTCGACGATATTGGATCCCTGTACCCTTGTTCCTTCAACAATGACCACCCCTGTATCGGTCCACTGTATGATGGGATCCTCACTCAATAGATTATGAAGACTTAAGACTTTATTCCGCAATGTATGTGGGAGACTACTTTTTAATACATGTTCGATGTGTTGCGTTCCGTTATTCTTTGGTTGGACATCTCTAACGTCAGGGCTCAGGTCCTATGTCACAATGCTCATCGTTGCTCGCGCTGTGCCTAATAACCACGGGGAGCTCTGTCAGATTCTTATAATCTTCGTACTCATGAAGAAATTTCTGCAAAGCCTCTTGGTACAAGATCCTTTTCTCATCAGGTGACTTTTCACTGTTTAATACGGCAAACATTTCGCTTTCCATTCTTTTAAGCCTACTTTTACGGGGTTCTAGTACCGTGTCTGGACTCTTTAAACTTTGCAGTGAAGCATGCACTTCGTGCGGAATCACTACCACTTCCTTCATTATATCAATCTAGTCAGTAAAGGTCCCAAAACTGAAAATAAGATGTGGAGGAATGATCCCCCTCTTTGTACAATAATTCGCTTTTTCTTCTCCACATTGTGATTTTTACGAGCGAGCGTATGTATTATGTTCTTCTAACGACGTAAGCAAGTCTTCAGAGGGGGTTTCATTGGCACATTACATTTTATAACATTAAGACAGATTTCACAGATGCATTTTAAAAAGTCAGAGTCGATATTTTTAACAAACATCTGTTGCAGCGCCCGGGGCAATCGTTGATAGATTTTTATTAATTCATGATATTTCTTCAGCCTATTTGTCATTCTGGAATATATACCGTTTCATGCTCGTTTGGGAATATATTTGTTCTAGAAGCACCCTAAACGTGTTTCGCAGGTGAAAGTCACAAAGCAAAGATTCGTAACGTTGACTTGTGGCTTCCTTATAAACTTGCAAAGACTCCTTACGCTGATTCGGGAACATTTGATTCGCTAATACCCCAATTTGTGACACATCTCTACGTGGCGGGAATAAGACTAGATACTGTGTATTTAACGACACATCGCGCATGTATCTAGTTTTGAAAAATAGATTCTGATTGATGAAAAATACGCTTATGTTAAGATGGGAGAACACTGTAAATGTCTCGGCAAACGTCTTATGAATTTCCAACATGAGATCGTCAATTACAATGACTGTATGCTGACTTTCCTTTAACGAATTAATGTCATATACACCTTTGTGGAACAAAATATCATCTTGGTATTTGATGAACACTGATTGATACGTCGAATAGAACCATATTACTTTATGTACAAATTTTGAGAACATCTCCCTCTTATCTTTAATGATTTTAAGCATAAACACAGTTTTACCACATCCTGTAGGGCCACATATAAAGCATGTGGAGGGGCTTGTGAACATGAATTTTTATACACACTCCATCTCTAACACGTTACACCCCTATGTGGATCATTTACAAAATATAACAAAATTTAAGTGCTGCTCCTTATATTCTTGTTTTTCTTATTCCACAGAACCGTGAATGACGACGATGTCACCTCGATGGCCGTGTAGCTACAGAATCCTTCCTCGCTGACGAACCCTCACCAGCGATACCTGTAGCGTGCGACAATTCAAAGTGGAAGCATGATGAAGAACCCTCCACGTCAGGTATAAAGCGTGCCAGGACTGCGCCAGTTGCCCCAGTAATAGAGCCCCAACCCTCTACGTCTTACGACACAACCCCCATAATAGTATCTACCTCAAATATACCACCATTATTCATGTTCAGTTCCGGGTACTTCCTCCACAGCAGAAGCAGCTTCTCGTGCTGTGGAGGAAGGTATAACATTCGAGTTGGTACGCACCTCTACCCTCACCCCTGCCCTGACTAGAAGTCGGTACCTGGTCAGGGTTGAGCCTGGATCCCTGTATACCAACGGTGTTGGGCTGCGACGCGTAGTTGAACGTATTGTGGAGTTTCCCCTTCAGAACCGCGATGAACGTGAAGTCCGGACGAGGTTGTCCTTCGGGTTCGGGTCAGATGACAGGGACGTAGATGATTTTTAGGCAGTAATACAGTTCAGACGTATGGCAGCTGTAGACATAGAATATATCTTTGGCCGTATAATGCAGGCCTCTCAAAGTAGTACAACCTTCAATATGGACAATTTTATGGTAGATTTTGACAGAGTATTCCGGGTTGCTGGTCATAGTGCCACACCTTATACTCTTAATTTCAATTCTCCGGTTATTTACAGAAAGGATTTAAACGTCGATCTTGGTTTGCGGCTTTATAGGAATAGTCTTAGCTCATTTGTTCACTGTGCTAAATATATGGACGCAAAAAATTTGGTTGCCTAAGGTTGTGCAGCGTGCCCGTAAACTGGCTTCAGATTGCAAGCTTCAGTTTGAGTGTGATATGGGTCCTGAACAACTGAGAAGGGTCGAGCAGGAAATGAATGCTCGTATAGTTGTATTTGGAATGGATGATCGTCGTACGGCTGCGTATGTTTTTAAAAGCTGTGTGGGAGATCGGGCAAGACCTCTACTTATTTTAGGAATGTCAGGAACATCGTATCTCCCCATCCGTAATTTAAGGTCTCTCTACGCTAGTTATGATAAACGTCGAAAATATGGAAAGCATCATGATGTGTGTCAGGGATGTCTCGAGTTTTCTACATGGTATGTGAGGAGTGTAATAGCTCCAAATGTGAAAATCGTGTAGTTGAATCCGAGAAGAGGGAATGTAATGTGTGTAGACATACATTTTTCAATAATAATTGCTTTGAGCCCCATAAGTCAATTGGCACTTGCAGGAAAATGAGAATCTGTGAATGTGGCATGTTTCATATGATGGATAATTGGGGCAAGTTTGTGCATAAATGTGATGAAATTCACTGTTCTATATGTCATGAAAAATATAAGGCGGATGGAGTGAAGGATGTATGTTATATGAAAGATGTTTAGCCTTAAAATAGCCCTTGTATAATAGGGTGGCCCACTTTTCAATTTTTGTTGAAAAGTATAGGTGATCGTGGTTTTTCCCATTAGTTGGCACTATAGTATAGTGCCAAATAATGGGAAAAACCACGACCACCTATACTTTTCAAAAAAAATGAGTCACCATACCCGGGCGGAATGTATAATGTATATAGGTAATTAGAAAATGCACTATGCCTGTGCCAGGTACCTAACCTATTTTTTTTTTGCAGATCATAACATTTTGAAATTCTGTCTGAGTTCCTCATCCTTTGTCATGGACAAATCGATGGACCATAACTGGAAGAAACTCTTGAAGCTACAAATAGAGAGTCATCAAAAGGAAAGGCGAAAATAAATCGCTACCTTCTGTAAGATCGGCCTCGGAAATTTTTTTAGTTGGCCAACCGTCGTCCTCCATCAGTGGTAGCAAATTGCCAACAACACGGCAGGTTTTGCAATACTTCTTCAGTGTTATCCAGTACACTGCTAACAGGAAAGACGCATTCAAAGAAACCGTAAACAACGTCTTAAAGTTTTGGAACAAGGCCCGCATTAAAACAATCACAAAGCTCAACTGCGAACGGAAGCTAGAGGCATTGTGGAAAGAGTGGCACTTACTCCAAAAGAGCAGAAAACGAGAAACTGACGCCGGAGGAAAACGACAGAAGTTTTCGGACAGTGTGGACAAGCTGTGGGATATCGGAGCATCTGACGCTGTCGAAGATATAAAGAAGAATCGACTGCTGTCCGACAAGGACAAGAAAGAAGACATTGACTTCTACCTCGATCAACGTGGTCCTCGGGAGAGTCGGAGACAGAACTAGCGTTCCCCCTGCCGAAAGAGCCAAGTGTATCTGTCAATGTTCCTCGCCGCATCCTTAATGCACCTGCTGTCATGGAAGTGGCTGATCGTTTCCGCATGTCCAATAATCAGGTGCGTATTGTGTATAGTATTCATCGATAGCGTCAGTTTTAAAGTGTCCCGTAACCCACATGTATTCTTGACAGTTTCCTTTCCACTTTCCATTCTCTACATAGGTAGTAAGCATTGTGGCTGCTATCACACGTTTGGCGGATCCACCAGCAGACCTCAATCAGTTCAGCATCTCGAAAGAAACGGCTCGCCGGGGAAGAGTTTCACATCGCCGTGAAGTGGCGACGGCTGTGGAGGACTCCTTCACGCCACCGAGGCACACTATTGTCCACTGGGATGGCAAAATGGTCAAGGTCAGTTGATTAAGTTTTCATAGCTATCAATTTAGTAATGAGATTCATGAAGCATAATGTTATTTAAAAAGAGAACTGAATGTGAACAAAAATAGGTTACTTTACAACCATGAAATTGAAATATATGTGTTTCAGAACTTCCTTGGCACGGCGGAGCACCGCCAAGCAATTCTCATCTCCGGGGTTCCTCATTGCACAGAAGGAAAGTTGCTGTCAGTCCCAGCTGTTGCTGACGGCACCGGACTGTCGCAGGCGCGGGCAACCATACATGCTCTCGAAGATTGGGGATGTGATTGTTTAAGTTATTGTTTCTTTCTTCCTTATTTGTCTGCTATTTGCTGATTATTTTGAAAAGTATAGGTGATCGTGGTTTTTCCCATTATTTGGCACTATACTAGCACATTGGTATTACCTGTATACAGGCACAACTTTTAAACTGTTAGTCGTATGACATTGGAAGGCACACCGAACGACTTCTCTCATCAAGAGGATTCAGAAAACATCCCTACTTAATGATTTATCTTGATTCAGTAAAAAGTTAAAAAGTACGCATTTTAAAAAAATACTCGTAATTTCAAGGTCGATGCGAGACCCCTAAATACTGATCAATTTTTGTAAAAATGGTACCAATGTGCTAGTATAGTGCCAAATAATGGGAAAAACTACGATAACCTATACTTTTAAAAAAAAATTGAAAAGTGGGCCACCCTATTTTATAACCGTGTACTACGATATAGAAACATACACGAACGATGAAACCAAAGAGGTTATTCAACATTTACTCGTAATCAGACTATCTGTGATGAGTGCCTCAATGTCGAGTGTGTTGAGTGTCACAAATGTGGTAAACGGACAAACGTTTTTAAAACGATTGCACACGATAGCCCTGTGATAATCTTTGTATCTTATATTGTCAAGTTAGCCGACAAGTTGAAAAAAATGACTCTCTATATTCTTGCTCATAAAGGAGCAAAATTTGACACACAGTTCCTTTATAAGGAGTTCTTTGAACACGAGTCGTCTGCGATATTTACAGGTGATCCCTTGAAAAGAGGCAACAAACTAATACAGATGTAGATAAGAGGTAATGTACACATTGTACAGGTTAAAGACACCCTGCTGTTCACACCTTGTAAATTAGCCAAGCTACCCAAGGTCATGGGCGTAGCCGCTGAAGTTTCAAAAGGGTATTTCCCTTACACATTCCTCACAGCGAAACTTTAAATTATGTAGGACTACCTCCACCCAAACATTACTTTAACTACACCAACATGAGTGATAGTGAACGTGAAGAATTTGACCGCTACTACAACAGTTTTAATGAAGCTAGTCCATACAATATAGCTGATGAATGTGAACGTTATTGCGTGAATGATGTGCGCGTGCTTAAAGTATGTTTCCAGGCCTTTAGAAGGATGTGCATAGCCCGTTTCAAATGCGATCCGTGCAAGTCGCAACCAAGATCGCCTCATTATGCTTTACGGTGTTCAAGAATAACTTCATGCCTAAAGACACCTTAGCCGTCATTCACAGAAACAATCCCCGCAGTTATGGGCACAAGGCTATTTACTGGCTCATACACCTACAGCAACAGACCGTGGTATATATAAACATGCCCGCAACACGATTGAAGTACCTATTAAGGTCAATAGTCGTGTTTTTTGGGTTGATGGCCTAATTGATGATCCAACTACTGGTGAGAAGACTGTGTACTCCTTTAACGGCTGCTGGTGGCATGGATGCCCACGCCCTGAGTGTGCCGTCACAGAGGATCTCCATGGAAGATCCCCCGCCGACAGCCTCGCATGGACCTGTATCCGCGATCAATTTATAGGCTCCCAGTTCACTCACAAGATCGTGTGGGAGCATGAGTATGATGCACGGATGGAAACAGATGACCAGTACCGTGAAGAAGTGCCATCAAACTTTCAATGGTGTTTGATCTCAAATGTGACGATAGCTTGTTTGGAGGGCGCACAAACCCATTCAAGCTATACTTTCCGCCTACGGAGAGTGTGAAGCTCCATTACTACGACTTCTGTTCTTTATACCACAACGTGATGAAGAACAATCCGTACCCCGTAGGAGCGCCTGAAAAACTGGTGGGCCCCACAATGCCATCCATCGAGGAGTTCTCAGCTAACTTGAGTGAGCGCTACTTTGGACTCTCTTTCGTAGACGTGCTCCCCCCTCGCGATTTATGGATGCCGATCTTACTCGTCGTTATAGATCACAAGCTCATGTTTCCCCTGTGCGTGAAGTGCGCAGAGGAGAACAACGGTGATTGTAATCATACAACCAACCAGCGTAAGATCAGAGGTGTGTATACAAGCACTGAGCTGGACCTAGCACTTCGCCATGGGTACAAAATATTGAAGATACATGAGGTGTAGAGGTTCCAGAAGCTACCCAACCTTTTCACGCCATATATAAACGCTTTTTTGAAGGATAAGGTAGAAGCATCGGGATGTCCGCGAAGAGTTGATACCGAAGATGAAAACACGGCTTATATTCAGCGGTACCGTGTCCGTGAAGGTATACAGCTTGACCGTTCCCATATTGTTAAGAATCCTGGCAAGCGCTTTAGTGCAAAGTTGTGTCTAAACAGTCTTTGGGGGAAATTTGCACAGAATACTGGCAAAGGGAACATTCATTTGGCACAAAGTTATAGTGAAGTCTGGGATTATGTCAACGCTCCCGATAAAGAGGTTATGGAGATCGTGAATGTAGGTAATACTTACATAATAAAGTACAACTTCAACGAACTGGCCACAGATACCTCCTGGGTTGCAAACATACCTGTAGCCAGCTTCACAACGGCCTACGCCCTCATCAAGCTTTGGGGACTACTGCACTCTCTTGGGCGGATGGCGCTGTACGCTGACACAGCGTTATATTCACAGCGAGGGATGGTGAATACATGTCTGCTATTGGGGAATTCCTCGGAGAGTTAACTGACGAGATCAAGGATGAGTATGTGATGGTGCATACGCTGACTCATTTTTATCAACAGGGCCAAAAACCTATGGGGTACGGGTGAGGGTGGGGGAGGATATGAAATATATCGTGAAGCCTAAGAGTATCACGCTTAACAATGCGAACCGGCGAGTCGTTAACTTTGACTCGTTGAAGGATCTAGTGTGCTTGGAAGATGAGGGCGATCAGCCACCGCAACTGTCTGTAGGGTCCCACAATTTTCGGGCGCAGAAACTGGGGTGTGTGAAGGAACTTAGGGGCACGAAGGTATGCCGTAACACCAATAGGAAACGTTTCCAGGTGCCTGGTACCTATGATACCGTACCCTTTGGATACCTTAATCCTTGATTGTATTTATATATATGTGTATTGTTAACGATATGTCTAATTATTACGTATATTTGCTCAATTAAGGTTTCATTTTCTCCTTTGCGTGCGTGCGTACATTCCTAATCACCGCCCACTGTAAGATCGGTCACGTGACTCCTGCCACTACCTGAGCATATCTCTATCCCTGCGTGCTCAGTTGACCTCTGCAAACCCTGGAGCTCAGACGTGTATTTTCTCGCGTAGACGAAAAATAGTGATGGCTACTTTTGATATTGCGTGTTCGACGTTTATGAAGTGGTATTCGGCAAAGTCGGAAGATGTAGTGGATACTGAAAGACTGCCTATCCCCCCTTCCTTTGAGACTTTTAAAGATACATTGAATAGCGCGAGGGAAAAATTTTCAAATACTCTATGGATATTCTGGCGAGATTATTGCCCGATTTCGCAGCACAAACGATGTGATGGATTACGTTGTAGGGTTAAACTGTATAAAAGCGTACATATACCGTGAGGTGAAAGAAACAACGCATGCAGAAGAGAAGCAGCGGGTAGGGATAATGTCTTTTTGATGAGTGGTGTGACAGGCGATATTATTTCATGCTGCATCACACGGAGTACGCGTACTCTGCGGCGGAGAACGTAAACCTTGTCATCATGGACTTACTAAATTACTTTTACCACTACATTCATATATATCACGACGAGGTTCGCAGTGAGGTTGTGGCTAAAGGAGTGTGTGAGTTTTTGATAGAATTTAGAGACGAGTATCGATTGTTAAACACAAAGAAAAAATACGGTAACATGTTTCTCTCAAATAGTGCACTGGTTTGTGAATAAAATGTGTTGAATTTGTCAAATTACCCGAAAGCGAAAATGCCTGGTGCGTGTTCTGTGGAGTGGGAGCGATAAAACATTAAAACCGATATTGTTTCATGTATCGAAAATTTCTCAAAATACTTACCCATTATAATGGGATGCAAGTATTCACGTCGGAACAAACCCGTACACGATTCAATAGTTTATTGTGTGCTCGCCTACACTGTTCACCCTGAAGAGTTGTATCTCTATATAATGAGTACCTGTCGTTACGACTTGGAAGATTATTTCAATTGTCGCTATGCAGAGTGAAGAAGAGTTCACGATTGAAAAGCTCGTGTCGGTAAGAAAAAAACCTCGATTGGAAAGGAGTGTTTATAACCTTGTATTTAATAATGACGTGATAGCTAACGATGCCCTCTTTGTGCGTGCTTTTGAGTGTATTCTAGCTGTTTAAAGATAACTTACCACCCGAATGTAAAGTGGATACAAAAATAGTACTGAACGATATGAAGGCCATTCATATTGAGCATAGTTATCCGTATAACTTGAGCGGTGAAATAATGTTAAGCCATATTTACCGCATAGTGCAAAACAATAATGATGTAACTGTAGACTCGATTACGTGTGAATTTAGTGTTTTGCGCAGTAGAACATAAAGTATTTTGATGTATATTTATTTTCACTATATTTAATTATTTAATATAATTCTGTGTCTATATATATATTTTTTCCTTTACTAATATGTTGATTATTATACTCCATCGTTTTGTATATTATTAATTTCAATATATTTAATATTATTTTTTTCAATATATTTAATTTAATATATATATATATATATATATATATATTATATATATATATATATATATATATATTTCTCCTGTACTGTTATATTGATGGTTATACTCCATCGTTTTGTATATTATTAGATTATATATATATATATATTCCTCGTTCGTATTTCTTATATTATTATTAATTTTAATTGCATATACTCCATCGTTTGATTGTATATTTATTTTTTATATATTTCGTGAAATTGATTCCAGTAATTCGTCTAAATAAACAGAATGATATAATGGTGTTTTATTTAATCCTTTTGGGTGTATACGATATTATTATTTAATTATACCAAATGGCTGCCTTCTAAAACGGCTGACGGATTTCTAAGCCAACTGTCAAAAATATCTGAATAGCGCAATCTGGCAGCTGAAAAGCTAATATATACACCTGCCTTCTAGGTCTTCTACGTCAACTGGTGGATTAAGCTAAGTGGCAGATTATGCCAACTGGCGGAAATCTAACTGTTGAGAATATATGCTTTAATTAATTAAATCGTGCAATCTGACAACTCAACCCAAATAATGTACACCTGAACAAGCTATTTACGCCTCCTAAGAAGCCTTCTAAGCCAACTGGCGGATTAAGCAAACTGGCTGATTGGGACCTTATAAGACAGCGGGTGCTCGGATGAACTCTCAATATGCGCTTTGCAGGAGCCAGGCGAACACTCCTCTCTCCTCCTTTCTCTCGTAGGTTACGTATACCCATTTGGTGGGTGAGGCCGTCCCAACTTCTCCCCAAAGAGGTCAGGTGGACTCCCAAGCTGGGGGAGTTCCCCTTCATTACAACTTGGGGGATAACCCCTCCTCGTTGTTGCATAACCTCTTGCAACATTCTCCCCTCCCCTTTGCAACATTGATCAATATTTACAGTACAATTGCATTGCACTCTCTCCTTTTGCGGTCATACTACTAAAGTATACAAATATATTTTGTTTGCAGTCGCACACACAATATATATATATAATATATATATATATATATATATATAAAGCTAAAATAAAAAAAATTCCATTACAGAAATTAATATTTTGTATAGAGTTGCGTGTTTTTTTTTAACTTTAAAAGTCGTTGAAATCGGTTCTGGAAACCTTAAGTTTCGCGAAAGGACTTTTCGGACCGACTGCGCGAAACTATACTACGCTTTATACACTCCCGCATTTAATGTGACCATTCCACGAACGCTTTTAAGAGCACTTTTTCTCTTCTGTTCCAATGATTTCATTAAAGGTCGTTAAAAGGTTTCATTTTTATCTGATTACATCATTACAATGAAATCGAGCGAAATACCTGGAGGAATCGCTTTCCAATTTTAGAAGCTTCGATGCCTGAAGGAGAATGATAATATTTTCAAAGAATGCAGAAAAATGTCGTATCAGTAGTCCCTTACACACACACACACACACACACACAATATATATATATATTTCGCTATCCCAACGTCAAAAATGCAAAGCTATATTTTTCTTTGTTGTTGGCTATATTTTTACGTTTTCAGAATGTTTTACAAAAAAAGGAAATCTAATATAAAGCATACAAAACTTAAAAACACATCACTTTCATGAGAGATATTTAAACAAAAAAGAAAAACCAAAAGCAAAAAACAAACAAACAAACATTCCTGACGAGATGTTGAGTAGGAAAAAAATTCATGGCTCTTTTTACGCAGCGTTCCAGCGCGTTCCACCAGCGTTACGTCCTGTCCGGTTTCGCGGGTCCCATTAGTTTATCTTTCTGGAAGCGTTCGTGCAGAAGATGCATTTCTGGAGCACCAGGACTCTGCTGATATATATATATATATATATATATATATATATATATATATATATATATCAGTGGCGACTCCTGCACTCGGGCTTCTCGGGCTGAGCCCGAGAGGCAAGGGGCAAGGAGAAGCATGAGAGATAAAATTGTGTATTTATAGATTTAAGTTTTTTTAAAAAAGTTTTAAATATGAATTGTAAAAATGGTTTTTGGCTGGTAGTACATATGTTACTATTTTTCTGTCTAGCCTTCGTCACGCAAGCAAATTTTGAGCGCATTTAGATACCCTTACTACCTATAAAAAAACTATATTGACACATTAAGTTTTGGTGTAATCTTTCAAGATCCTTTCCTCGGGCGCAAGACATTACGCCCGAGAAAATATAAGTAATATCGTATATTTAAAGTTCTTTTAATGAATAATTATTTGCTTGCATACGGTTACATAGTAGTCCTCCTTCTAATTCTCATTAAATAAAATATGTTTTTCCTCCTATTAATTTTTTTTATAAAGAAAACACATTTCAACTCGGGCTTATATCCTTTGGCCTTGTAGAGGCACAATTTTTAATTCTGGCAATACATGGTAACGTTTTACGTTTCGATAAGCGTGCCTTTGGCGGCGGTGCAGTTTGATTTTTTCCGCAATGTGAGGTTGTTCGCTTTTCTTAAATAATCTGATTTATTTTTAATATTATAAGTATTCTGAGAAGTATAGCCCACCCATGGAGGACATAGTGTTATCATTAAAAGAAAAACCATTTGATTTAGAAAGCAAAAAGGAATTACATGACCGAATATTAAAGGAATTTGCTTTAAAACCAAGACGCTTGGACTTTATGTTCAAGTAAATAAAATTCAAATAATTTTTTTACCGAGGTATGTATTTATTTATTTTATTGATAATCTTAAGTTATTGTCATGCATTTAAATGTCGGCTCATATGTAGACTTGAAAATTTAAAAAGAGCCCGAGTAGTCTTGAAGAGCTGGAGTCGCCACTGATATATATATATATATATATATATATATATATATATATATATTAGGGTGGTCCAAAAAATAAATTTTGTAATTTTTTACCTCCACATGGCTGCTCTTGTTCCTATATCTATCAAACATCTCCATGCAAAATTTCAGCCTAATTGAATGATATTTACTGGTCGCTATGAATTTCATTTTACTACTCATTTTCTAGTAGATTGAACTTCTGGGTTAAAAAATGAAAAAACAAGGACAAATACTAGTTTATTTGTTTAAAAACAGATTAAATCTCAAAGAAAACAGCTTATTTTTTTAGAAAACAGAATAACTCTTAAAGAAAACGGATTAATTTTTAAAGAACAAAAATGATATGTTTGACAGAAAATTACATTTATCATTCGTTTATAATATGCATCATTACTTAAATTAACGATTCATCACTGATTCCTTCGAAGACGATGAGTAGTCTTGGCGATGTTTTGCTACTAATCGGAGGATGAATTGTTTTTATTCTTCATCCTTCGTCAAAGATGTATTATATGCCTTGATAAGGGCGATACCCCTCTCCGCCGAATCATTGACAACTTTTAGGTTGATCGCTATGCGTCGAAACTGTTGAAAGCAATCATCCTCCGTCCAGGAATTGGGATCGGTCCTCAGGTTGGTATCCTCCGCTGCCTTCCTTCCTTCTTTCTTTAACAGATTGAAGATTCCCAGGGTCCTTTTGGTGACCATTTCATACAAATTCAAAGCTTGAATGTTTCCTTCAAGCTTCAATCGACGAGTAAAAGTGGTATTCTCGTTACGTTGGAGGTTTACGACCATCTTCCGTTTGGTCTCGGCATCGACTCTAGGATCGAAGAATCCAAGGCCGATGAGATGCTCTCCAAGATACCACAGGTGCCGTTGAAGAGCTGTGGATGCTGCTTTGGAAATGGTCTGATTTGGGTACTTTTGCAAGATTTTAAGAAGCAGAATATCGTTGAGACGAACGTTGATTCCGACGGAGGCCTCGTTCCAAAAACGTGCGCAGACCAAGGCGATAAACAGAGAGAACTCGGTGATATTCTCCGTCTCACGTGCTGTCAGCTGTAGTTGATGCTTGAACAGATAAATTTTGAGGACGTAGATGGCCTTGGCCATCCAGCGTGCATGGTGAGTTGGTCCTGGAGCGCGGACCTTGACTTCTTTCTCATCACGGCACCCGAGGAAGGTGAGGCAGAGTCGTAGCAATTCCTCGTAGTCATCACGCGATTGTTTAGACTGCAGTGCCTTTGTGAAGTACTGGATCATTTCCTCTCGAAGCTGGAACATCTTTGGATCTCTGAATAGGTTGTTTGAAGCCTTCATGAAGGAATCCTTCTGAAATTATGGCCATTTTTTCTGAAAACGTTTAAAGAGAGTCATTTCCGGGCCACCTGTGGGTCCAAGAAGTGCGTTGCAGGTGTTTGACAAGACGACTTCAAGGATGAGATGTCGACAAGCGATTCAGACAAGTTTCCTCCCTACTGCTTTTTCAATCATGGTACGGGCTCCACTGTGAAGGCCAGTATTAGAAGCAGTTGTGTTAAATACGAGACCTTGGATCTCACCGCGAAGATTCCAGTCATCAATCGTCGAAATGCAAGCCTTGGCCTGTTCTTCTCCTGTACCTCGTTTTATTTTTGGCACGGCTAGGAGTTTTTCTATCCCATTTCCCGTAACGATTACCGCGGTTCGTTCGGCTGTTTTATTTGCGCCGTCGATGTCGGGAAGTAGTTTCCCATCCCAGTGAAGAAGAAGGGGTCCTTCGACAGAAAACGAAGCTTGATCCTCTTTGGCTGCTGCCTGCCTTGCTTGCCTTCTTGAACGACGGATGGAGCTGCGTGAAAGAGTCATTGTAGAAATATCATAGCCAAGGGCTTCAGCGACTGATCCAGCAACGAAGACTGCTCCTCGATCGGGAAGGTTGACGCGATCAAGAGCAGCAACCACATCTGGTGATGTGAAGATATTGTTTCGTTTCGGAGGATGAGAGTGTACATCTGCTCTTCCGGTCGAAATCGACGGACGATACTCATCGTCTTCAGCGTTGAATTCTTCAGAGGATGAAGTGGATGTGCTCGATGATGGAAGAGCAGCAGCTCCAGCCTGGAATGCAGCCTCTCTTTCTGTGTACCTTATAGCTTTGTCAGCATTTTTCTCCTGTCGACATTTCTTGCGGTATTCCTTGGCAAAATTTATCTTGTCAGGGCCTGCCATACTGCAGGAAAAGACGTCTTCTCGTTGCATCATCAGGAATTAGTGGTCTTTTTTATTATCTATCACCTTCAAGGTGTCCTTAGAGGCAACGTCGAAAAGCTCTAAGAGAATCTCTTGGAACATGCTCTCTTTCACTCTGCAGCTTTGTAGCTGCGTCTTGCGGTTTTTCTTTAACGCAAGGAACTCTTCGTACAGCTTTGACAGGTTCCTAACGCAGGAATCGACTCGCTGTGTAGGAATCCTTGTCCTCTGCCGTACTTGCAGGGCCTCTTTGCAGGCCAAGTTGTAGCTCTCTTTCAAGGTCTTGGACTGTTCATGGTGGTGAAACTGAACCAAACGAAGCACATCACCACATGTGGGTAGCCGTGCAGTTGATAACTCGTTGCTGGGCTTTCCTAGAACCCACGTTTCTGCAGATAAGCGAGCACTTCTAGCCATAACTTGAAAAATGAGAGAAAATAATGCCATTAACTGTTTAGCATCAAAGCACAATTATATAAGTGTTAAAGTAAAAAATTGCAAGGTCAAAATAAATAAAGTAAAAAAATTGGTTACAGTGGTTAGTGGTTAATGGGAGGAAGATAGCCAAATTTTAAAAAATATATTTAAGAATAAGTAAATAATTACCTTCGAAACATAAGATACATACCTTACACACATAATTATGTATATATATATATATATATATATATATATATATATATATATAGGGTGTTTCACGGCAGTGTGGTTGATGGATGAAGTGGAAGGAAGTTCAATCCACATTGATGCCCCTGTTTCCTTTGCCGAGGAAACTCGTCTGAACAGGTTTCAACCAGATCAGAATACGTTTAGGGGTCCCGAGATTTGACGCTTCAGATTGATTAGGTATTTCTAATTTCAGCTGTTCTAGTGTTAGTCGACTGCCTTGCTTCCTGACGGAAGGGTGCACTGCTATCTGTCCTTCGTGTCAGTTGTCGAGTTTTGTCCTCGTTGTGTCTACCGTTGCGTATTTGTACTCTTTTCTAATTCGTATATTTCCTCATTGCAGATAAACATGGCAACTCGAAGCAAGAAAGAGGTTTGGCTCATCGGACACCCGAATAAGGAGATCCTGGGTAGCCGCCTGCCGACGAAGTTGCAAGTCTTGCAAAAGTGCTTCTTCCATCAAAAACAGGAAAACCTAGGACGGAGAAAATGTCTGAACCTCTGTTTGGATGCTGTGATGGTGTTCTGGAAAAGGGCAAGGATCCCTACTATGAGGCGGGACAGCGCCCTTCGGAAAATGGAAGCTCTGCTCCAGCGTAACAACAAGTTGGTAAAAAGCAGGAATAGATCTGAGGAGAGCTGTCGTGTTGCGGAGGACATGTTGAAGGCGGAACTCAAGAACGAAATCCTCGATATTGGTCATTCCAATGCCCTTTCTATGATGACAAACGAGGAAGACAAGCTCTTCTACAAGAGTCAGCATGAGGACCCAACAGAGAGCAGTATGGGATCGGCAGACATGAAGCTGGCCCAAATGGAGAGTAGGAAAAGGCGTCGAGAGGAACAGCAAGAGGAGAGACGACACCGGGAATTCGAGCGGTCCAAGACGGTTACAGAAGCTGCTACTCTTGAAGACAGCTCCTCGTCCTCGGCGTCGCCATCTGCGGAAGATGATCCCTCCTTGGCAGCCTCCACGTCTGCTTCATGTCCTTCTCCGAGGAAGCGGTCGAGGAACTTCATCACTCAGGATGTGGCTGTCGCGTACGACCGGATGAACATTTCTTATCGTGATGCAGCGATGTCCTACGCCGTCGTCGCGCAATCCTTGGGGCACGATTTGAACGCGGTATCCATCTCCTCTTCCACAATGTATCGTGCTCGCCAGTCGCTTCGGAAGCAAGCAGCAGAGGCGTATCAAGAGGGAGAATTCTGTCCTGAGGAGCCCTTGGTGTTGCACTGGACGTGCTGCCTGAAATGACAGGTGACGGATCTGTGGACCGGATTGCTGTGCTGGTCACCGGGAACGGCCAGGAGAAGCTGCTTGGAGTTCCGAAAGTTCCAAAAGTTCCAGCTGGCACGGGAGCGTATGCATTGATCTTGTGCGGGAACACGACCTGTCCGAAGGAATCAAGGGGTTATCATTCGACACAACGGCATCGAACACCGGGATTCACGTGGGAGCCTGCGTCAAGATTGAGGAGGGTCTCGGGAAGCAACTTCTTTACCTAGCATGCAGGCACCATATGTACGAAATCGTCCTGGCCCAAGTTTTCCGGTCTTCGATGGGCCCCACCTCTGGGCCCAAGACTGGGATCTTCAAAAGATTCCAAGAGCAGTGGGGTTTCACCGACCGATCTCTTATCACCACTGCTATTGATTCAGATAGCTGCAGCATCGCTGGACCTCTTCAGGGTCTCAAGGACCGAACTGCCCTTGTCGTGAGGGAAGCTCTGGCTTCTGGTCAGCCGCGGGATGACTACCAAGAACTTCTTCAACTGGTTATCCTCTTTCTCGGGGAAGAGACTGTCGCCAATGTGCCACTGCGGAAGCCAGGAGCATACCACCATGCGCGGTGGATGGCGAAAGCCATTTACAGATTGAAGCTGTACCTCCTTCAGGACCAGTTCAGGATGACCGGGCGGGAGCTGAAAGGAGTCACAGAAATCTGCCTGTTCGTCGCCCTGGCCTACGCAAAGGCTTGGAGTCATGCGACGAGAGCAGAGCAGGCCCCACGTGTGGATCTGGAGTTCTTGCTGGACCAGGAAATACTGCAGGAAGATGCCGTGATCGTCGACGTCGCCAAGCAAGCGCAAGCGGCCATGAAACGACACCTCTGGTACTTCTCCGAGACGCTGGTCGGCTTGGCATTCTTCGATCAAGGGGTTCCTCAGGAAGAGAAACAAAGGATGCGAGAGAACCTCGCCAAGCCGGCATCGAGGAAAGCGTTGAAGCGTCTGGAGGGGAAGACCATCCTCGGCTCCTTCAAAGGAAAGAAGATTTTGGATTTCGTTACCTCGAGGACGAAGGATCTCTTCACCGCACTCGGGATCAACGGCGCCTTCGTCGAAAATCCCGCTTCGTCTTGAGAAAGAGACCCACACTACCAAGCAGGCCTATCTATGGTCCGCGTCCTGGCTGTGGTGAACGACTCGGCTGAACGGGGGATCACTCTCATCGAGAAATTCAATACTGCCCTAACAACGAAGGAAGAAGACAAACAGTACCTGCTGAAAGTAGTTTTCAAGAACAGGAAGGATTTTACGAAGAAGCAGAAGGGGCAAATGATGAAAAAGTGATGAGTCTGTGCTCTCTGACGTAAGGCGTGATTTCTCGGGGCCCCATATTGTTGTCGAAGGAGTCTCATATTTGGCCAGGAGTGATAAATATGTAAAACGAATACGGGCATCTATGTGAATTAAAAATATAATGTGGTTCTCATTTATGGAACGCCCTCATATATATATATATATTATAATATATATATATATATATATATATATATAATATATATATATATATATATTTATACTACTGAATAAACATAATACATATGAATTAATACTTTAATACAGTATATGAATTAATACTTACATGAAATACTATTCCTAAGCTCTTGAAATGTGAACGAACTTAAAACCGTCCTCCAACAAGTTTAAACTTGAAATGATGCATGAGTAACTGATTTGTCTGATTCACAAACAGCATTATACAAGAAATCGAACAAATGCATCATCCTCTGAAAGGAGGGCGAAGTCAATGTGGGTAGAAAATGATAAGCTAATTAATTAATTGCAAATGTGAAAATCATAGCGACCTCTTATTATGTACTGAATCGACAGATATTTTGCACAAAATCATTTCACATCTAAAGGAATAAAAGCAGCCATGTGAAGAGCACTTCCAACAATTTTTAAATTTTAGCCAAAATTTTGGACCATCCTAATATGTTATAATCTTAAATGTTATAAAGTTTCACACCAACAAAGACCCTAGGATCCACTCATGGCTGGTCTACCTAACTGCGTTCGTAATTTGTATTGTGTATGTCCTCCGTGGTGGCGGAGGGGACCTACAATTTTACGTGGGTTCCGAACCACAAGAAAAAAAAGAAATTTATGTAAAAACTGTCTGTACATTGGCAATGAACAATTTTTACAAAACTAAATAATTATCAATTTAAAACTAATTAATTATCGATTTAAAACTAAAGATACAGTCTCTGGATCCAGAGGATCAAGTCATAATAGACTACTATCCACAAATATGTTACACTCTATATCTATTTATAAACGACATGCAAATATATCAGATCCAAAGAATCCAGTCAATTTCATTACGGTATCCATCAATAACAGTACCTTGCCAACCAAAAATAAGTCACGGTCCATATCGATTGCGGACCAAATCAAAATTTACAACCATATACATTACAATATATAAACTTAGGAGGAAAAGTGTAGGTGTGTCTGTAAAGACTGTACAGTAGGGTGGATCGATTTTACATTTGTTTCGATTTCCATATTCTAATAGAGACAAAAACTTGCGCATGCATGAGAAAATAGCTCTGCAAAATCGTAGCTTAATAGGTAATCATCTTCTGCCCCCGGCAGAGCGTGAAAATCATATTTTAGTAGTCAAAACGTATTTTTCTTATAATTTTTAAAATATTTAATATGCATCAAATTATTCCTAATAACTATAAAGTCGATGAAAAAGACCTCATATGATCGTTTTTCCAAGCGCGTTGTCCTACGTTAATGTCTTTTGCCCCGGCAACACGTCAAATGTTGAAAAAATAGTAATTTATACATATTTTCAGATCGGCTCTTTGTCTTAAATAATGCATTTATATATTTTCCCATAGCATTTACATCGTTGCTTCGGCTGAAATAACACACGCAAAATTTTATGACCTAGGCTAGGGTTTAAAGGTCATCTCTGGTGAGTGCTGCCAGCAGCAGCTGCCACTGACGCGCAGTCGAAGGGTGGAGCCATTCGTATGATTGAAATGAAACTACAAAGGCCAGTTCAGTGGATCATATGCCTATTACACGGTAAGAATTATCACTGCGACACCTCATTCAAGACTTGGACGGCAAACAACTGGGGCCAATGGGCTTTACTGGACTTGGAAAGCAACTGAACGACTGCGAAAAACTTCCAATTACAGAATTCGATGCCATTCCATCTCCCGACTTGACATAGATGATGCCGAGTTGAGCACTGACCAAAATATTTGTTAGGCATCTACAGAGCAGTGTCGAGCGGTAGCTGCTCTTCAGCTCTCGCGGCTAGAAATCCAGGTAAGATGGCGCATTCCAGGTGGCTGACAACAGCAAATAGATCTCTGCGCCTCTATGTTTCAACCAGTGAACCCTCCAGCACCTTCAACGAAATTGTGCGATTCATTATGACAGTTTACGCACCAATTTGGTTTAAGATAAAGAAAAACTCCAGTTTCACTGAGGGCGCAAAACATTTTTTCGAAATGATGCGTCTCTCTCAGACCATGCCTCAAAGATCTAAGACAATCGCCAACAAAGTCCTCCGTAGAAATTCTTTCTTTGCTCACCCAGAAAATATTTTGATCTCCATGCTACATGCCGATGAGCAACACATAAGAGAATTGGGATGGAGAAGAATATTAAAAGCACGATCAAAACAATCACCAGCGGGGGAAATTCGAGCCTTCGCCATGCCTGAGCTGCTCTACGATAGTCAAAACTATTACGAAATGATCAACTGGCAAACGGCTGAGGTGACCGAACCCCCCGTTACAAAAACAATACCTGATACCCGAATAAAAGAGTTTGCTGAGACGGGAGACCAGCCTGATGGACTGATCCCACTATTCCCTTGTCATACTCAAGCGGTCGAGAGACTCATCAAATTAGTAACCGAAGCCTCTGCCAGTGTAAGTGGAATAGAAGAGAGGGACGGATTCATCCGCTCCCGTCTTCACTCCCGAACAAAAATTCCACGATTTGATTCTAAGAAAGATTACCGTATATAAATCGACATGCAGCCAAAGGAAGGGTGGTTGGTGCTGGATAGGGTGGAACTCGACGTACAGCCACCTCCTCGTGGTGAGTTCTGGGTTGCTAATTTTATAAAATTAGCAAGCGAGGAGCTGTACGTAGTACTTATCGTACTTATAACATCGCATTAACGTAATTATAATCCACATTTAGACTTTTCTCGGGGACAGAAGATATTACTCTAGAGTCATAAAATTTTGCGTGTGTGTTATTTCATGCCTAAGCAACGATATAAATGCTATGGGAAATATATAAATGCATTATTTAAGACAAAGAGCCGATCTGAAAATATGTATATATATTACCTATTTTTTCAACATTTGACGTTGTTGCCGGGGGCAAAAGATATTAACGTAGGACAACGCGCTTGGAAAAACGATCATATGAGGTCTTTTTCATCGACTTTATAGTTATTAGGAATAATTTTGATGCATATTGAAATATTTTAAAAATTATAAGAAAAATACGTTTTTGACTACTAAAATATGATTTTCATCGCTCTGCCGGGGGCAGAAGATGATTACCTATTAAGCTAAGATTTTGCAGAGGCTATTTTCTCATGCATGCGCAAGGTTTTGTCTCTATTAGAATATGGAAATCGAAAAAAATGTAAAATCGATCCACCCTACTGTACAGTAGGGTGGATCACTTTTCACTTTTTTTTAAAAATTATAGCTGGTCAAAGTTTTTCCCATGATTTGGTTCAGTGGAAGTACACTGACACCATTTTTACCAAAATCGATCAATATTTAGGGGTCGCGCATCGACCTTGAAAATTTCAATTTTGGAAATTTGGCCAAATTGACAATTTTTTACTGAATAAAGATAAATCATCAAATGACCATATTTTCTGAATCCTTTCAGTGAAAGAAATCCTCTCAGATACTTACCAAGTTGATAGGACAAGTGGTTTAGAAGTTATACTCACCTTGAGATAGCATTAAAATTTAAAATACCGTATTTGTCCCCGTACCTCCATATGCTGTCTGCCATTGTCTGCTTTTTAGGATAAGATAAAACGAATAAGGAAAGATCAAATGTATTTTGTATTAAAACGGTTTACCGATATCACTAAAGGCACTTACTCCGGTGCCCCTAACTAGGTTCAAAAACTGTATGAATCGTGGTTAGAACACACGTCATCTTAAGGCGTGCGCCATGTACTCTCTCTGCTAACTCCCTTTCCCTCTGTGCTACGTCACCTTGGCAAGTGACGACTTCTTGAAGTCACCGAGTTCTTTCCGGCTCTTTTCCACGAGCTGAAGAAGACCCTGCAGCTGTGACTCGTCTTTTGTGACAGTGTTCGCGTAATCTTCTATCAGTTTTATCCCTCTCTCTGCCACGTCGTTGGTAACTTTCAGATGCGAGATGACATTCTTCAGATCACAGTAGTTCTTATCTTGATCCCACTTATTCACAGGCAGAGTGAGCAACGTAGACGCGCACACCTGCAGGCCTGTGAACACGAACCACGATGACTCATCGATCAGGTCCGGAAGGCGCGTCGTGTCATCAACCGAGACGTTGTCATACGTGAAGTCCTCGGGCACAGCGAGGCGGCACAGCTTCTTTGCCATCTCGTGCTTCACAGTGTCTTCTACTTCGTCACTGCAGAGGGCGAAAACGACGGTCTGATGCCTCAGATACCACAAGTACCGCCTGATCACTGCCAGTGAAGCCTCTGCAATCTCGCGATCCACAGCCCTGTATTGCAGAAGACGCTGGTACAACACAAGGTCATTCAGCGGAGCATCAGCTGCGACAGGAGCCGCCAGCCAGGCAGGTGCGTAGAGGAGTGCAGTAAATAGTACCACTCTCTGAAGTTTCTGTACCAGCTCGTCGTCGAACTCCAGCTGACCGCTGAACATCAGGAGCTTCGTGTAGTAGATGATCTGAAACGAATACGCACTGTGATGTATAAATACCGATACCACTACATATATGTTTGTTTAATGGTAAATTATTTATCTTATTTTTTCTGGTAGGGACTTCAAATGGCTGTTTGCAGAAGGCAATACAATATTTAACTTCTAATTCAAAATACCAACCTTGGCCATCCACCTCGCATGATGGTAGGCTCCTGGGCGCATGAAGTGTGTGCCACGACGTGGCTGGGCCCCGAGTACCAGGAGTGTAATCTCAGCCACTTCTCGGTAGTCTTCTCTGACAAGACCAGAAGCGGTGCCGAGGAACTTGACTGCCTCATCTTGGAGCTCCATCAGCCACGTCACCTCCGCCAAATGCTCGATCTCCAGCTCGCGATAAGTCGAGAGGTCGAGCTTTTCCCACCTGAAAGGGGAGTTATGAAAATATTGCATGAAAACGACTGAAGTTTCACTTTTCGACTGCTATTAAGATCATTAGTAGAAGGACGCTGATGTCTCAATTGCTCTGAAGGCAAAAAATCATTGGAGAAAACAAATGCGCCTTAGACTTGAAATTCACCTTCTCCTCAGATACTGGAACAAAGGTTCAGTTGGTGCTGTGGTTCTTCCAAACGCAGTGATGACCACTGCCCCCACGATGAGCTCCATAACGTGATGGCGACAGCCCAGCTGGAAGAGCGGTTTACCAAGCATGTTCTCCAGCTGGACCACCGCTTCCTGCACCCTCCCCGTATTGGAGGAAGTTGTGTCGAAGCACAGTCCAATCACGTTGTTCTCGCATCCCCAGTCTTTGAGAGCACGAAAGATCGCCTGGGCCTGGGACAGACCGGTGCCGTCAGCAACAGTGATTTACGCGTTTTCATTTTATCAATATAGCGCATTAACCCACCTTCACTAACCACTATATTATCCAAAATATTACCACTATCAAAAGGTATTATGTCTATGACCGTAGGGATATTCGTTACATCTTCTATAGTAACAACTGACGTAAAAAATTCGTTTAGCAGGTAGCCATTTCCTTGTTTTCAGAAACTAGATCTCCGTTTACATTTTTCAAAAGCCCCAAGACACTTTTTACTGGATTTCTATTATTGACGTATTGAAAGAATCGCTTGGTGTTTTCTTTACCGTCACGAGCTACGGAGATTTCAAATTCGCGCTTGGACTTTTTTATTACACTTTTCGCTTCACGCCTTAGAGATATGTAGTTGTTTCGTAACCACAAATTGTCTTTATCGCACTTATGTTGCCTATAAGCCCTATCTCTAGTCTTTATAATGTCTCCTACTCTAGAAGTAAACCACAAGGGCTTGTTGTTTACTTTCGCACGCTTAATTTTGTACGGTACACATTCCTCATTTATAGTCCTAAATACTGTTTCGAACGATTCGCACATTAGTTTTACGTTGGAGTTCCCCATTACGTTTTCTCAATTGACGTGTGTCAATTTATTTTGAAATTTACAAAAGTCTGCGTGCTGGAAGTTAGGAATTTTAGTCGAGTTAGTTGGTTTCGAGTGACTTACTGAGAGGACAAACTCTACTATATTGTGATCGCTATTGCTTAACGGTTCTATTACTTGAAGATCAGTAATTACCCTATCATCCGTAGTTACTACTAAATCTAAAATACTGTCGAACCTCGTAGGTTCCCCAACCTTTTGAGTAAGAAAGCTATCCTCGAGAAAATTAACTAAACGATTACCTTCCGCGTCTCCCTGCATTGTATCGTAATTCACGTTGGCACAATTAAAGTCACCCATAACTAAAGCCTGCTCACTACCGATTATTCTCTTTAGTTCACGACATAACGCTTCGTCCGTATCAGCTGTTTGATTAGTGGGGCTATATATAACCGCAACAACAAGTTTGAAATCGTTCAATTTAAGTTCTGCTATAGTCGAATCTATCGGTTCTGGAATTGTGTGCTTTACTTCTATAACGTTCGCAATATTATGAGTATTATATGAGTGTATATGTATATATATATATATATATATATATATATATATAATATATATATATATATATATATAATGTGTATATATATATATGTGTGTGTATATATATATGTGTGTATATATATATATATATATATATAAATATATATATATATGTGTATATATATATATATATATATATTAGGGTGCAGTGAAAATGGACCAAAAATTTTTTTTTTTCAAATATCGAATTGGAATACCTGCAAGTTCTCAACGGGCTACTGTGAATGTTCATCACTCAAAATTTGATGTCCCTTAATTAATTGTTCAGGGTCCCCAGCGACGGCTAAAAATCGCTTCCTTATTTGAACATTTCTGCCAACATTCTGCTACTTTTTGTATATATATATATATATATATATATATATATATATATATATATATATACAAAGTGCACAGAACTAATCACGTGGAGGTAGCTGCACATCGAGTTCCAGCCTAGCCCATCCCAACCACCCAACCTTATTATGGACTTTTGTCGAAGTTTTATTCCTTTTCCTGCTTATCGAACTATGTTTTGATTTAGTATTGAAAAATGGCATTATGTTTCTTGATTCCAATCTCACTCGAATGAATCCATCCCTTCGTTCTTTTCCACAAACTGTAGCTGCTGCTTCTGTTACTAGTTTAACACATCTTTTTACGGCCTGTGTGTGACATGGCATCTCAAGTATGGCTCCAAAATCTGACTGTTTGGAAGCGAGCTCTCTCAATTCCTTCTCCGTTAATTGCTGCAAAAGCGGACGACTTAATCGCCCTTCTTCTTGCCAGTTAATAAGATCAATGTATTCGTTTGCTCCAAAGTTCAGCCCTGGTATTGTGAACTTTCGGATTTCCTTTTGTGTTTTGCTTCTTGCAAGCATAATTCTTTGAATTGCCAGCTCTCTTATGTGCTCCTGATCATCGGTGATCATGGAGAGCAATAGGTTCTCTGGGTGAACAAAATAAGCGTTGCGTTGTATTGAAGAATCCACAACGTTTATCAGCCCAAGTGGAAGGTATCTTGGTCTTGAAATGGTTTCCCATACATGTCTTCCTCCTTCTATGCTTGAAGATTTTGACTTAATGGCAAACCACATTGGAGCATAAACTTTCATTACAAATGTTGCTAATGCACGAAGGTTCTCTAATGGTTTATCTTTAGCAATGTATAAGCGTAGAATTCGATTTGCTGTAGTTATCCACCTTACATGAGATAAAGTTCCTGGATTTTTTGCAGACAAATCCTGAGAGCATTTACCTGAGCACACAGCTTTACAGATTTCAAGCAAATACTTGTGGTCCGTACTTAAGTCTTCATTTGCTATGTATGGTATATCTGCTTCAATTTTATCAAACCCTGCAACTGGAAGTTGTTCACAATTTTTCAGTACTTTCTCAATTGTTCCAGAGAAGGTATCAGGTTCTGTTGTGCTCCCATCAATGTGATATAACAAGTGGCGAAGTGAAAGTTCGTTGGCGTACAATTGACATATTAGCCACTGCAAAGGTCTACCTAATGCCAATTCTATGAGGCTAATAATTCCATTATGCCTTCTTCTGTTTACAGGAGTTCCATCACATCCAATAGGCACTAGTTCATCAATGTTTTGAACATTTTCTGATAAAATCTGAATTAACGAATCTTTAATACCTTGAACAGTACCAGAGACAGGTGCAATATGATCAACATAGCAAGACCCTGGTTCTCTTACTAAGGTTGTGTTCTTCAGTAACCGACTTGTAATAATATTTTTTGCCTTGCTTGATATGACATTTAGTTTTATCTTTTCTTCCATCAAAATATAGAGCTTTTAAGTGTTCCTCATTATCTTCTTGGTGCATTTTACGCCGTATTTTCTTCGTTTCTCTTGTAATTTTACTCCTGTCAATTACGAGGGAGGTATCCTTATTTCCTATTAGACTAACATCTTGCAGGACAGCAGATGCCAAAGATGCACCTGCCCGGTCACTATGCTGTATCTATCACAAACTTGTGCAACATTTCCTAAATTAACTCTCATTTGTTGTTGCGAGTTAGACGGTCTAGCATCATCAACAGCTTTTGTTTGGGTCGGGTTTGATTCTTTCCCTGAGCAAGCTGAAATGTCACTCTCCGAATCAGAAGAATCAAGGCCTAGGCCTACAGCATCATCATTAGTTGAAATGCTTTTGCTTATTCGAGAAAGTTCACTTCTTTTCGTTTCATATTCTTTTTAAGTTTTTCAGTTGTTATTTTATCTATGTTCCCAATTGCCATTTTTCTATCTCCTCTTTGATTAGTGAGAAATTTTTACTCAATGCGAGGAACCTTTTTAGTTTTATCACAGTGACATGAATCAAACTCACATTTGCAACTAGCAATATCAAATAAATTTTTAGCTTTTCCTCTGAGGAACTGTAATTTATTTTGATAATTTGGGTTTCCTTTTCTTCCTTTGTATGGCTTTATCAACACTATATATTTATTATGATAGGAGCGAATAAGCTGCAAAACTCTTTTGTGAAAAACTGTTGGAATTGAGGCTTTACCCAAATATTTTCAATAACTAAAGCGACTCTTTCTGATACGTCAGAGACTGCAGAATCTTTGTTATTATTAGTGAACTTTATGTCAGCTCTTACCCATAAATAATGTCTAAACATTTCTTCATAGGTTGGAAGCCTATTGCTATTTAGTTCTTTCGCCACGCCAAAAACTGGGCATATACTACACTGCCTTGTCTTTACTTTTTTATCCATTTTAATATTTCTGAAAAAAATAGAACTAATGTAATTAAATCAGAGAATTACAAGAAATAAATATTTATGCATGCAAAAACGGTTAAGTAGTTATACTAATAGGCTAAGATAAACTGTAACACATCTCATCACTGAACGCACTTTAGGAAGTCTGAGTGATTGAGGCTCAAAATGTGACGGCTTTTCAAGGGCATTGGGGAGAGTCTTACTGAAACAACAGCTAGTTCAAATTTGGCGGACATTTAAATTAGCGTCATTTACAACATTTCCTAGATATTCCAAATTATTTTCGCTCCACCCTAATATGCCTACATTTATATATATATATTATATATATATATATATAATATATATATATATATAATATAGATATAGATATATATATAGATATATACTTATATATATATATATATACATATACATATATATATATATATATATATATATATATACACGTATATACATACATACATAAATATATACATATATGTATATTTATATAAATATATACATATATATATATATACACATACATATATATATATATATATATATATATATATATATATATATATATGTGTAAAAATGAACAATGAATAATCCATATTCATTTTTACATAAGAAACCAAAATTGCCTAAGCGAGTTTTGGATAAAAAATTTATTTGTAGCTTCCTATTTTTGTTTGTGTCACAACCCTATGATCTACCATTTCTGTGGTTTAGTCGTATCTATTTTCCATTTTTCATTGTTATAGAATTTATTATAATTAATTATGATTGTCTTCCATCTCACCCTCGACTCTAGATTATGCATACACATTGCATGTAACAGGATTGGAACCCGCAGTTGTACTTCTTAGTCATTGATACCCACTCTTTGTCTCTAATTGGTTCATGTAAATCTTCCTAATAATGATTTGTACTATACGTACAAATTCAATAACTATGACGTCACATTTTCCCGTCATTAATTTCCATTCATTATATCTCTAGTATGCAATGTATGAAAATTCTTTATCATCATAATAAAAACTGTACACTCTATAGAAGTCATTATTTATATGTTATGTAGTATAAATATAACTATTATTCGACCATATCCCCCGCCCCATACGTCCATATCTTATCTTGACCATTATCGTATGTCAATTTTATTAAATATTCATTTTGCTCGTGAAATGCAAAACTTTTTGCATTCGTTCGAAAACGCTCAAATACGTTCTCGTATTGTTTTTTTTTATTATTTTTTTCAAGTGCGTTCACCCCTCGCAAGATATTCATAATTGCTTATGCAAGTGTACGCAATTCGCAAATCAGCATAAATCAAACATCTGAAAACGTGAAACCTCTTGTCCCTTTGATTTCAAATTTATAACATATTATAACATATGTTGTATATAAATCCAAACCGTATGTGCCCATGTACTTTGTATTATATTTCTAACATCTTAATTGTCTATTAATATGAAACACTGTAAAAAAACAAAACAAAGTTATCGTAACTGTTTAATTGTAATTAACTGTAATACTTTAATTTAATATAACGTAATGTACTTTAATGAAACTGTAATTAATAATAACTTGTAATGTACTTCATTGAAACTGTAATTAAATGTAATGATTTAATATATACGGTAATGCAAGAATGTACTTTAAATGGAAGTGTAATTAAACAATAAGTGAATATGAATTAATTGGTAATTGTAATCATAATTGTAATAGACCAAAACGAAAATGTGCTCAGTGGTGTACTTAAATTGTACCTATGTACTATTACGAAATGATATCGTCTTCACAAATGAAGACTCGGCAAAAATATACGATTAGTTTTTATTTTTATTTTTTAAATTTTTATTTGGAATTTTTCAAACATCTAATCATGTGTTTAAAAGGGGGGAACTTAACCTTCAACTGTCTTCCCCCAAACATTTAGGTTTATATTATACATGTATTTGTAAAATTAGAGCACTTCATATTAGCACTTCATTACGGCACTTCATTACGAGCCTCCCTTGTTAGCAGCCTTGCTGCGAGGAGGGGGCAGAGGCCCCTTGCCTCCTTCATTTTTAGATTCCGGCCTGAGCCATGGTCGAAAGAGGTCGAACCTCTACCCTTGTAAATTCAGAGAACTAACTGTACATTTTTTTAAGAAGTAAATTAGAGTAAGAGAAACTTTTTAGTTTTCCCCTTGAGTTGGGCTAACTTCAGAAGAACTTAGTCAGTTAAGTCGATAAGTTATAAAAGAAAAATCGATAAGTTTAGTACCAAGAGAAAGTATCAGAGTATTATAGCAAGAGAAGAATTAATAATCGTCGACCCATAAAGCGAGAGAAAGAGACAACACAAGCACCATAGAAGATATTGGCATAACAGTCTGGCGAGTCTGTAGTCAAGAGTTTAACAAGAGGCGACCGAAAAGAATTAGAATGTTATAGAAGAAATATCCGTTGCTGCCTCCTAACCAGAACCCCCCCGTCGATTCCGAACCACCCCAGGGCCATAGACGGAGGGGTTAACATATATATAAATATATACATATATACACATACATATACACACACACATATATATATAAATATATACATATATATACAGGGCGTCCCCAAAAAATGTATACACACTTTAAATAATTATAAAGGCAGTGTTTATTAAAATACATTTCATTTTCAAAATGTAATAGAATCTACAGACATTATTTAATTGTTTTGTCAACGCCTGTTTTCAAACTGACGTCCGTTCTGGTCCAGGCACTGCTGATAACGCGAAGCAATGGAATCGCAAACATCACGAAACATTTCGTTTGGTATTTGTGTGCATTCTCGTTCAATGGCTGCTCTCAATTCAGCGACTGTTGCAGGTTTTATAGCGTAGACTTTGTCTTTTAAGTATCCCCATAAAAAAAGTCTAGTGGTGTGAGGTCTGGTGAACGCGGAGGGTATTCTACGAAACCCCTTCGTCCAATCCACATCCACATCGTGCCAAGTACCACTCGCAATACTCCACTCTTCGGTCCGGATCATCTTCATTAATAGCATGGACTAATCTTGGAATGTAACTTTTCCATTGACAGCGCTTCAAAATGCGTTGGACAGACGATTCTGAAATTCCTACCTCACGACTCGCTTGCCGCACAGATTTTCTTGGACTTTGGTGATACGTTTCCAGTACTCTTTCTTGCTTTGTGGGGCTTGTCGATGTCCGTGGTCTTCCGGAACACTTCTTGTGGACATTCTGAACAGTTCCATCGGCTTCAAACTTATCTCTAATTCGAGTGATGGTAAGTCGCGTTGGTGGATCTGTTTGAAACTCCCTCCTAAACTGTCTTTGCACTTCAACTGCGTTTTCACACTTCCAGTAGCATTTTAGAATGAATTTCCTTTGTTCAAAGCTTAGTCTGACTGCCATTATTAATTCTAATGGGTTTAACTTGGAAAGAAAGAAACATCAATTGAGCTATCAGCTGTTAAAGTGTGTATACATTTTTTTGGGACGCCCTGTATATGTAAAGAACGACGCTTGTATAGAAGAACGTTCCGCACAAGATGAGGAGGGAGAACGAACAAATGAAAAATGAGGTAACCACCCGGGAATCGAACCCGGGATCTTCCGATTGCGGTCAGATATGCTATCCACTACACCATGGGCCTCGATTGATCAGAAGTCGTAATTCTCCCACACACGAGCAGAAACCAATGCCCTGAGGGGGCACCTCCCGCATGCCGCACATATATACATTTTAACTGCAAACAACACACAGTATAATTAATGTAAAGAACGACGCTTGTATAGAAGAACGTTCCGCACAAGATGAGGAGGGAGAACGAACAAATGAAAAATGAGGTAACCACCCGCGAATCGAACCCGAGATCTTCCGATTGCCGGTCAGATATGCTATCCACTACACCATCCACTTTACATTAATTATACTGTGTTGTTTGCAGTTAAAATGTAAATATGTGCGGCATGCGGGAGGTGCCCCCTCGGGGCATTGGTTTCTGCTCGTATGTAGGAGAATTACGACTTCTGATCAATCGAGGCCCATGGTGTAGTGGAGAGCATATCTGACCGGCAATCGGAAGATCCCGGGTTCGATTCCCGGGTGGTTACCTCATTTTTCATTTGTTCGTTCTCCCTCCTCATCTTGTGCGGAACGTTCTTCTATACATCTATACAAGCGTCGTTCTTTACATTAATTATGCTGGGTGTTGTTTGCAGTTCAAATGTATATATATATATATATATATATATATTTATATATATATATATATATATATATATATATATATATATGAAAATTATTTCAAGAAAGTAACACGTGAAAAATATTTATGATGAATAAAACCACGGAGGAAAAGAAACACAAAATGGTGCTGAAGCGCTTTCGTCTAATGACATCCTCAGGAACACTGAAGTACATAAAAGGTTACAGCCTATATATAGGTTACAGAAAGAAAAAAAAAAAAAATAAATAACATACATACATACATATATATAATATATATAATATATATATATATATATATATATATATATATATATATATATATATTATTACACATATATATATATATATATATATATATATATATATATATATAAATAAACGGAGAAGTAAAAATAAAAATTAAAAGTAAAGGATTATCAGAGAGGCATACAGATTTGTAAGGAAAAATATCGATTTTTAGCACAAGATCAAATGAATTATAAAAATACAAATTTATACTGGAAATCTGCCCGGGTTTTAACACTCTGCCTTTTATGGTCAAGTTTCGATATATATAAAAATAAAATGAAATTAAAAGTTAATAAAGTAGCATACAAGTTTACCAAAGATTTAGCGTTCTACCCTTTTTATCTAAATCTGTTTTAAGAATTCAAAACAACAGGATCGAGTTAAAAAGACCTTTGCTTATGTTGAAGTTATTTGAAAGTTAAATGGCAGACTCAAGAATATTTCTATTAACAATGTTGCTAGAGTGGAATAAAACTGAAGCATTATTCCAATCAATATAGTGGGATAACTCTGACAAATGGACAAAGGGCACTGGACAACTGTCCTGTTCTAACGGAATATTGATGCTGTTTTATACGTGTGTGCAAATCCTTTCCCGTCTGACCTATGTAAAAGGAATCACATTGTTTACACCCAATTTTATAGATAATGCCTGAATTATTGGTAGGGCTATTTTTTACTATGATATTTTTCACAATATTGTTATATGAAAATACTACATTAATATCCAAAAGTTTAAGTACATTAGCAATGCCTAAAAAGCCCGGGAAAAATGGAAGTACTAAAATATTTTTTGACAAAGTACGAGTGTTATTATTGACACGATAGAAAGTTCGTTTTGCCTTGTTGAGACAAGATTCCAAAACGCAGATGGATAACACAGATCACTTCCAATACCGTTGATTTTTTCCAATTCGGCATCGATGTATTCCGGACTGGCGATCCTAAGGGCGCGGAGAAACATTGATGAAAAAATGGCCTTCTTAGTGGGGGTGTCATGTCCCGAGTAAAAGTGTACGTAGGACAAATTGTTTGTTGTTTTCCGATAGATACTAAACTTAAAACCTGGGCTTTCCCTATGTACACGCACATCCAAAAATGGGATTGAATTGTCTTGTTCCACTTCTAAAGTAAACTTAATGGAGGGGACTTGATCATTTAACTGAAGGAGGAAGTTATCCAGGTCACGATTCATGGGCCAGATACACAAAATATCGTCGACGTACCGCAACCAAGGGATGCCAACCCCCAGGATTCTCGGAATGTAAGTAATTTCGAAAAACTCCATATAAATATTGGAGAGGAGGGGCGATAAGGGGTTGCCCATGGCCATCCCAAAACTTGTTGATAATACTCGTTATTGAAAGTGAATTTACAGTCTTTGATGCAAAGCTTAATAAGTTCCAAAACAATGTGTGAAGGTAGTGGCAGGTCATACTTATGTAATTCTTGGGAGAGAAAGTCAAGCATATCGTCAATCGGCACTTTTGTAAACAATGAACAAACGTCAAAACTGATCAATCTATCGTTAGTTTCAGTGCGTGCATTATTCAATTTTTCAGTAAGATCCATGGAATTTTTTACATGTGAATCAGAGATAGTCCGAGAATGGGGGACAAGACTTTGACAAGCCATTTGGAGAGTTTATAAGTAATAGAGCCCACCGAGCTAATAATAGGGCGCATAGGGTTGCCAGGTTTGTGGGTTTTAATAAGACCGTAAAGGTAGGGCAGAGAAGGTGAAGTGGACATGAAAAGCGGAATTAAGTCCTTATGATCTTTGAGAATGCGTTTCAAGCCACTATTAAATGATTTGATGACGTCATCCTGCGGGTTCTTCCTAAGTTTGCTGTATGTGGCGGGGTCCTGGAGAAGCTCGTTCATCTTTCCGATGTAGTCCACTTTGTCCATAATAATATGGTGTTGCCTTGTCTGCTTAGTAATGTGGAGCTCCCCATCTTTTTTTAATTGTGAGAGGCTATTGCGAAAACGTTTAGGAAAGTTATCTTCGTAATTACCATTCGCCGCACTATAAACGAGGCCTTTAACTATGTTAAACAAATACTGAGGGAGATTACACTGTTTTTCAAAACACGCGAGACTGTAACAAATTTGTAAAGCCGAAGGTTTTTTAACAATAAAAAAGGACATACCATATCCAAGGGCACTTTTTGCATCGTCACTAATGTTTTTCGAAGAAAGGTTCAAAACACACTTTGAGCTTGCTTTTTTACTCCACTGACTATTTCGAATGAGACTTTTAATTTTTCGATCCAAAATGTTACGAAGTGAAGTAGTTCTCCGACGCAACTCGTTGTAAATTTCATCAAACAAAGGTTGGATCCACGGTTGGGGAATAACGGTTACGAAATTATGTTTGGCGATGTTTAAATTTTTGAAGGCGGACCACTCATTTTGTCTGGTGACTTCAATATGTTTCTTTAAAATTAATCTGCTGAAGTTGTTGAACGGATGGTCGTCAATTTGTCTGAGGCGAATCGGAAGCAGGGATTTGGGAAGAACTTGCTCCTGTAGACAGTTAGTAAGAAACTTTCGTCGGATACGAATTGCATGCCCCTTCATTAATGTAGAAGAAAAGACGGACACAAACGGAGACAAGAGAGGGAACAGCAAGCCGAAGGAACGCGTTTTGTTCATTATATGAAAATTATTTCACGAAAGTAACACGTGAAATATATTTATGATGAATAAAACCACGGAGGAAAGGAAATACAAAATGGTGCTCAAGCGCTTTCGTCTAATGACATCCTCAGGAACACTGAAGTACATAAAAAGGTTACAGCCTATATATAGGTTACAGAAAGAAAAAAATAAAAATAAATAACATACATACATACATACATACATATATATATATATATATATAAATATATATATATATATATACATATCTACAAATATATATATATTATATTATATATATATATATATATATGCAATAAACGGAGAAGTAAAAATAAAAATTAAAAATTAAAGGATTATCAAGAGGCATACAGATTTGTAAGGAAAAATATCGATTTTTAGCACAAGATCAAATGAATTATAAAAATACAAATTTATACTGGAAATCTGCCGGGTTTTAACACTCTGCCTTTTATGGTCAAGTTTCGATATATATAAAAATAAAATGAAATTAAAAGTTAATAAAGTAGCATACAAGTTTACCAAAGATTTAGCGTTCTACTACCCTTCTTATCTAAATCTGTTTTGAAGGAATTCAAAACACAGGATCGAGTTGAAAAAGACCTTTGCTTATGTTGAAGTTATTTGAAAGTTGGATAATGGCAGACTCAAGAATATTTCTATTAACAATGTTGCTAGAGTGGAATAAAACTGAAGCATTATTCCAATCAATACAGTGGGATAACTCTGACAAATGGACAAAAAGGGCACTGGACAACTGTCCTGTTCTAACGGAATATTGATGCTGTTTTATACGTGTGTGCAAATCCTTTCCCGTCTGACCTATGTAAAAGGAATCACATTGTTTACACCCAATTTTATAGATAATGCCTGAATTATTGGTAGGGCTATTTTTTACTATGATATTTTTCACAATATTGTTATATGAAAATACTACATTAATATCCAAAAGTTTAAGTACATTAGCAATGCCTAAAAAGCCTAAATTCACTTTCAATAACGAGTATTATCAACAAGTGTTTGGGATGGCCATGGGCAACCCCTTATCGCCCCTCCTCTCCAATATTTATATGGAGTTTTTCGAAATTACTTACATTCCGAGAATCCTGGGGGTTGGCATCCCTTGGTTGCGGTACGTCGACGATATTTTGTGTATCTGGCCCATGAATCGTGACCTGGATAACTTCCTCCTTCAGTTAAATGATCAAGTCCCCTCCATTAAGTTTACTTTAGAAGTGGAACAAGACAATTCAATCCCATTTTTGGATGTGCGTGTACATAGGGAAAGCCCAGGTTTTAAGTTTAGTATCTATCGGAAAACAACAAACAATTTGTCCTACGTACACTTTTACTCGGGACATGACACCCCCACTAAGAAGGCCATTTTTTAATCAATGTTTCTCCGCGCCCTTAGGATCGCCAGTCCGGAATACATCGATGCCGAATTGGAAAAAATCAACGGTATTGGAAGTGGTCTGTGTTATCCATCTGCGTTTATGGAATCTTGACTCAACAAGGCAAAACGAACTTTCTATCGTGTCAATAATAACACTCTTACTTTGTCAAAAAATATTTTAGTACTTCCATTTTTCCAGGGCTTTTTAGGCATTGCTAATGTACTTAAACTTTTGGATATTAATGTAGTATTTTCATATAACAATATTGTGAAAAATATCATAGTAAAAAATAGCCCGACCAATAATTCAGGCATTATCTATAAAATTGGGTGTAAACAATGTGATTCCTTTTACATAGGTCAGACGGGAAAGGATTTGCACACACGTATAAAACAGCATCAATATTCCGTTAGAACAGGACAGTTGTCCAGTGCCCTTTTTGTCCATTTGTCAGAGTTATCCCACTGTATTGATTGGAATAATGCTTTAGTTTTATTCCACTCTAGCAACATTGTTAATAGAAATATTCTTGAGTCTGCCATTATCCAACTTTCAAATAACTTCAACATAAGCAATGGTCTTTTTCAACTCGATCCTGTTGTTTTGAATTCCTTCAAAACAGATTTAGATAAGAAGGGTAGAACGCTAAATCTTTGGTAAACTTGTATGCTACTTTATTAACTTTTAATTTTCATTTTATTTTTATATATATCGAAACTTGACCATAAAAGGCAGAGTGTTAAAACCCGGGCAGATTTCCAGTATATATATATATATATATATAATATATATGTGTATGTATGTATGTATGTATGTTATTTATTTATTTTATTTTTTTCTTTCAGTAACCTATATATAGGCTGTAACTTTTTTATGTACGTCAGTGTTCCTGAGGATGTCATCAGACGAAAGCGCTTGAGCTCCATTTTGTGTTTCCTTTCCTCCGTGGTTTTATTCATCATATATATACATATATATTAAGGTGGCCCTTAAAACTGAAGTGTCGATTTTGTGTCCTCTCACCCACTCAATTTGTTCCGTTTCTCGTCTAACTGCACTGTGCGAAATATGACGGTTTTCGAGAAATATTTACAGGTCGCACTGGCACATCAAAGTTTTCCTTCTATTAGGTTTTCGGTATACTCAATTACTCATACTGTTATTGATACTAATTACTCATACTAATATTCATACTAATTACTCATACTCTTGTTCTCATTTGCAGGATTGATACATGATGGATACGCGACAGAAGCGTTATCTTGGTGTTTATTTTGTGGAAGAAATCAGGGGAAGGAAGCTTTCTTCCATTGGTCAGGCCTTTGGCCATTTCCTCTTCCTTCACGAGGAGAAGAAGCAGTCTGTCCGTGAGGCAAGCCGCAACACCGTCAGGGCCCGTAATGGAATTCTGGCATTTGGCAAGCATTTCCACTCGGGCTGAACAGCACTGCATTGCCAAACTCGAACGGACCTTCGACGAATGGAAAGGGCTGAAAAAAACACGACCAGGACCGGCGATGCGCACAAGAAAAAAGAAGATTTTAAGAAGTTAAACGATTTGTTCGACATTGCGCACGCGGATGCCATGAAGTTGATCAAGAACCCTGAAAACATGGCCTTCCTCCAGATGCAGAGGCAGAAGGACAGGACTGGATACATCGCTGGACTGGACTTGCAGCAAACGAGAAGGAATGAAGCAGCGGCGAAGAGGAATGTTCAGGAGAAGCTCCGGAAGAGGAAAGCCGCTGAGGAGTGCAAAGCATCTACCAGCCGAGCAGTTTTCGAGTCGTCTTATTCCTACGCATCCGAAGAGGAGACAGGGGACGACTCAGGTGCCTGCGGAGGAGCGTGCCCTCCGAAGCGAAGTAGGGGGAGGACCAACATCATGACAGCCGGACTGGCAGCCGCACTTGACAGGAAACAGATCTCCTCCAGGAGAGCCGCCTACATACTGACGGAAGCTGCTAGCAGTCTCGGACGGAATGCGGAAGAGCTGAACATAAACCGGAACTCCATTCAGCGACTCCGGGCTTGGCATCGATCGGAGACGGCACAAAAGATGAAGGAAGTATTCCCGGGTAGAGGTCCCCTCGTCGTCCATTGGGACGGGAAGTTTATGGAGGACTTGAAGAGCAGGGAGCACGTACAGCGTCTTCCAATCATTGTTTCGTGGCAAGGAGTTGAGAAGCTTCATGGGGTCCCAAAGCTTCACACAGGAACCGGGGAGGTCAAGCGTCAGCTGTTGTTGCTTGCCTGCAGGAGTCGGGTATCATTGATCGGGTTCAAATTCTGTTTTGATACAACAGCATCCAACACAAGACATCGCTCCGGAGCCTGCTGCCTGCCTGATTGAACAGAAGCTGGGAAGAGATCTTCTCTACCTTGCTTGTCGTCACCATATCTTGGAACTAGTGATCGGAGCGGCTTTCGAGGCCGCACTGCGAGTTCCATCAACAGGACCGGATATCCAGCTTTTCAATCGGTTTCGGGAGAAGTGGTCTTTCAGCAACCAGAAGGATTTCAAGCCCGCGATCACTGATCCTGTTGTGGAGGCTGCAGATGCCCCGGTCAAGGAAGAATTCCTTCAGTTCTTCCAGTCCCAGACGGAGCATACCAGGGAAGATTACAGGGAACTCGTGGAACTCTGCATCATCTTCCTTGGGGGGACCCCACAGCGAGGCATTCACTTCAGTGCTCCTGGAACAATGCACCGAGCTCGCTGAATGGCCAAGGTCCTCTACGCCATCAAGATCTGGCTTTTTCGGGATCAGTTCAAGTTGACCGCAGTGGAGGAGAAGGGCATCAAAGAACTCGCCTTGTTCGCTGTCATCGTGTACACGAAAGCCTGGACAACGGCTCCACTTCCTCACCAGGCTCCTCTGAACGACTTCTTCCTCATGCAGTCCTTGTTGAAGTACTCCGCACGAGGTCATCAGCAAGGCGACCGCCAAGAAGCTCTCACACCATCTGTGGTATCTTTCCGAGGAACTGGTCGGTTTGTCTCTCTTCGATGAAAGGGTGTCCTGGGGAACAAAGCAGTTGATGGCAGAATCCATAGAAGGCGAGGAAGAAGAAGATCCTCTCAAAAGACCGAAGCTGGATTCAAGAATCTTCTTGGATGACGATGGAAAGGGTCTTGAGCAACTGGTGTCCGCAAACTCCAAGGCTCTTTTCACGAGGTTGACCCTTCCGGATGATTTCCTCAGCCAAAACCACCGCGAATGGCCACAGTCCCAAAGCTTCCAAGCTGCCGCAAATCTGGTATGGCCCCTGGCTGTGGTCAACGACAGAGCAGAGAGAGGAGTTGCCCTTATTCAAGACTTTAACAAGAAGCTGACCAGCGATGAGGAGCAGCTCCAATTCCTCCTTCAAGTCGTCGCAGACCACCGAAAAAAGTTCCAGGACTGCAAGAAAGCGACACTTTTGAACAAAGGCAGGTAACAATGAGTGGCTGGCAACGACGATACCAGAGACTAGTGATCAGAGCGGTTTTCGAGGCCGCACTGCGAGTTCCATCAACAGGACCGGGTATCCAGCTCTTCAATCGGTTTCGGGAGAAGTGGTCTTTCATCAACCAGAAGGATTTCAAGCCCGCGATCACTGATCCTGTTGTGGAGGCTGCATTTGCCCCGGTCAAGGAAGAATTCCTTCAGTTCTTCCAGTTCCAGACGGAGCATACCATGGAAGATTACAGGGAACTCGTGGAACTCTGCATCATCTTCCATGGGGGGACCCCACAGCGAGGCATTCACTTCAGTGCTCCTGGAGCAATGCACCGAGCTCGCTGGATGGCCAAGGTCCTCTACGCGAGAAATTAATTAATTTAAAAAAAAATACATGTGAACGTACGTATATATTCGTATGAATTGAACAACAGATAATTTGCGTCATGCGAGTTTGGTCCCTATGTAAAAATTAATAATTGAATTTAAAGGTCATACAGGAATTATTCATTTTTAGAGGGCTCTCCTCTCTAGAATGATATTATTACGATAATATAACATCCTAACTAATGTTAACTAGGTGATAACCATTGGTTTTATAATATAGATTTATATACACAACATAAGTCGGGGTGGCTAAGTCTAGTTCACTTGGTCTAGGTACGCACTCTTGGGCGTGCGTAAACAGTTTCACGTGGTTCGGTGTTTCTCGTTTTCCTTTGTTCCAAGAACCATCTTTTTATTACAACTATACCGAGGATAATAGCACATACAATAATGATACTAAAGGCAGATGTTGAAAAAATTGTTACAGGTTGTAGTATTTGCAAGAGGTTATTTTGGTTATCATCCGAAATTTTAAACCGACTTAATTGATCATTCCATTCAGGGGCATGTAGCTCGGGTAGGATGGTTACAGGTTTCATGGAGAGATTTAAGATCTCTATGACGGGTTTGAATTTGATTTGCGACGGGAAGGGGTATGAGTTATTAATGGTAACCTTGTACGGGTTGTATATTTGGAAGGTTTTTGAACGCAAGGAGCAACCAATTGGTAGCCGAATAACCGTAGGGATTGTGATGAGGGAGTAATTTGACGGACACTCGAGAGTAGCGGCAGTCCTGTTCGCGAAAGAAACCCAGATGTCTGGTCCAATTCGTAGTTGGACGTTTTAGAGGAATTAAATTTTGTAAATGAACATACTGGGGCATGCCGGTCACGAATTAAGTCGATAAAGCAAGACCTAGTAGTTGGAAGAATGACTGGTTTGAGTGGAGGGCAAACGAGTTGTTTACAGTATTTGTTTGCGGGAATCGGCAATGCCGGACGCGCTATCTGACATCATAGAATAGGCTGACAGATCTTTGGTGAGGCAAAGCTAAGGTGGTACGGTAGGTAAATACAATCGATAGACATTAGAGTTGTTTTGGTAGGGTGTTGGGAAAGGGTGAAATTTATATACGTCATAAGTGAGGACATCGAAAAATGGTGCAATTATGAGGTATGTGTAGGGGCGTGGTCCATGTACAGTCCAGGTGTATTCTAGAAATTGGGGGTAATTAGTATGGTTGAGTGGGAATATGGGTGATAATTTTAATTGTGTTTGGGCGGTGTGAATCAAGGACTGAAGTGTTTCCCATGGTATTAGGGAGGAAAGAGTGATTTTTCCATGGGCTCGCTGGGTTGCACGCAAAACCTTGGAATGACTCGTAATTATCTGTTGTAAATACTTATCGATTAAGGTTACTTGTAGGTTAATTATCTCTATTAATTCTAGATATCTTTTGTGTTCTTTGAATTGAGCTAACAGGGATTCAAGGCACGTGAATCTGTCCGAAAGGGCGTGGAGGAAGCGATTGTTTTCGTGTAGTGACCTGATAGTTTGTTCTAACATGTGTCCATCTTATTGCTGATTTCGCGCGAAGAGATTCAATTTGAGTTCAACTCTTTTAATATCTTCTTCGGTTGCTAATCCGAATAAACCCTTGAATATTTTTCCTCCTATATCTATTAGTCCCCTTTTATTTCTTTGATTAATTTTTCCGAGTCATGAGTTTCCGTTTGTATCCATGGTAATGCCAATATTTTTGATAGGGCGCGTGTTGTAGTTCGAATATTTTCCAAGGCATTTTCTAACAGAACGCGACTAATCTGATCTTTTCCCTGGAAAGAACCCTGAACTTTACTTTCAAACGTTTTTAATTGGGTTTGTATCTGAAGGAGATTGATCTTGATTTTAGCAGGGGGTTGCAAATTGATAAAAAGGCCCGCGTGTCCTTTCAAAAATTTACCTTCTGCAAGCTTTTCTATGACAACTCCGGTCGAAATTTTAATGCCAGGGCTACAAGAGTAAATAATTTGGAAAATTATAAGGGGGACGATTTTATTCATTTCTACGCCTTAGGTTATACGTAGCTGGGGGTGGCCGTGTGGATACTTGTGTTTGGGGACGAAGGGGTCGGCCTCGTTTTGGTGGCAATAGGGGTCGACCGCTAAGTTCGGATTCTGAGCGGGTTCGTTTCTTATGTGAAGGTTCTAGTTCACGTGGTTGATGCATTGGCGGGCGGTATGTAGGGTACGTGCGTCGATCATCAATCGGTGAGAGTGGTGACCGAGGAGATGGAGTGGGAGGAGATGGTGGAGTTCCACTGAGTGATCCTCTCGAAGGAGTTTCTCCAGGGTCTGGGTCCGATGGGACTCTTGGTTCTGGGGCCCCCTTGTGTTCAGAGATTGGCTCGAGTACTGGTGGTATTACGAGGTACCAACCTTCGTCATGGGTAGTGGTTCCGGGGGTGACCACTTCAGTTTTTTGATCCCTGCTCGATTTGTTAATACCTTGACTTTTCGAAGGATAGGCGGCTCGAACGCCTGGCAGCTGTTTTTTGGGAAGGTGTTGTTTGGCAGCTATCTTTAAATTGTCAGCGTGAATGATCTTTAGTTTGGAATGATCCCGGTGGTCGAGGATTTCATAACGATTTTTTCCGAGGTTTTTCATAATCCGATATGGGCCATCCTATTTTGGGTATAATTTGCGATGAGCACCTGGCGGTTTCACGCTCTTCAGATAACATCGCACACCGACGATAATAGTCCGTTGACGGGGATGACGCCTATGTTGCTCTTGCTCCATCTGTTGGTTTCGTTGGTCTAGGGCATAGCGGCTTATGTCAAAAATCTTGAAAGATCGTTCAGCTAGTTGCTGATTGGCTTCTGCCATCTTGGAAGATGTTAGAACTACCGGGTCGATTTGGTCGGGCAAATCAAAAGGTAGACGCTTGTCGTAGTGATAGGGGACGAAATGAGGGGTGTCCCCGATGAATAAATTATAGCCATTGTTGATGGCTGTTTGTACCATGGGAAGGGAATCGTCCCATGTCCGGGAGGATGCATCGACAACGTGGCGAAGGGCTTCAAAGATCTTTCGATTGTGCCTTTCCACTAAGCCGTTTGCCTGCGGATGGTATGCCACAATGTGTGTGTTTTTAATTTTACACAAGTTACAGAGTGATTCGAATAGTTTGGACGTGAAACTAAGAGCGTTATCCGAAATTAGGATGGAAGGAGTAGTGTGACTGGATGACGCGTTCCACTAGGGCTCTGGCCACAGTTTCCGAGGTCTGATCTGGAATGGCAGGAACTTCGCTGTAACGCGAGAAGTGGTCTGTAAACACAATGATGTACTGGTTTCCCTTTGATGTTTTGGGGAATGGTCGCAGTATATCCATTCCAGTTCTTTGCCAGGGCCTTTGGCATACTGGATATTTATGCATAGGAGCTGTGGATTAGGGTGGAGTGAAAATGGCCCAAAAATTTTTTTTGTGAATTTTAACTTACTTGAGGTTTTAAAAGTTGCCAATGGACTAATAGAACAATATGCAAAAAAGTTTATTAAAATCAGACAATCTTTTGATCGACCACCAGACGTTATAAGTTTACAATAATATACGATTTTACACAAAAATACCTAAAATACGAGTAAACATCAGACTATATATTTTTAGTTATTTTGGCACACTATTATGCTAACGATAGAGTCTGAGTTATGCATGCATGGTTAATTCAGAATTGATAGTCACGTTTAGACTCAAGTTTCGGCATAAGCTGCCGAGAAGCGACGCGAGCCCGAATAAATCCATGGCGGGACGTCTCGCCACACACAGCGGCTGAAGCTTCGGTAACTAGGTTCACGCATCTTTCCACCGCCTGTGTGTGACAAGGGAAGCGAGGGAAGAGGACACTTGGTGAAATTTGAGCAGAGATCATGTCGTTCAATTCGTTGTCCGTCATATCCATCGTAACAGGAGGCTCCGTCACGGTCAAAGTCTGCCAATCGACCATGTCCTGGTATTCGGTCGCGTCGAGGTTGAGCGGTGGCACTCGAAACCTGCGGATTTTGTTTGCAGACACATGTGATCTTGCCTTCATGATTCTTCTGAGTCCGAGTTCCCTTATATGTGGTCGCTCATCTGTGATCATGGCTAATAGCACGTTCTCGGGGTGTCCGCAGAAGCCGTTTCGCCGAATCACCGGGTCGACGACTTTCTTTAGAGAGGAGCTGAGGTACCGTGTTCTCACCATCATCCCGTGCAGATGTTTGGCTCCATCTTTGCATGATGGCTGCGTCTTGATGGCGAACCATGTTGGGGCGTAGACCCGGATGATGAATGTGACAAGAGTTTTTATGTTGTTGGATGGTGCATCGAGGCCAACATAGAGGCGGAGGATTCTGTTGGCAGTTGTCAACCATCGCGAGTGGTTCAATGGTCCCGGTTTTCGCAATGCTAGATCACAGGGACAGTGTCCTTCACTGACAGCTTGACACATCTGCCACAGGTACTGCTGGTCAGTGCTCAGGTCCTTCACGTCAACATGCGGCAGTGGCTGTAATGGAGATATAGGTTCATACGATGTTATATGGAGTTCCGTGCATGCTGTGAGAGATTTCCCTATCGGTCCTGAGAAGCACTTAGGTCCTGTAGTTGCTCCATCTAAATGCTGAAACAGGTGTCGCAGGGGGAGCTCGTTAGCATGTAATAAGCACACGAGCCATTGCAGCGGTTTTTGTAGTAATTCCTCAAGCTGCCAAATAACTCCGCCATTATGTCCAGTGTTGACAGCGGTTCCGTCGCATCCGACGACTTTCACACTGTCGAGATCCACACTTCGCGCAGCCAAGCATTCAAAGATTACTTTGGAAATCGCCTTGCTTGATGAACCTGGTTCACAAATAATGCTGACGTGCTCTTCTGTATCTCTGTCCCGGTGGCCATGTCCTGCGGCGTCTCGTACATTTTTCATCGTTCTATCCTTTCGACCGTCGAAGTACAATCCAGGCAAGTCTGTCATACTGCTGTCTAGTTTTGTCAGTTCTTTACGAGTTCTACTTCTTTCTCGGCGAATTTTACTACGATCAATGACTTTGGAGGTGTCATTTGTAGACACAATTCCAATGTCTTGTAGCACGGATGAGGCAATAACGGCTGCTGCTCGATCTGAGACGCCCGTTCTATCGCACGCTTTAGCCAAACATGGTAATCGTACAGTCATCGTCATTCTTTGACGTTTACTCTCCAGTGTCGATAGATCAGGTTTACAGTGTGACTTAGATAGGGTGTATTCTTCGTCGCTGTTGTCGGTGTCGTCGTCCTTGTCTTCCTCGTTGTAGCTTCCAGAATTGCAATGCTGCTTCGATTGTTCTTGGTGAATGCTGTGTCTTCTCGATTCACAGACTTTCCTGGATATTTTCTTCTGTAGCTTTGTTGTTTCTACCAAATCGATGCCTCCTATAATCATCTTTCTGGCTCCTCTCTGGTCCTCTAGAAACTTTCTTTCTTTGAGTGGTACTTTGTCTGCTCTTTCGCACTTACAGTTCATGACGAAATCTACACATTTGCATTTGCTAATGTCGAAGAGTTTATCTGCGTCTTCTCTGAACTGTTCAAGTTGTTGCTTGTAGTTGTCGTTGTCCTTCCGAGCCTTGTATGGTTTCAAGATTTTCTTGTATTTCTCGTTGTACGGTCTGAGCGTTTCAATCACTCGTCCGTGCGTCACGGTCGGAAGAGACGCTTTCTCCCAAACAAGTTCAACATCAACGCAAACTTTTTTTTATACTTCGGTGAACGGTGGATATTTGTTATTCTTCGTTGTCAGCTGTTGTCTTGTATGGATGTAAGCCTTCATAACATCAGCGTAGGTGGGAAGAACATTTGTGGGTATCTCGCGTGGCGCGCCAAAAATCACACATGCCGCCTTCTCCCTCGTAATAATTTCCATTCTGAAAAAAAAAAAAAATTATTATAAATTGTAAGCAATGTAAGACTATTAAAGAATTTCTGCAAGAAAAAGAAATATCAAATTAATACTGTCACACTCACTTGTCAAACACCTATAAACAGATATCAATATGTAATTAACTTACTTTTAATATCAAGTTTCACGAAAAAATGATGATAACAGCACAAATAACCTTCAATTCTCACTGCCACATGTGCACTGAGCTTGGCGGAGCAGCCGCGCTTTGCATATTACTCACTCTCCCCCCACTCCCAATCTCCCATCCCCTCTGACTCACGGACTGCATATGTTATCGCACCAAATCACTACCATCACTGAAACTAGCATTAAATCAATGTATAGTTAACTAAACTCTTTCTTATCTCACTTACTCACATCAGCTCTAATAATTTGGCCACCCTCTGTAATTGCCATTAATTTACATTCCACACATGTTGTAATCTTAAATGTCAACCTCAAGTATGCAATAACACAGTCTACAGCAAACTAAGCTGTTAATTATTTGCATAAACATGGATGAAAGACCAGCATATTGGATGACTCCTGATGGGCAAAGCGATCGTTAAAACATGAAATATGCCATATATTAAAATCGCTGGTGGTCAATCAAGCAATGCTTCAATTGTATTATAATTTCACATGCTTGTTTCTAAAGCCCATTGGCAACTTTTCCACACTCAAGTAAATTAAAAATCCAAAAATGATATTTTCACTCCACCTTACTGTGGATGGTACGTTGCCTTTGTGTTTTAAACACGACTGTCATTCAGCGATGTATTCATGTACCTTTCTGCTCATTTCGGGAAAATGGTATCGCTCCAAAAGACTCTTGATGGTGCGATCCGGCCCCATGTGGCCATACAAAGGTGAGTCGTGACAAAGTCCAATGGCTATATCGACGAGATCCTTTGGTATCTCCAGGAGGTCGTTACCATCTTCGTTCTTGAAATGTACGAGCCCATCTTTGAGGTTGTACTGTTCTTTTACCTTCGATGGTTCCTTTTCTTCCAGGCGCGCCTGAAGGTTTCGGGTGTGTTGGTCCTGTTGTTGGGAGTATTGCAGATACTCGTAGTCGAACACAGTAAGAATTCCCATTTTATTCACTTGGGCGTCGGGCTTGAGCCTCGACAATCCTGGTTTGTATACGATTTTTGCCGCAAAGTCCTGAATCAACAGAGCCCATCTACTCAACCGTCCTTCAAGTAGCTTGTCCTTGAAGAGGTACGTGAGTGGCTTATGGTCAGTCTTGATGGTTACATCGTTAGCCATAGACGATATTTCGGAATTTTTTCAAAGCCCAATATACCGCTAGGGCCTCTCGGTCCGAGTGGAATAATTCCGTTGAGGTGCAGAGAGAAGTTGACTGGCATAAGCAATGGGTAATTCCACACCATCTACGTCCTGTAATAGGAGGAAGCATCTATTACAGGAAGCATCTGTGGCTGTGACAAATGGTCTTGCGTAATCAGGATATTGTAGGATGGAATGACAGGTTAGTTTACCAATTAAAGTTTCAAAGGCATGTTGGTGATCAGATTCCCAGTTAAATTTAGCGTTTTTCTGGAACAAATTATTAATGGGTTTAGCAATATTTGAAAATTGGGGGATGAAATTCCGATAGAATCCGAGAAAACCAATAAATACACAGGCGTTGTCGATGGTTTGGGTATGGGTACCTTTCCAGTGCTTCGAGTTTGGCTGGATCAGGTTTAATTCCTGTGGATGATAGTAGAAATCCTAAGTATACCAGGGACTCTTGTAAAAAGTTGCACTTTGCAAGTTTGAGTTTAAGGTGTGCTTTCCTCAAGCGTGTAAGCACATTCTGAAGACGTTGAAAGTGTGTTTTTATGTCCGAACTGTAAACGATAATATTGTCAAGATAAACGAGAGTTTTGACACCTAATAGGTCGGAAAGGACTATATTCATCAACCTAGAGAAATTACCAGGCCCATTTCGGACTCCGAAAGGTAAAACCTGGAATTCGTAATGGCCTCGGTTAGTGGAGAAAGCAGTCAATGCCCGAGATTCAGGACTGACATCCATTTGCCAATAACCAGATGCTAAATCGAGGGATGAAAAAAAGTTCGCTTTCCTTACGTTCAGAATTGTTTCCTGCATGTTTGGAATAGGGAAACGGTCTGGGATGGTAATGTGGTTTAGGCGTCTATAATCTATACAGGGGCGAGATGTTCCGTCCTTTTTGGAGACAAAAATCATAGGAGCGGACCAGGGACTAGCTGAATGCTGAATGACATCCTGCTCCAACATGTCCGTGATGTGTTCCTCAATAGTGACTAATTGGGAATGTGGAACCCGATAGGGAGGAATGAAAATGGGTTTGGAATTGGGTTCCAGCTTGATGTCAAAATGGACCAAATTAGTTCGGCCCAGAAGATCTCCTTTTAGGGCAATCACATCTCTATTTCTTATCAGGAAATCGAGAAGCGATTCCAGTAGTTTGGGATCCTGTGAGGCTGGTGACTCCTGAAGGGAGTGCTCCAGACATTTCTTATATTTTTCTTTCAATACTGAAGGGTTTAACTCTAAGGACCTGGAAACGCGATTTATAGTACTGGTGGGGAAATCTGAATTTATTTCTATTGTGGAAACAGTTCCTATTTTCTGATTTGAAGTTAATTCGATAGGGCTCTTTCTTTTGTTTAAACAAACAACAGGGATAGCCGAATTTTGATCTGATTAAGGACTTGGGCAAAAAGAACATCTCTTTTGAAATTACTTTTCTCTGTAATCAGAGTACGCTCTGACTCTAAAAATTTTCCTTGACTGTCGACTACTTTTGCTAGGAAACAAATTTTCTCATAAGGTGCTACTGTTATATGCTCGGTAGGGCATATGAAAAATTGAGAATCTGACTCTGGTTCTGCGACTAAAATTTGCTGTATGGCCTGAACTGAAACTGACTGAACTGACCCTGGCTGAATTGAAACTGACTGACTGGAAACTGACTCTCTGGAAACTGACTGACTGGAAACTGACTGTGTTGATCCAACTGGATTCAACAACTGGAACTGATTACTCTTGGGGCTGATTTCTGGAGCGGTTGTCCCTCTGGATACAACCAACTGACTTGAACTGCTATCAAGTGGAGGGGGTTTCCTAATGTTTTCGGAAATCTGAACTGAACTAATTCTATTAGCATTAAGCTTTTTGTTATTCTCATGGAGATGGTGTGTCCTATTTCGACACTTTGCTAATTTTCCGGCTGGGTAAATCTCCCATTGATTCCGGTTAAAAAAATCCATACCTAGTAGGATATCTGTCTGAAAGGTAGCGGCTGTGTCCACTATAAAACATTCTACGGGGTATACCGCGTTTCCAACTTCTAAATATAATTCAATTTCTCCGTATGTAGGTATGGGTGTGCCCGTAACTCCTCTGAGTTGACAGGAGGGTGCCTTAATTTCATATTTGTAATCTGTACTTTCTAGTAATTCTTCTACACATTGTTTCTTAATTAACGTCGCGTATGCTCCTGTATCTAGGAGAGCAGTTAAATCTTGGTTATCAATACTACACTTCATTATTAAATCTAGGAGGTCTGCACCTATTATCCTGATGGGGAGTTTGTGTGTGTATCTGGGTTCATTACTGTAATTTAGGAGGGAGGAGGCTGAACTGCCGCATCGAAAGTGGGGTCTAAAAAAGTGCTCGAATTGTCTTCTATGGGAGGACCTGGGTCATATTCTATGGGATCACCATATGCTAGAGGGTCTTCTTGAAAACTGTATTCTGGGGAAAATGATTTCTCTGCAGGTACTTCTGTGTACCGAACTATCCGACCTTGCTGATTGTACTGGGGTTTGTACATGGGGTAATAATGTGATTGACCCTGTGGTCGTAATCTATTTGGTTGGTGGTTTGACTGAGGCTGGGAACGTTGGGTTCGATTTCTGGAAGTGGGGCCTATACCCTGCAGGGGCTTTATTGGCACATTTTTGGCGATCGCCACGACGATGACCATGTTCGTGACAGTCGGAGCAATAAGAGGGATAATTGCACTGACTTATCATGTGCCCAAAGCTATCGCAGTTAAAACACTGTGGAGGAGAGCGTGTATTCTGGGTTTGGGGGGGCTTGTTTCTGAGGTGGTGTTCCCTGCATTGGCCTCGATTTATAGGGTTGTTGTTGTTGCTGCTGAATGTAATGTACGGGGGTTTCTCTACCCTTTCGGTAGTTCTGGTTTGCAAAATCTGGGTAATGTTCCCGTGTTTTATTTATAGCTACATTTACTGGTTTGTCAACATTTAGAAACCCTTGAAACTTTTTTTTTAGGTGCTCCGGGTAGGTTTTGGTAAATTGTCGTTGCTACTATAAGGTTTCTTTGTTTGGAAGTGAAAGTAACGCCACACGCATTTTCTGCGGCTCGGATGGCTTCTCCTACGAGTTTGTGTGTACATGCAATAAAATTATTTAAATCTTCATGTTCCTCTTTCTTCCATTTAGCTTGGAAGGCTGCTTCTAACGTAGCTAAGGGTTGTGCGTATTATTTCTGTAAAAAATTCTAATAAGATTTGTTTAAAATTGTCCCATGTTGTAGCTTCGCTAATTGATGGGACGTAGGTGACTGTATCATGAGCATTCCCTTCTTTAGGGTCGATAAATCTTTTTGCTTTCCTAATTTTTATATCATCATCGGTGATGTTTTCGGGTAAGAAATGTTGCTCTAAAGACTCAATCCAAGTTCTTACGCGTAGTTCAACAAAGTGATTATCTATGGTCCCCTTAAAAATTAAGACACTATGGGGAAGGTTTACTAGTCTACCTAAGTTAATGTATGCTGGGGCGGGAGTTTAAGACTGAGACATATTAGCTTGTTCTGGATCTGAAGTTTGTGTGTTTGGGAGTATGTTTGAAGGGCGCGGGGTAGGTGGAAAAATGGGTGTAGGTAAATTTTCGATGTCAGAAAGCGCACCGTCTGAATCGCTCATATGTGAAGGTACTATTAATGTGTTCTAATTCGGTCTGCTTGACCGATCTTAATTTATGGAATGATCACTTAAGGGGTTTTCCTAACTACTCTATCTAAAAAAATACACATTAAATAAATGCACAATAATTTGCCTAACTAGGGGAGAATTTGAAAAGATTGCAAACAAAATAATAAAAAAAAATGTAAACAAGATTTCACTCGAATGTACGTGAAGGTAAGGTAATACTGTGCTTGGTACATTAAAAAAAATTATACTATAATACTGGAAATAACTCGGTTTCACTAAAAATAAATGTATCACTGGTGTATGGAATGTTCACTGTGTTTTTTTAAATTCTGGCTCAATACTAATTATTAACTGTTAATAATACTGACTTTTCAAATGTTTAGAGATTATTTTAAAAAAAGAGTTCTGTACTTAACAAGATTCCTACGGCGAAATCCTTGGAGACGTGTCATGAAGACGTGTCTTGCTGGCCACTTGTTCTTGGATGAAAACTAGGCGTGGAGAAATTTGAGTCGTGACACACCGGTTCAAGGGTGGATGTGACGAACTAGAAGTCGTGACACCCAGGACAACTGGTTGTTGGTTCTAGTTCCAGGGTCTGGAACACTGGAAGAATCCTGGATGCAGAAGTTGTCAGTTGTTAAAATCCTGGCTACAGGGTCGCCAGTTATTAACCCCTCCGTCTATAGCCTGGTTTGGTTCGAAGTCGACGGGGTTTCTAGTTAGGCGGCAGCAACGGATGTGTTACTTACAGTAGTTTTCTTCTATATTACTCTCCGAGTTCTTCTATAGTGGCTCGGAGGATTCAGGGAGGTTTACTAAATTCTCTGAAGATTCCCGGATTCTTCTTATAACGTATCGGGGAAGTTTAATGACTAAGTTCTCTGAAGAGAGCAAGACACGAAGGAGAAGATAAAGACTATTTCTTACTTGTAATTTACTGCTAAAATGTAGAGGTAGTGCTCAGCCTCTGAATTGACTTCTGAATGCACATGGAAGATATTTCTGAGGTTTATATACCCCGATTTTACTAACATCATCATTATTAAATGTGAAGAGGCTGTATTGAGTTAGGCATTTTTATATTAAGATATGTATATGAGCAAATACTTAAAAGTTAAAGGCAAAACATGACTTCATCTTTTATAACTCCAAAATTTATCCCAATGAACAAAAAAAAAATAAAAAAATAATATCGCAGGGGTGTATATTAAATGGCGACATAATGTCGTGTCGGACATTTAGTACAATCTAAGTACATTACTGAGTACGGTGTGATTTTGGTTTATTCCAATTATGGTTATAATTACCAATTAATTCATATTTACTTATTATCGTTAATTACAATTCCATTAAAGTACATTTTACTACGTTATTAAGTACATTATTACATTATATTAAATTATTTTAGTTAATTACAGTTAATTATAGCTTTGGTTTTTTTTACAGTGTTTCATATGAATAGACAATTAAGATGTTAGAAATAAAATACAAAGTACATGGGCATATACGGTATATATATATATATATATATATATAATATATAACACACGTGATAATGTTTATAAATTTAAATTAGAGCAGAGTCACTTCCGCGGTGGTTAGCAGAATTCGAATACTCGCATAAGCATTTATGAGATCGCGAGAAATTAATTAATTTAAAAAAAATACATGTGAACTTACGTATATGTACGTATGTATTCAACAAGATAATTTGCGTTAGGTGAGTTTGGTCCCTATATAAAAATTAATAATTGAATATAAACATCATACAGAAATTATTCATGTTTACATATACACATATATATATATATATATATATATATATATATATATATATATATATATGTGTGTGTGTGTAAAAATGAACAATGAATAATCCATATTCATTTTTACATGAGAAACCAAAATCGCCTGATGCGATTTTGGATCAAAAGATTATTTGTAGCTTTCTATTTTTGTGTCACAACCCTACGATTTACCATTTCTATGGTTTAGTCGTATCCATATTTCCATTTTTCATGTGCTATAGAAGTTATTATAATTAATTATGATTTTCTTGCATCTAACCCGTAGTGTACTTAGGCCTTATTACCACTCTTTGTCTCTAATTCATTCCTTTTAAATCCTCCCATTATTTATATGTTGTTCATTCGTACATCCATGTCCTTTCTTGACCTTTATCTTTTGTTAATTTTATTACTCATCCATTCAGCTACCTATTGTCTGTCATTGTCAACCTGTTGTATGACTACCCATATGTGTACAGTACTTTGTGCATTCGTATTTGTCCCCTGATGATCATGATTACGTACATAGTTACGTACATGTAAATACGTTCACGTGTATCCTTTTTATTTTTTATTTTTTATTTCACCTCCCGCAATGAACTCGAAAACGCTTAGGCAAGTGATCGAATTCCGCTAATCAGCATAAATCGAACATCTGAAAACGAAAAATCTCTTCTCGTTCTAATTTCAATTTATAATACATTATCATGCGTTATGTTAAATCATGTGTGTCATATAGGTATAAATTATCTCGTACGTGCCCATGTACGGGGCTCCAATAAACCTATCCTCCCCAGCCCATGGCCTAAACCATTAGAGGTACAGTAAATCTAAACATACCTTACAAAAGAGAATTTAATCCTGCATTTAATGAGAAACAATTAAAACTTGGTGTTCCCGCCATTGGCTTCCAAGACAGCCTGAATTCGCTTTGGGTAGCTTGCCAAAAGTGACGTGAATAGATCTTGATCGTTACGCAAATTTGCTAAAACAGTTTCAATGTGTTGCGTCATTGTATCCTTCGAAAATCGATTTGCTGCAGGATCTTGAAGCAAGAGACATTCAACCTTGTCCTTTATAACTGATCCAATGTGTTCACACACGTTCAGGTCAGGAGAAATTCCTGGCCATTCTTCATTTCCAAAGAAATCGATCTCATGGTTCCGCAACAACTGTTGAGTGGCTAATGCCTTAAAGCAGGGGGCCTTATCGTGCAGAAGTGTGACCTGATCGACAACCATAACATTGTTTGGGTTTCTTAGAAAAGGAATGACATGCTGGGATAGAATAATATCACGAAAATAATGTCCATCCCAACTCTGACCATTTGGCTTTAGCACCCACATGAGCTTCTTTGCAGTGAACAAAACAAACACACCAACACAGTCTGGACTTTTTTAATTCGCGATAATGTTCATTGAAATCGATTTCATCTGGTGTTGTGGCCCACACTCGATCATTTTGGTAGTTAGGCCGACGTGTTACGTAAAGAAAAAATTCATCGGAGACAGCTAAATGCATGAAATCATCCACATCCCAATCCTGAAGATAATGGGCAAACCACATTCTGTCATCGATGTTAAGTTGAGTTTTTCTTGGCTTTGGAAGTTCATGCCAAGGCTTTAAACCTTGCCTATGACGGTACAATCGAATGATCTCACCACTAACGATGTTTCCTCTCAACACTTCGATCTCTCTAGAAAGTTTAACACAGCTGTTTTTCCGCTTACGCGTACGGCTTTCAATGATGTCCTTTGTTTCCTGAGAGATGGCAAATTTGGGCGCCCAGATTTGGTTGTATCCATTTCACGTTCATCCAAAGTTTTATTCCAATTTCTTTTGACGAAGTCCTCACTTCTTCGCAACTTTTTGGCAACCAATGAACGTGTTATAAAGGTGGCTCCAGCATCACGAGCTTCCCGAAATGTTATTACTCGTATGCGATCTATCACACGTTGCCTCTCCGAATTACCAATTAATTGAGAAGCCATTATATTATCACTTTATCAGCTAGAGTAATTTTAATACCTGCAATAAATAAAGAATTTTATATATTTTTATAATCACTAAAACTATTTCGATATAAGTAAACATGTAACCTGCAAATGGGGGGGGGGGGGGCTAAGGTTTTTTGGAGCCCCTTACTTTGTGTTGTACTAATAACGATATATAAATATAAAAACACTGTAAGAATTGTAAGTGACTAATTGTAAGTGACTAATGTACTTCATAATGTAATCGATGTAATGTACTTTAATAAAATTGTAATTAAATGTAATAATTTAATATAATGTAATGTACTTTAATAACGATAATTAACGATAATAAGCGAATGTGAATTAATTGGTAATTGTAATCGTAATTGTAATGAACCAAAATTACAACGTACTCAATGATGTACTTAGATTATACTTATGTACTACTACGAAATTATATCGTCTTCAGAAATGTATACTCGGAGAAAATACGATTAATTTTTATTTTTATTTTTTTAAATTTTTATTTGGAATCTTTCAAACATCTGATCATGTGTTTAAAGGGGGGAATTTAACCTTCAACTGCATTCCCTCAACATTTAGACTTATATGATACATGCAATTGTAAAATTAACTTCACTTCATTACTTCACTCTTCTTTGGTCACTACTACGAGACTCCCTTGTTAGCAGCCTCGCTGCGAGGATGGGGCATAGGCCCCTTGCCTCCTTAAATTTTTAGATTCCGGCCTGAGCCATGGTCGAAGAGGTCGAACCTCTACACCTGTAAATTCAGAGCACTACCTGTACATTTTTTAGAAGTAAATTACAGTAAGAGAAACTTTTTATTTTCTCCTTCGAGTTGGGCTCTCTTCAGAAGAACTTAGTAAAGTCGATAAGTTATAAAAGGAAAGTCGATAATTTTAGTAACAGAGAAAGCATCAGAGTATTATAGAAAGAGAAGAATTAACAACTGTCGACCCTATAGCGAGAGAAAAGAATTAGAATGTTATAGAAGAAATATCCGTTGCTACCTCCTAACCAGAACCCCCGTCGACTCCGATCCACCCCAGAGCCGTAGACAGAGGGGTTAACATATACACATATATCCATATATATACATATATCTATATATAAATGTATACATATATATACATTATATAATATATATAAATATATATATATATATATATATATATATATATATATATATATAAATATATATATATATATATATATATATATATATATAATATATATATATATATACACATATAGATAAATATATACATATATACATATATATAAATATATACATATAGGGTGTCCCAAAAAACTATATACTCTTTATAGCATCATATATTTTATAATTTAAAAAAAAAAAAAACAATATATTGTTATAGCAATTGCCAATGAAAGGTAAATTAGTCATCTAAGTGATCAAAATGTTATAGCGAGTTGTTTGCATATAAAATTTAATGAACTACGCCAAGTGCTCAAAATGTTCTCCGGCGGAATGAATGCACTTTCAATCCAACAAAATCGTGTGGTCTGATGAAGCTACCTTCAAGCTGAATGGCACAGTAAATCGACACAACTGCAGGTACTGGTCACTTGATAATCCACACGTTTATGTGGATAAACATGTTAATTTACCAGGATTAACAGCATGGTGTGGTTTATCATCCAGGGGTTTGGTTGGACCAATTTTCTTTAATGGGACAGTTACCGGTGCCGCATATCTCGACATGCTGCGGACAGAAATTATACCTGCAGTTCGGAAGTTGTTTGGAAACGACGACTTTTACTTTCAACAAGATGGAGCCCCCCCTCATTATCATTGTGATGTCAGAAGGTACCTCGATGAAACGTTGCCTAACCGTTGGATAGGACGAAGAGGAAGCGTTGAGTATCCTCCACGTTCACCGGACTTGACTCCACTTGATTTTAACTTGTGGGGCTACCCGAAGGATGCAGTATGGTACAAGACCTGCAACACTCGAACACCTTAAGGATGCAATTAGGGAAAAGTGCGGGACCATCACAGCATCCACATTAGTCCATGTCTGCGAATCAGTTAGTCGACGCATTCAAAAGTGCATTAATGCCGCCAGGAGAGCATTTTGAGCACTTGGCGTAGTTCATTAAATTTTATATGCAAACAACTCGCTATAACATTTTGATCACTTAGATTACTAATTTACCTTTCATTGGGAATTGCTATAACAATATATTGTTTGGGTTTTTTTTAAATTATAAAATATATGATGCTATAAAGAGTATATAGTTTTTTGGGACACCCTGTATATATATATATATATATATATATATATATATATAACGTACATAGATATATGCGCCTCGGTGGTGTAGTGGTTAGCGTCGCTGACTACGAATCCATCGGCCCCGGGTTCGAGACCCGACAGCAGCTGGCACGCAGCAAAACCCAGCTGTTCATCCTTCCACACAATAAAGAAAGTCGTTCGTAGATAAATGGGGTACCATAGGTGGCCTAGTGGTTAAGAAGCTGGGCTGCTGATGGGGCGTGGTTCGGATTCCACGTTAAACTGTAGGCCTAAAGTGGAGTGAAAAGCTTGACCTTCGTCAGAATGAACAATTCGGGCGGAAGCTAACCAAAGGTTCCAAAGATACATATAAATATATATATATATATATATACACACACAGTGCTTAATTTGTAAATGAAAAAGAAGTGGAACGCAGGTGAAGCCCTCACAGTTAGGGGGTCTGGGGGAGCGCTGTAAGCAGTGGCGGTCCTAGCTTACATGACGCCCTGGGCGAACCTCACCTTCAGCGCCCCCCCCCCTGTTCGCCAACACACACACATTCGAATCCCCCCAAAATAAAGGACAGACATAACTCTTTCACAAAATAACTTTTTATTGGACTAATTGTTGGAACTTCAGAACCAAAACAAAGACTCAAATTTCTGAATTTTACAAATCCTTCATCACGTAAATAGAATAACTCACTTAAGAGAATGTAATTATGATACTATGAACAGGAAAAATACAAATTAAATTGCACAACTGCCATAAAAAACTAGAGAATCAAATTTCTAAATTGTACAAATGCTCTATCACATAAATAGAATAAGACACTTAAGAGAGGGTAATTATTATGCTACACTTTGAACAAGAAACAAAATAAATTGCACCACAGCACAACTGCCATCTAAAGCCTGACTCTTCTTACCTTCCTTGATGCAAAGTCATGAATTAAATCATCATATGAAATCTGCTCAGCAATTGTATGATTTATACTGATGATGGCCAGACCGGTAAGGCGTTCCTGTGACCAGAGCTGGGCAGTATTTAAATACATTTGTATTTAAATACGTATTTAAATACATTTGTGTATTTAGAACTGTATTTATAAATACATTGTTTTTCATGTATTTAAATATAGTATTTAAATACTTTAATGAGTATTTAAATACAATGTATTTAAATACACAAAATATAAAAATGTAAATACTTTTACTGGTTTAATACACGTTCTGTACTAGCACAGTACAACTCTTCGTCTTCGAGGTCAGACATGAATGTATTGGCATTTCTACAAGATTCCGATCGGACCATCAACAGTTTGGGAAAACATCCTCTCATAAAAAGACTGTTCCTCCGCTATAACACGACATTACCATCTTCGGCACCTGTAGAGCGAATATTCTCATTCGCGGGAATCACTTTGACTCCCAAAAGAAACTCTCTTTCAGACAAAACTTTTGAAAGATTGGTTTTGATCCGCAGCAACCGTGAAATAAAAGAGAATTCGTAAGGTGCCTTATGTTTATGTTTACGTCTTATGTTTACGTTTATGTCTCATCTACTCATCTACTCATTTTATATTGTTGTTACTCATGAATTAGTGAATGCATATGTTAAAATTTGTATGTATTTAAAATGTATTTACAAATGTATTTAAATACAATTGATGTATTTTGTATTTAGTATCTAAATACATTCGTAAAATGTATTTAGTATTTAGTATTTAAATACATTTCTCCCATGTATTTAGTATTTAGTATTTAAATACATTCAATGTATTTATTGCCCAGCTCTGCCTGTGACATAGTTGACCTCAGGTAGGATTTGATGAGCTTCAGCTTTGAAAAGCTCCTCTCTGCTTCAGCAACAGTGACTGGAAGAGTAAGACCAATTCTGAGAGCAGTCCACAAATTTGGATATATTTCAGAGAGCTCCCTTTCATGGATAAATGTCAGCAGTTCAAGCAAGGATATGGTCTTTGATGGCAAGTCAGGCAAGTTCTTCAGCTCCTGTGCAAGCTCTCTGCCATCCAAGTCAGATTGTCCCTTAAAGTGTAGTGTAGTACTAAGGTTCACACATTGTTCTGTCAGCTCCTCAAATGTGAGATTTTGGAAATGTGTCAGCACTCCAAACTTCTCTCCCACAATTTCCAACGTGGAAAATCTTTCCTGAATGGCTGATGTTGCAGCATCAACCACTGCATTGAAAAATGTCACCTCCAGCTTCTTCAAAGCATCAATCAAGGGCTCATCAGATGCTTCATAGGAGAAGTGCCGCTTTGTGGACCTCAGCCGTTTTTGTTTTAACACAGCCTCCACATTCATTTGTTCACAGATATCTGTGGCTGCCATTTGTGCAGCCACAAAACCTGTTGCCCTGTAATTGCGGAGACCTCTCTCTGTTTTTTTTAGGAGATTTACTGCAACATCAACGTGCATGCTAGGAGACTGCATCTGCTTGCTCACATGCTGAATTTGGCACAACAGGTCATGCCACACCACTGAACAAATGGCGAAGCGGTATGACCCAACCTCCTCTGACAGAGATTGAGCCTCGACCTTTATTACAGAGTCTTTGGTGTGGTCCCTCACCTCGATCAGTGCATCTCTCACTGCAGCTGCCTGATATCTCAGGGGCTCCACACTCTTGATCTTGCTTTCCCACCTTGTATCAGACCACATCTTCAATGTGATGTTCACATGTTTTTTCAAAATGGCCCATCGTTGTGTGGAGGCTGAAAACAAGTTGTAAAGCTTCTGCAAGATGCCAAAGTAACTTGTGGCATCAATAGATCCCTTAGCAGCATCGGCCACAAGCAAATTCAGAGAATGAGCCCCACATGGAACAAACAGAGCTCTGGGATTAATTTCTAGGAGCCTGGATTGAACACCCTTGTTTTTTCCCCTCATGTTGGCCCCGTTGTCGTATGATTGTCCTCTACAGTCCATGAAAGGAACTTTTAGCTCCTCCAGTCTCTTCAGAATCAGAGATGCCAAATGTTGACCAGTGGACTCCTCTGCCTCCAAAAACCCCATGAAATGTTTCTTTATATGGGGCTTCCCCTCCAGTGACACAACCCGAATCACAACTGACAACTGTTCAGTGTGGCTGATATCTGGAGTGCAATCTAGAATTATTGAAAAAAACTTTGATTGTTTGATGTCGCTCACCATTGCTGAAATGGTCTTGCTGCTCGACAAATCAATGAGTTCGTTTTGTATGTGGTGGCCGAGGTAGCTGGTGTGACTGGAGGTCCCTTTTTGGACACGGTTAATGTGCTCTTGCATTATAGTATCAAATTGTGCCATCAGTTCAACTTCTTTCAGAAAATTGCCATTTGATGGTGAGAACAATTTTTCTGTATGTCCCCTTAGTGCCAAATTCCTAACTGCCAGAGAATGCACAATAGCAGTGAGACGTGTCAGCACCGCTCTCCATCTCAACTTCTCAGCCTCCAGAAGTGCCATCTCCTGCTTGTCAATGGTCTCCCCCTTTCTCATCCTCACTGCCAGTTCTTTCCAGATTTTCATAGAATTTAGGTGTTCTGAACTGTTGTCATGTGATGTGAGCAATGAGCTTGCATGCTTCCAGTCCGAGAGTCCCAAACTTGTTAAATTTATTTTCCTCTTGGAAAATAATGTACAACAGAAACAGAAAAGGCTGTTGTTTTTTAAGGAATAGACCAACCAACTTCTGGTTATATTTTCCCCACTAACCAATGACTTCCTGAAGTATTGATGGTGGAAACTTCTTCCGTCACTGTCGTTTCTAGGGAATACAAAGTCAGATGGTACTTGACTTGGTCCCCTGGAAACCAGTTGTGTCCGAATTCTCTCAGTCAGAACTGAAGGCCAGTTAGCAGGGTCGGTGGACAGAGACTCATCCTCAGGAGGCGATTCTGCTCCAGGCCTTTCTAATAGAAAGAACAAGAGCATTACTCATTAGTATACACACCTAAGTTAGATAACACATTATTCACAGCACTTTGTTATGGTGGTGGTGTTATGGAATTATGGTGGTGAAACACCACACATACCCAGTAACCCAGACCCAGTGATAATAACATTATAATTTATAACTGTTTGCAAAATGCTTTGCAGGGATGCACACACATACACATACACACACACGCACACACTCACAGACATATGTGCACACAAACTCACCTGAAGAGTCCTGCCGGGGAGAAGTAGAAGCAAATGGGTCTTCATCCTCAGGATCAGACTGCATTTGTGGAGACATATGTGAGGCTGAGGAGGTAGATGGCTCCTCAGCCTCAATAATGGCAGAAGTAGACGGCTTCTCATCCTGGCTAGTGGCAGAGGGTGTTCCAAAATATTTCAAAAGTGCCCCTGCAAATAGTAAAATAGAACATAACAGACCAATGCATGAATAGGCTAGTACAATTAATTTAACATGTTATTAAGCACAATTTATTAAACTTTTAGAATAGGAAACAAATGAATAATACAACCTCCTTGGTTAATGGCTAATTATATACATAATAGTACACTTCAAATGACTCAGAAAGCTATATCACAAAATAGCAGTGCAATATAGCAGTGAAGAGTAGATGACATAGCTCTATACCTTTATCTTTTGCTCGTTTCTCCTCTTCTTCTTTCCTCTTTTTTCTAAACTGAGCACCTGATAGCTTTGACCTCTTCTTATCCATTTGCGGTTATTTGACAGACCTTAGTGGCTTAGTGTGAGGATTCGTTCTGTAATAAATAATATACATTTCACTATTTAACCAAACCCAGAAAAATAACATTACATATGTTAAAGTATGGGCCTTTATTCCCAATAATATTAATCTGGAAGCATTTTGCATTGTTTAGGTCTTTTATGGGAAGGTTTATGGAAAATGCAATAGATGGTTTTTTATTAATAAAAATATATTTATTGATCTTTTATTATTTATTTTATTTTATTTTTTATTTTTATTTATTTCTTTATTTATTTATTCTTATTTTTATTTTTTTTGCAGGCGCTCATGCCGCCCCTCCACAAATGCCGCCCTGTGCGGCTGCCCATATTGCCCATATGAGGAACCGCCACTGGCTGTAAGCTCCCACAGCGGGGTCCGGGGTGGCGCCCCGGAAACCAATGCATTTCAAGCGCTTTTTCTGCGAAAACTACGCATTCTTCGAATACAGTATTATTTTAAAGAAAAAGTTAGACTGTGATTGCAACATCTAAGTGAAATGTTATTTCATCTAAGTGAAACAAAATATTATATGTATTTGAAACAAAATAAAATTGCTTTACTTACATGCTATTGCTATACAGTATATAGGAAGTTGATAGAATAATCACATTAATTTCCACACACACTCCAAACTTCTTTATGCTTGATATTAATTTAATTAGTTTTCGCTTTCTACTGTCTGTATCAGTCGCTGAATGATGTGCTTGTGCTAACCATGAATCAACATACTTTGTTGGGTCAAATTTTGAGAGCGGTGGTCCCACTTTTCTAATGAACATCAAAGCTGATATTGTAGGAATATTAAGAGAAGATCGACTAGGGGTGACGATAAGATTCATTTGTGAGAATCCTCGCTCACATTCGCTGGATGAAATTGGTATAAGTTCAATGGTCCATTGTAAGTGTTGTATAGTGGATTGATTGGTGCCACTACTGATATATTCTCGAAAAGCTCGGATTGTCTGTCTTTCATGGATTTGAAATCTGGAGCACAATTTTCTAATTTCTTCTTCTCCATAAGTAATATCGGATTGAATATCAAGCGGCCAATTTTCAGAAAACATAACTTTCACATTGTTTATCAATTCCTGATCACTATCACTCATTAACCTTTTAAGAAGGGAATTTTGAAGTTCTCTATAAAACTTTTCTGGGTCTATATGTGAGCTAGTAGCAGCCGTTCTGTGAAGGGATATTCCTTTGAAATTCATACATTGCACAGCATTTGTTGCCTCGGTGTAATAGGAACCCGGTTTGTCTACGCGGCTATTAAACACATTTAGCTGATTTCTTATGGTCTGGTGTGCTTGATATACATTTATATTTCTTGATTGAAATTCAATGGATAATGCTGAAAGTTCTTGTAAGGCATCGCACATCAACCCTAAATCCAGAAGGAATTCTGTTGAGGTTACTTTCCGGTGCAATCCCTCAAATGTGCTTCTGCCCTTTGCGTCTTTATTGCTTTCATCGCTCGAAGATATTTTAAAGTGATGAACAAGGGCCGCATAATTATTCCACACGGCTGATACAGAACGGAAGCTTGAGGCAACCCAACGAGTACTTAAAATTCTCCCAATCTTTGAAAGTTGCAGATCCAATATAGCGGCACACTGTTTGATTTCTCTAGCGTTTTTAGGAGATGCATGATAAAGAACATATAGTTTATCAATCAAAGATTTGAATCGATCTATTCCTGCAACCTTTTTTACTGTGTCGCCAACTAACAGTTCGAGTCTATGATTAGCACAGTGCCAAAAAAATACATTTGGAAATTCATTCTGAATAAGCCTCTTTACTCATGAGGCATTTCCCATCATGACAGCGGCACCATCACATGCAATCGACACTAAATTAGTTTTAATAAATTCACTAGAAAATCCCAAAATTTTTAACGTTTCCATTAAAGCATTAAAGCAGTGAATATTCCTTTTGAGGATACATCAGAAAGCTCAATCAGCTCAAGGAATAGGTTAACTGGATTTTCCATTTGCACACCATCAATGAACACACGAATATATACTGGGTGATCCAGATAAATGGGACCCATAAAAAAAAGCCAAATATTCTTAATATTTAATTCCTTTCATAAAAACTATATATCATTCGAAAGAGTAGAGTTACAAGTTTATTATGAAATATTTATTTTTTTTAAATGACTCCTTTCAAATGTGCTCCATTAGTTGCCAAGCATTCCAGTGTTCTCGCTTGTAAGTTCTGCATCACTTTTGCAAGAGTGTGCGGTGGTATGGCCTGTATCTCATTTGTGATGGGGGCCTTCAATTCTTGCAAGGTCGTTGGGTTATTTCTGTAGACCCTACTCTTTAAATATCCCCAGAGATAATAATCTAAGTGAGAAAAATCCGGAGACCTTGCGGGCCATTCAACGTCTCCAAATCTTGAGATTAACTCGCCTGGAAACGTTTGACGCAAAACTGCCATGCAGTTCCTCGTGGTATGGCAGGTAGCTCCGTCTTGTTGGAACCAGTGGTTTTCTAGACAAAGATCTCTTAATTTAGGAATAAGGAAATCGGTCAACATTTTTTCGTAGCGATCACCATTTACAGTGACCGTCTTTCCGGTGGAATCCTCGAAAAGTACGGCCCTATGATCTGAGATGCAGTAAGACCACACCAAACAGTTACACGCTGACTATGCAACGGGACTTCGGTAATATTCAATGGATTTTCTGTTGCCCAGAAACGACAATTTTTTTGTTTACAGTTCCATTCAAGTGAAAATGGGCTTCGTCTGACATAATCAAAGTTGCTAGAAAATTGGTGGTGTCATTTACCTTCTGTTGGATCCATTGACAGAATTGTCGTCTTCGTGCGAAATCTCCATCGTTTAGTTGTTGCACTGTTTGAATTTTATATGGAAAGAGCATTAAATTTTGCTTGAATATACGGTGTGTTGTTCCATATCCAACTCCTAACAGCTGAGAAGCACGTCTGATGCTTATGTTAGGATTATCCTGTACAATTTCATGAGTTCTGTTAATGATCTCGTCTATCCTTGCTGTGCGCACTCTTCCAGTTGGTTTTCTTTTTCCAATGCTGCCAGTTAGGGAAAAATTTCTGACACACACACGACGACGGATTACTTTCTTAGAAGGTGATTTTGACACCTGAAAATTTGTCTTGAAAGATCTTTGAGCTAAAACTACACTTCTTCCATGCTCATAATATTGCTCAGTTATGAAACGCAGCTGTTCCACAGTCCATGCAGTCATCTTGAAGGGTTAGTTTTAACTAACACTTTTATTTTGTTTTGTATCTTATCTTGTATTGTCAAAACCTATACAATCCTGTACAAACTTGTAACTATCCTCTTTCGAATGATGCGTATGATTTTATAAAAGGACTTATACTTTAAGAGTTACAGGGGTTTCTTTTGGGTCCCATTTCTCTGGATCACCCTTTACAATCAATGTAGATTTAACGCTAAGTGTTGTTGACTCGTCGATGAGTAATGAAAATTTTGAATTACCATCAATTATGTTACAAATTAAATATTTTTCATACATTTGGACACATGCAATACAATATTAGAGCAAGCAACATTAGAATGTAAAATATTGCCCATTTCTAAACCATTTAGTATTTGAACGTCAGTTTCACTTTCGAAATCAAAGAATGATTGATTCTTCTTTACGATTTTATAAGCTGTTCTGAATATTTTGTTGGTTACCTCTTTATTTGAATCTTCATGTTCAAAGGTATCACTTGATTTATGTTTTTTAGGCTTATGCACTAAACCACTATGTTCTTTACGAAAATAACTTGTTATTTTTTTACTCATTTTAATTTAGAGTATAAAGATGTACAACAATAAAAGCATTAAACAGAACTACACCGAACACCGCCAATCCACAAGCATAACTGTCAATTCAAATGTCAAAGGTAAAACATTTGGTACTCGATGAGACACTACGTCATCACGAACCAATCAGAGATAGGAGCCTGAGATGGGCCGAGCTTATGTATGGGCATTTCGTTGGATTTTAAATTACGAAATTACGTTGCTGACCTTTTTATTAAAATAAAAACTTTTTTTTAATTAGGTTTTAAAATAAAAGTACCGGAACGGCGTTCCGGAGCGTCCCGTCACATATTAAGCACTGTATGTATATATATATATATATATATGTGTGTGTGTCTACATACATATATATATATATATACACACACATATATACATATATATATGTACATACACACACACACACACACTATATATATATATATATATACATATATACACTCAAATCTATATAAATATATATATATATGTTATAATGTTATAATGTTTCAGACCAACAAAGACCGACCCTAGGATCCACTCATCACTGGTCTACCTAACTATGTTCGTAATTGTGTTTTATGCATGTCCTCCGTGGTGGCGGAAGGGACCTACAATTTTACGTGGGTTCCGAACCGCATAGCCTTAATTTTACTACCTTAAATTATACCCAATCTATCAGCTTATGCATCTAATCGATTTCTAAACATGTTTATAGACGTGCTACTAATTACTTCTACCGGCAAACTATTCTACCAATACACTATTCTATGCGTAAAAAAGGTTTTGCCAACTGCTGTCTCGAACCTTCTACTTGTCAACTTATACCCATTATTTCTAGTCGTGTTATATTGAGATATTTCGAAAAAGCTATCTCTATCTACGTTATCGAACCCATTCATAATGTTGAAAACCTGGATTAGATCACCCCTTACCAACCTTGTCTCGAGTGTAGTAAATATTAACTCCTTAAGCCTATCCTCGTACGGCTTCGACCTAACGACTGAATCATCTTAGTTGCTCGTCTTTGAACTCTTTTGATTTTGTCTATATCTTTTCGCATATGCGGATTCCAAAATTAGATCGCGTACTCCAAATGGGCTCTAACTAATGATTTATAAATAAGAACGATAATATCGTGCGATTTGTACTAAAAATTCCGAGCAATAAAACCTAACACTTTGTTCGCTTTATTGGCCGCTGCTGTCCTTTGTTTCGCTACTTTTAAATCAACAGTGACTATAACTCCTAAATCTTTTTCCTGCTCTACGCTTGCTAACTCCTTTCCTAACATGCTATTAGCAAAATTACCGTTACATGAACCTACATGTAAAATTTTGCTCTTATCGACGTTAAATCTCATTTGCCATGTGACTGACCAATCAACGATTTTATTCAGATCTTCCTGGATTTTACCTCTATCTTCGTCATTAATCGCCCTACCACCCAACTTTATTTCATCCCAAAACTTTGGGACTGTACTGACTAGGCCGACATCTAAATCGTTAATATACAGTATATAAGAAAAAACAAGGGGCCCAATACAAAACCCTGAGGAACGCCGCTCGCTACATCAGCCCAAGACGACTCCCCTCCATGAACGACCACTCTCTGTTTCCTACCTAGCAACCACACTTTTATCCAATTTATTACTACACCCTTGATTCCATGAGCCTTAGTTTCTTCATTGATTCTTTTGTGCGGTACGGTGTCAAACGCTTTTTGAAAATCTAAATACACTACATCAGCCGCCCGATTACTATCGTAAACTTCAACCACGTTTGAAAAAAATTCTAAAAGATTAGTTAAGCAATATTTGTTTCGCCTAAAACCGTGCTGCGTATTTCTAACCAAGTTATGCAATTCTAAGTGTTCGACTATACGATCCCTAATTATTGATTCCAGTAACTTTTCTAGAACAGACGTTAAACTGATTGGCCTATAATTTCCTGCCACACCTTTATCGCCTCTTTTAAAGAGAGGTTTTACATTTGCTAACTTGAAATTATCTGGTACGCACCCCTCAGAAATAGACGCATTAAAAATCTTTGTTAGCGGCACAATAATGCTTTCTTTTAATTCTTTTATTTGTATGGGATATATGGAATCCGGTCCCGGTGATTTATGCTTTTTTATTTTATCAATATAAACATACATACAGTATGTATATATATATATATATATATACATTTTTTTTTAAAGTTCGGGAAGAACCGATTCGCCTCTATTTAAAAGGGCATATCTCGGCAGAAAACAAAGAAAAAGTGAGAGGAAAGACAGAGGAAAAAGAAAGGGTAGAGGGGAAAGTCGAAGTGGAAAAAGACCAAGGATGACAAGGACTGCAGGGTCGAGCCCCATCATCCTTGGGTGCTAGGGCCGGGAGGGCGCACGTGACACCTCCAGGAACAAGCACGTACAAACGAGCACAAAGAGCACTCAAGAGCACGAGCTTAGAACCCCCTTGCGGGGACATACAGTATATACCAGTATATGTATATAGTATGTATATATATATATACTGGTATATACTCTATGTATGTACCAGTATATATATATATATATATATATATATATATATATATATATATATATATATACTGTCTATTTCATAACACAGTCTCTTCATTTCAGGCTGCCCTAACTCGAACGGTCCGAGCGTAATTTCCTCAAATTTCCCTTGCGCTCGTGAAGGAGGTGTCGCAATTACAAACAATTTGAAGGTTCTATCCTTAAATGATCGTAGCCTACGAAATAAAATAAACGAATTTTTCTCTTTAGTTGCCTGTAAAGACTGATTCAATTGCGATAAATGAATCGTCGATGGCACTGAAACACGTGACTTTGTAGGGGAGTATCAAATTGGAGGTTATAGACTTTTTGTTAAAAACAGAATACGTAGGCGAGGAGACGGTGTTATGTTGTATATTAAAGATAATATTGCGAACGTTATAGAAGTAAAGCACACAATTCCAGAACATATAGATTCGACTATAGCAGAACTTAAATTGAACGATTTCAAACTTCTTGTTGCGATTATATATAGGCCCCCTAATCAAACAGCTGATACGGACGAAGCGTTATATCGTGAACTAAAGAGAATAATAGGTAGTGAGCAGGCTTTAGTTATGGGTGACTTTAATTGCGCCAACGTGAATTACGATACAATGCAGGGAGACGCGGAAGGTAAACGTTTAGTTAATTTTCTCGAGGAGAGATTTCTTATTCAAAAGTTTGGGGAACCTAAGAGGTTGGACAGTATTTTAGATTTAGTAATAATTACGGATGATAGGCTAATCACTGATCTTCAAGTAATAGAACCGTTAAGCAATAGCGATCACAATATGGTAGAGTCTGTCCTCTCAGTAAGTCACTCGAAATCAGCTAACTCCACTAAAATTCCTAACTTCCAGCACGCAGACTTTTGTAAATTTCGAAATAATTTGTCACGCGTCAATTGGGAAAACGTAATGGGAAACTCCAACGCAAAACTAATGTGGGAATCGTTTGAAACAGTATTTAGGACTATAAATGAGAAATGTGTACCGTACAAAATTAAGCGTGCAAAGTAAACAACAAGCCCTTGTGGTTTACGTCTAGAGTAGGAGATATTATAGAGAGTAGAGATAGAGCTTATAGACAACATAAGTGCGATAAAGACAATTTGTGGTTACGAAACAACTACATATCTCTAAGGCGTGAAGCGAAAAGTGTAATAAAAATATCCAAGGGCGAATTTGAAATGTTCATAGCTCGTGATGGTAAAGAAAACCCCAAGCGATTCTTTCAATATGTCAACAATAGAAATCCAGTGAAAAGTGTCTTGGGGCCGTTGAAAAATATTAACGGAGATTTAGTTCCTGAAAGCAAGGAAACGAATACTTTACGTCAGTTTTTACTATAGAAGATGTAACGAATATCCCTACGGTCATAGACATAATACCTTTTGATAATGTTAATATTTTGGATAATATTTTGGTTAATGATGGGGAGGTAATGCGCTATATTGATAAAATGAAAATGCGTAAATCATCCGGACCGGATTCCATATATCCCATACAAATAAAAGAATTAAAAGAAAGCATTGTTGTGCCGCCACCAAAGATTTTTAATGCGTCTATTTCTGAGGGGTGCGTACCAGATAATTTCAAGTTAGCAAATGTAAGCAAGTTAGCAAGGAAAGGCGATAAAGGTGCGGCAGGAAATTATAAGCAAATCAGTTTAACGTCTGTTGGAGGTAAGCTACTTGAATCAATAATTAGGGATCGTATAGTCGAACATGTAGAATTGCATAACTTGGCTAGAAATACAAAGCACGGTTTTAGGCGAAACACATATTGCTTAACTAATCTCTTAGAATTTTTTCAAAGCGTATTTGAGAGGATCCAGCACCATTGAACGTTTGATCGTGTTTATTTCTTCACGGTACTGTCCATGTGCCTCCATCCGTGCATCATACTCATGCTCCCACAAGACTTTGTGAGTGAACTTGGAGCCTATAAGTTCATCGCGAGTGCGGGTCCACGCAAGACTGTCGGCAGGAGATCTACCGGTGATATCTCCTACGATTCCACACTCAGGACCATTAACCTTAATGGGTAATTCACCCGTGTTGCGGGGCGTGCTTTATGTATACCCCGGCCTGCTGCTGTAGGTGTATGAGCCAGTAAATAGCCTTGTGCCCATAACTGCGGGGATTGTTTCTGTGAATAACGGCTAAGGTGTCTTTAGGCATGAAGTTATTCTTGAACACCGTAAAACATAATGAGGCGATGGTGGTTGCGACTTGCAACGGATCGCATTTGAAACGGCCTATGTACATCCTTCTAAGGGCCTGGAAACATACTCTAAGCACGAACACATTATTCAATCAATAACGCTCACATTCATCAGCTATATTATAAGGATTAGATTCATTAAAACTGTCGTAGTTTCGGTCAAAATCTTCACGTTCATCTGTACTCTTACATTCATAGTTAAAGTAATGTTTGGGTGGAGGTAGTCCTACGTAATTTAAAGTTTTCCTAGTGAGGAATGTGTAAGGGAAATATCCTTTTGAAACTTCAGCGGCTACGCCCTTCACCTTGGGTAGCTTTGCTAATTTACAAGGTGTGACGAATAAAATGTCTTTAAACTGTACAATACCTCTTATTTGCATTTGTATTAGCTTGTTACCTCTTTTCAAGGGATCACCTGTAAATATCTCAGATGACTCGTGCTAAAGCAACTCCTTATAAAGGAACTGTGTGTCAAATTTTGCCCAGTTATGGGCGAGAATATAGTCATTTTTTTTAACTTGTCCGCTAACTTGACAATATAGGACACAAAGAGTTTCACAGGGCTATCGTGGGCACTCGTTTTAAAAACGTTTGTCCGTTTGCCACTTTTGTGACACTCATAACACTCGAGCTTCATACACTCATCACAGATCGTCCCGCTCACAAGTAAATGTGGAATAACCTCTTTGGTTTCAGCGTTCGTGTATGTTTCTATATCGTAGTACACAGTTATATAAGGGCTGTTTTTAGGCTTAGCATCTTTCATATAACATACATGTTTTACTCCAACCGCCTTGTATATCTCATGGCATGTAGGACAGTGAATTTCATCACATTTATGCGTGAATTTTCCCATTTTCCATCATATGAAACATACCACATTCACAGATTCTCATTTTCTTGCACGTGCCAATTGATTTATGGAGCTCGAAACAGTTATTATTGAAAAATGTGCGTCTACACACATCACGATCCCTCTTCTCAGCTTCAACTACATGGCTTTCACATTTGGAACTTTTACACTGCTCACATACCATGTGGCAATCTTTACAATGTTTCACTATATCATCCGCAAACTCGATATACCCCTTACACAAATCGTGATGTCGTCCATATTTTCGACTTTTATCATAACTCGCGTAAAGGCCCCTTATATTACGAATGGGGAGATACGTTGTCCCTGACAGTCTTAAAATAAGTAGGGGTCTTGTACGATCTCTCACACAGCTTTTAGAAACATACACAGTTCTACGACGATCATCCATTCCAAACACAACTATACGAACATCCATTTCCTGTTCTACCCTTCTCAGCACCTCAGGACCCATGTTACAGTCAAACTCAAGTTTCCAGTCTACAGCTAGTTTACGGGCACGCTCCACTACCATAGGCTGCCAAATTTTGGGGGCCTGTGTATTTAGTACAGTAAACATACGAGTTAAGACTACTGCTATAAAGCCGCAGCCACAATCGACGTTAATATGCCGTCTATAAATAGCCTGAGAATTGAAGTTAAGAATATAAGGTGTGGCACTATGACCCGCAACAGTCTAGGGTGTGTCGAATTTTTCAACTTTCAAATTCCAAATATGAGGGGTGCTAAAAGGTTGCAGCATGACTTAGGAATTCTAAAGATATTTTTGTTAATTTAATATAATTTAGTTTTGCTTGGTAAGAAGCTACATAAAAATAGTTACTTTTTTTACTTTTTTGTGGAATTATATAATAATTATTATATTAATAATTATATATGCTGTGTATATATAATGCACTGCTGTTTTTGCTTATTTCACAGGTTGAAACATATTCATCAGTGTGCTGAAGATTACTTGTCCGTCAGTGCTACCATCCTAACCAGTGGGAATTGACCTACATTGGCTTCTAAAAGGAGGACAAGACTGGGGACATTCACACATATGAGCAACCTAATTGGAACTGGTAGAGAGTTGTTGCCCTCTGAACTCCCAACTCTGCGAGACGTTCTGAAATATGGGCTACTGCTAAGAGAACAAAGTGGTGAGGATGTGAGAAACTACCCAGCAGCCAGTCTTGCAAAGGACATTTACCCTAAAGTGCTTGAAAAGTGAGAACGAGCAAACAGTTCTTTTGTAGCCCCCGTTGTAAATTCACGAGTCACAATCTTAAACAAGATCCAAGAGAGCTGGGAGCAGGCCAAAAACATATCTCTTGGGAGAGGAAAGCTACATGTCAAAGAGGCTTTCATTGCAAAACTTGACAAGCTTTTTGACATCCTCAGTTGCAAGTGTAAAATTGTTCTCTGCTCTGAATTTGGCTGCCTTGCAGATGCTGGTTGCAAAAACGAAACTCACATTAACTGTACATGCCCTAGGAGATGAAGATCCCTGTGAAAACTTGCTTTCATTAAAGGTCAGAGAGACAGGTCTGGTTCTATTGGACCACATCAATTGGCTTGCCAGATCAACCTGAGCACAACAGACAAGTCAAAAAGCAGAAGCGGCAAGAAGACGAAAGAAGAAGGCTTGCTGAATATAAGCAGACAAGTAAGCAGGATGTTTCAATGCCATCAAATGAAATAATTTTCTCTGATGATGAAAATAAAGAACAAATAGCTGATGCTCAAGATGGAAAGGATGGAAGTTATGAAGTGACATTAGAAATACCAAGCACGTCTTCAACTTCCAATAAAAAGCCAGAGTACAACACATTAGAAATACCTAATGTTGCTATGCATAGCATCAGATATGGTGTTGGCCTGCGTGCCACAGCTGCCATCACCACTGCTGCCTTTATGGATGCTGGCTTGATCACTGAAGAAGACAAGAGACTTGTAGTTGATCACAATAAAGTCAAGAGGGCCCAAGAAAAAGTTATGAGATCCCTGGATCAGGAATTTGATGATCTTTGTAAGAAGGTGAAATTGACTGCATCTTCTTTGACGGCCGTCAAGATACAACTAAAGTTATGCTGAAAGCAGACAATTCAGATCGTCAGTTCCCCAGCATCATCAAAGAAGAGCATTATTCTGTGTGCAGTGAGCCAGGTGGAAGATATCTCTACCACTTCACTCCTGAGAAAGGCTCAACGAGAAAAAAACCTGCTGAAGTTATTGCTGATAATCTTGTAGATTTCATGAAGAAGAAGGGCATTGATAAAAGCCTGCAGGCCATTGGAGGTGATTCTACAAATGTTAACACTGGCTGGGAGGGTGGTTCCATGCATTGGGTAGAGGTCAAGCTTTGCCGTAAGCTGATCTGGTTGGTTTGTGCCCTCCACACTAAAGAGTTACCCCTGCGACACTTGATCACAGCACTGGATGGGAAGACCTTGTCTAACAACAAGTGGACAGGTAACATTGGCAAGATGCTAGACACTGCAACCGAACTTGAAATTGATCCTTCATTCACCAAACTCTCAATTGGAGAGCCTCTTACTTCACTGAGTGACAATGTCGTAAAGGATCTCTCTACTGATCAAGCGTACGGGTATAGGATCACACAGGCCATAAGGACAGGAGAACTTCCCACAGATCTGGCCCTTCTTGAAATTGGTCCAGTGAGCCATTCAAGGTGGTTGACAACAGCAAACAGGCTTTGTCGCATATGGGTTTCAAAACATGACCTTAAAGGCAAAACCCTCAACAACTTAAGACTGATAGTGGAATACATTGTTGGTGTGTACTACCCCTGTTGGTTCAACATCAAAGTAAAACACTCTTGGGTGGAAGGCCCACGCCACATCTTGTTTCAGCTGCGGGTAGTTAGGCTGCAAAAGAAGGCTGTAGTGGATGCTGTTTTGCCAACCAACAAGCGCTCAGCATGGTATGCATTCAGCGAAATGATAATCCAGACACTCTTGTGCTCAGATGACAGTGAGGAGAGGAGAGCTGGTGTCCAAAAGATTGTTGGCATGAGGGGTGGAGATGATGACACACTTGGAGATCTTTCTGTACGTCCCAGGAAGACACCTTCCATCAACCCCAGTGCTTCTTCCGTGTTGGAGCTGATAGACTGGTCTGACGGGGTATTTGAACCTCCTTTGACATGTAAATTGACTACAGCGGAAGTAAAGAAGTTCTTTGACAAGCCTATGCAAGTTCCACAGTGGCCCTGTCATGCTAAGTCAATAGAGTGGTGTGTGAAACAAGTCACAGAAGCAGCAGGCAGGGTGTATACACATGAGAAACGTGAGGGCTATATTAGAGGCCAAGAAGCAAGTCGGCGGCTGATGTCCAAGAACGAATCAAAGCAAGACTTGATGAAACTTGTTTAAATATTTTTTTTACTGATGTCATTACTTTCTAATGTTGTTTTATGATTACAAGGATATGTTTTATGATTACTAGGATATGTTTTATGCAGAGAAACTAAAATTTTTATAGCATTACCTGACATTTTGAGAAGCTAAAATTAATAAATGTTGTTTTCCGAGAGCAATTTATGTGCTTTCTAATCAAACGTAGATTTACCAAGCTAAGTGTTGAGCACTCACAAAAATAATAGCAGATTTCAATTCTTCACATCCAAAAACATATTTTTAAAACCCCTCAGTGAAGGAATTGGCAAGAATTAATTTTCACCTCCCAAATTGACACACCCTACTGTATTGGGGTTGATGGGAAAGTTGACAAGGACACGTTGCTGTACAGAGAAGTTAAGGATGAAAATGGGGAGACTAAGCTGAAGAAAGGAAAGGGATAAGAGCACCATTTGACTTTCACAAAGGAGCCGGGAACTGAAAGTGGAACATATCTTACTCACAGAGTCATCCCAATTAAAGGTGCGACTGGAGTTCTTCTTGGTGAAGAAGTTGCTAGTGTCTTGGAGTAGTTTAACAGTGTTCATACCCTGAAAGCTGTCCTCCTTGACAGCACAAATACAAACACTGGCTGGGAGGGAGGCCTTGTAACAGCTCTGGAAAATAAAATTGAGCGGAAATTGCACACCATTGGCTGTTCACTCCATCAGAATGAGCTTCCTTTCAGAGCTGTTTTCAAGCATCTTGATGGCAGTACCAAAAGTCCCACTGCTTTCACTGGTCCGCTGGGAAAACTGTGAAATTGACTACCAAGATCTGCCACAAGTGGAATTCACCAAACTCAGTGGCCCCCTGGATGACATGGAATTTGCTGAGGAGACACTGAATGATCTCAGTAGCGACCAGAGGCTTCTTTTGGAGTATGTGCTTGGAATTTCCAGGGGCAAAGTCAACCTAAGATTTGCTGCCTGGAAAATTGGACCATTAAACCATGCAAGATGGTTGACTTTGGCAATTAGATTGATGTGTCTGTGGACCAGAGGTGCTTACCCTCCAGAACTACAGGATAAGCTTTACCAGGCCATCAAGTTCATTGTGGAAGTGTATGCAGTCAGTTGGTTTGAGATCAAAAGGGACAGCAAGTTCCACAATCAGCAGCTGTACATCTTCAACATGATCCAGAGGATCAAGCAGCAGTCTGAAGAAATCCAGGGTGTTGTTTTCAAGAACCTGAAGTACAATGCTTTTGCCTTGCTGCCCGAGAATGTGCTGTACTCCATGATGAAGTCTGATGACTTGGAAGTGAGAGAAGCTGCTCTCAAGAAAATTCTGTCCATCAGGTAAGCATTTATTAATTTAAAAAAATGTGAAAAAAAAATTTGATTATGGGGATTTATTTAATAAAAAAAAGGCGTAATTTCGAATTTAAATCGAAGGATATTATATTGCCCCTTTACAAGTCCCTAGTCAGGCCTCATTTGGAATATGCCGTTCAGTTTTGGTGCCCGTACTTGCGTGAGGATATTGATAGGTTAGAAAGGGTTCAGCGTCGTGCCACGAAACTTATTCCGGCATTGCGCAATAAGCCTTATGAAGATAGGATTAAAGTGTTAGACTTGTATTCACTCGAAACTAGGAGATTAAGGGGGGAGCTTATTGAAGTTTTCAAAATCGTTAATAACATCGATAACGTAAATTTTGACAAATTGTTCACTTTCGATAATAGTAATACTCGCAATAACGGATTCAAGTTGCGTGGCAGACGTTTCATTACTAATATCGCTAAAAACTTCTTTACGTTTAAAGTAATTGATAAATGGAATAATCTTCCCGCGTCAGTCGTTCATTCTACCAGCGTTAATGTGTTTAAGAACCGTCTTGACAGACATTTTAAAAATATTAACGTTGTTTAAAATTAAAAAAGAAAGTTAACAACAGGAGCTCTGGTGGTGGTGCTCGAGGATGAGTCTGTTGACGATGAATGCCAGCTTGTGACATGCCAGCGTGATGCCAGCAATAAAAAAAAAAAAAAAAAAAAAAAAAATTAGACTAACACGAATGTAGATGTAGCTCGTAGCGTAAACTAACCCACTTTTTGTTTAACTTTACCTACTTTTTTTTTTTTCTTATCCTCCTTACTTTGCATGTCTCTAACTCTTTTCTTGCATGTTTGTAGTTTGCATGGTATGACAGTGAGTTAAGACTGTGTTTGCATGGTTTGTAAGCGTTCTTATTTTACTTCTTTTCATCTTTCACCCCTCTCCTATATTCTCCGACTATTTTTCTGACTTGTCGGCAGTGGCCGGCGGATGATGATGGTGAGACTTTTTCCCTCTTTTTCTGAATGAATGTTAACCCACGAATGATAGGTGTTGCTCCTTACTTAACCCCTTATTCTCCTCTCTTCTCTTAACCCCCTACTCTCTCCTTTCTCTCGGGCTAGCCTTAGAGTGGATCTTAGGGTCTTTGTTAGCCTTAGCTTCTGTAGATCTGTAGAAATCCCCATAATCGAATTTTTTTTCACATTTTCTTATCCCAATTCCCCCCTTCCCCTCTGATAATGGAAATAATCTTACCTTCTTTCTGAAAAAAATTCGATTATGGGGATTTATAGAACTCGGGTTTTTTTTTTTTAATTTAAGTTTAATTTAAATCAGCAATTCTGAGACTAATAGGGATTAAATCTTAAACTGGAATAAAAAATAAATTAATTATTATTCTTCCAGAAGTGGGAAGCCAGCCAAGAAGATGCTGAAAAAGATCACAGCCATCAACATTGAAGCTACCCACTGGTCAGAACTAATCAACCTTTCTCAAAGTGGCATCTGTGAACCTGCTCTCACAGAAGACTTTTCTGACCAGGAGCTTGAAGAAGCATTGCTGAATGGCACCAAGCTGGAGCTGCCTGATCTGCCTTCACATTCTCAGAGTGTTGAAAGGGCCGTGAAGTTGACATCTGAAGCTTCCCATACTGTTTATGGACTCGAATCAAGGCACAAACACATTCTGGCCAAAGCCCTAAGCCGCCAGATGAGGCCTTCCTTTGCTTCTAAGGGCTCTTACAGTGAAAATTATGATGATCTTGGGATATAAATGTGTCTATTTGACTCTGTAGATGTTTTTTTTACTTTTTTTCAGTAAAATTGCAACTTTTTTCAGGATTTTTTTATGAAAATAGCATGTTTTTTCGGCCGAAAATTGGGAAAATGCGATATTTTTGGGTACGATTTTTTGACGATTTTTGAAACGGTTTCCTCAAAAAACGGTTAAAGCTAGGGATCTGAAATTTTTTGTCAGTTATTATCATATTAAGCCCTGACTATCTCGACTAGTCTAAAGTCGATATCTAAAAAAATGTGGAAAATCAACCTACCTTAATATATATATATATATATATATATATATTATATATATATATGTGTGTGTATATACATATATATACACATATATATACATATATATACATACACACACATATATATATACACATATTATACCACTATATATATATATACATATATAAACATATACATAAACTTATACTATATACATACATATATATAAGCAAACAACCACAAGGAAAAGGAAACACAAGTCCGAGCGCTTTCGTGGATATATTCACATATCAAGGAGGAACAGAAAATAGACGGAGATTACACAAAGTATTTGAGATTAAATAGACAAGCAAAAAATTCACAATTGGCACCTCAAATTAAAGGCCTTAAAGCCCTCTAAGATTTTTCCCCAATTGATAACATAATCTGTAGGCAGCTAAATACTGAATAAAAAATATACTGTATAGATGAAATTAGACAAAAAAAAACCAATACAGACAACAAAAATTATTATAATGGTTATTAACACTAATATTTAATTAAAACAGCAATTAATAGGCAAGAATTTAATGAAAAACAAATAGATGACGTAGATAACAAATAGAAACATAATCTGTAGGTGATTAATTACTATACAGATGAAATTAGACAAAACCCAGTACAGAAAACCTAAAAAATTATTATAATGGTTATTAACACTAATATTTAATTGAAATAGGAAATTAAAGGCCCGAAATTAATGAAAACAAAGGGAAAGTTGCCATCGTCTTACAGATTATTACAAAATTTCAACAAACAATCTGGAAAAAAATTGTTCCCAACAGCAACCCACTTCAAATCCAATAAACCACCCAGCAACCAAAGATTATACACGAAAGAAATATTACAATTAAAATAGACACATAAGAATGTTAACAGTTCTTACAATAATATTTATTTATTTAACCAGGGCAAACCATTAAGAGGCAAAAAATGCAATTAAGAAAACAGTAGGCCCATCGCCAACTTACTGACAATGTACGAATCTAATTTGTACAACCCAGGGCTAATATTAAAGACCAAATCCGCATTATTCTTGATCACACTTGATTCCAATATATTTCTGCTAACAATAGATTTACTAAACCTTAATTTGGAAGCATTTTTCCAATCAATGGGGTGATTAGAATCTCTTACGTGAATGAAAATGGCGTTAGATTCCTGGCCACTTCTTATACTGTATTGATGCTGTTTAATACGTAACTCAAGAGTCTTACCAGTTTGGCCAATGTAAAATTTATTACATATTGTGCAAGGGATTTTATATACACAACCATGTTCACTTAAAGGGGAGTTCTTAATCAATGAATTCTTAATGACATTAAATTTTTGAACGCAATATTTACGTTAAAAGTCCTCAGCAGATTCGGGAGCTCGAGGAAATTTTCTCTGAATGGTAAACTAAAACATTTTTGTGTTATAAGGAATCTTATCCTTTACTTCGTAGAAGGTTTTCTTTGCCATTTTTAAGGACTTATCTATGCAGTTCTTTGGGTATTTTAAATCAAAAGCAATTTTGTATATTATACTAATTTCATCGTCAATAAACTCAGGGCTACAAATTCGTAGGCCTCTTAGAAACAAAGTAGAAAGAGCGGATCGTTTTACATTAATGTGGTGATCAGAATAATAATGTATATAGGAACAATTATTAGTGGGTTTTCTGTAAACATTGTACTTAAACTTTTTTCCAGACCTATATATTAAAACATCTAAAAAAGGGATCGAAGAATCTTTTTCTATTTCAACTGTAAAATTGATAGAGGGAATTAAATTATTAAGTTTGGGTAGGAATTCATTGAGATTTAAAGTCACTGGCCAAAGACAGGAACATCATCTACATATCTAAACCATGGAACATAATTTGGCAGAATCTTCCTTAATAACTTACTTTCAAAAAACTCCATATATAAATTACTCAAAATGGGGGAGAGAGGGTTTCCCATCGCCATACCAAATTTCTGTCTAAAATATTCATTATTGAACACAAATTTTGAGTCTACTATGCACAGCTTAATTAATTTATAATTGTGGCCACAGGTAAAGGCAAATTATGCTTAACCAATTCTTCCGAAAGAAACACTAAAAGATCCTCCACCGGGACTCTTGTAAATAAAGCGGTAACATCAAAGCTTACCAATTAAAATTGTAATTGACACTGACTATTTAATTTTTCCACAGGTCTACATTATTCTTTATGTGTGATTGTGAAATTGTGCCAAGGAGAGGATTAAGAATGGAGACAAGCCATTTGGATACCTTATATGAAATAGATCCTATAGAACTAACAATAGGCCTTGCCGATTATCTGGCTTATGAGTTTTAATCAGGCCATACATATAAGGTAATGACGGTGAAGTACTCAGAAACTGTTTAAGTAACATTTCATTCCCCTTCAAAAGTTGTTTAATTTTCTTGTTGAATGCACTGTTCACAGTTTCAAGGGGATTGTTCCTTAATTTCACGTAAGTGTCAGCATCATTCAACAGATCATACATTTTTCCTAGATAAACGTCTTTATTGAGGATCACTAAGGCATTTGATTTATCAGCTTTGGTTATATGTAGATTCTGATCTTTTCTTAAAGCTACATAAGAGTCGAAAAACCTCTGTGGACAATTTGGAATAGAGGGTTTAGACATAGCACTATATACTATACCTTTACAAATATTCACATCCTCTATAGGTAAATCATTATATTTTTCTAAATTACAGAAAGCCTTAGCAATTTCTACATAGTCCACCTCCTTTTTAGCTGCTGAAAAATTTATTCCATATCCAAGAGCCGTAACCATATTCTTATTTAACACTTTATCTGATAGATTTATCACAAAACCAGGGTTAGCATCCTTAGTCCAATTGAATGATGCTGACACTTACGTGAAATTAAGGAACAATCCCCTTGAAACTGTGAACAGTGCATTCAACAAGAAAATTAAACAACTTTTGAAGGGGAATGAAATGTTACTTAAACAGTTTCTGAGTACTTCACCGTCATTACCTTATATGTATGGCCTGATTAAAACTCATAAGCCAGATAATCTGGCAAGGCCTCTTGTTAGTTCTATAGGATCTATTTCATATAAGGTATCCAAATGGCTTGTCTCCATTCTTAATCCTCTCCTTGGCACAATTTCACAATCACACATAAAGAATAATGTAGACCTTGTGGAAAAATTAAATAGTATCAGTGTCAATTACAATTTTAAATTGGTAAGCTTTGATGTTACGCTTTATTTACAAGAGTCCCGGTGGAGGATCTTTTAGTGTTTCTTTCGGAAGAATTGGTTAAGCATAATTTGCCTTACCTGTGGCCACAATTATAAATTAATTAAGCTGTGCATAGTAGACTCAAAATTTGTGTTCAATAATGAATATTTTAGACAGAAATTTGGTATGGCGATGGGAAACCCTCTCTCCCCCATTTTGAGTAATTATATATGGAGTTTTTTGAAAGTAAGTTATTAAGGAAGATTCTGCCAAATTATGTTCCATGGTTTAGATATGTAGATGATGTTCTCTGTCTTTGGCCAGTGACTTTAAATCTCAATGAATTCCTACCCAAACTTAATAATTTAATTCCCTCTATCAATTTTACAGTTGAAATAGAAAAAGATTCTTCGATCCCTTTTTTAGATGTTTTAATATATAGGTCTGGAAAAAAGTTTAAGTACAATGTTTACAGAAAACCCACTAATAATTGTTCCTATATACATTATTATTCATCACCACATTAATGTAAAACGATCCGCTCTTTCTACTTTGTTTCTAAGAGGCCTACGAATTTGTAGCCCTGAGTTTTTGACGATGAAATTAGTATAATATACAAAATTGCTTTTGATTTAAAATACCCAAAGAACTGCATAGATAAGTCCTTAAAAATGGCAAAGAAAACCTTCTACGAAGTAAAGGATAAGATTCCTTATAACACAAAAAATGTTTTAGTGTTACCATTCAGAGAAAATTTCCTCGAGCTCCGAATCTGCTGAGGACTTTTAACGTAAATATTGCGTTCAAAAATTTAGATGTCATTAAGAATTCATTGATTAAGAACTCCCCTTTAAGTGAACATGGTTGTGTATATAAAATCCTTGCACAATATGTAATAAATTTTACATTGGCCAAACTGGTAAGACTCTTGAGTTACGTATTAAACAGCATCAATACAGTATAAGAAGTGGCCAGGAATCTAACGCCATTTTCATTCACGTAAGAGATTCTAATCACCCATTGATTGGAAAAATGCTTCCAAATTAAGGTTTAGTAAATCTATTGTTAGCAGAAATATATGGAATCAAGTGTGATCAAGAATAATGCGGATTTGGTCTTTAATATTAGCCCTGGGTTGTACAAATTAGATTCGTACATTGTCAGTAAGTTGGCGATGGGCCTACTGTTTTCTTAATTGCATTTTTTGCCTCTTAATGGTTTGCCCTGGTTAAATAAATAAATATTATTGTAAGAACTGTTAACATTCTTATGTGTCTATTTTAATTGTAATATTTCTTTCGTGTATAATCTTTGGTTGCTGGGTGGTTTATTGGATATTTGAAGTGGGTTGCTGTTGGGATAACAATTTTTTTTCCAGATTGTTTGTTGAAATTTTGTAATAATCTGTAAGACGATGGCAACTTTCCCTTTGTTTTCATTAATTTCGGGCCTTTAATTTTTCCTATTTCAATTAAATATTAGTGTTAATAACCATTATAATAATTTTTTTAGGTTTTCTGTACTGGGTTTTGTCTAATTTCATCTGTATAGTAATTAATCAGCCTACAGATTATGTTTCTATTTGTTATCTACGTCATCTATTTGTTTTTCATTAAATTCTTGCCATTAATTGCCTGTTTTAGTTAAATATTAGTGTTAATAACCATTATAATAATTTTTGTTCTCTGTATTGGTTTTTTTTTGTCTAATTTCATCTATACAGTATATATTTTTTATTCAGTTTTTAGCTGCCTACAGATTATGTTATCAATTGGGGAAAAAAATCTTTAGAGGGCTTTAAGGCCTTTAATTTGAGGTGCCAATTGTGAATTTTTTGCTTGTCTATTTAACTCAAATACTTTGTAATGTCCGTCTATTTTCTGTTCCTCCTTGATAATGTGAATATATCACGAAAGCGCTCGGACTTTGTGTTTCCTTTTCCTTGTGGTTGTTTGCTTATTAATAAGGTCACGTGTTATTTTGTGATTCTAGTGCATACATATATATATATACAGGGCGTCCCAAAAAAATGTATACACACTTTAACAGTTGATAGCTCAATTGATGTTTCTTTCTTTCCAAGTTAAACCCATTAGAATTAATAATGGCAGTCAGACTAAGCTTTGAATAAAGGAAATCCATTCTAAAATGCTACTGGAAGTGTGAAAACGCAGTTGAAGTGCAAAGACAGTTTAGGAGGGAGTTTCAAACAGATCCACCAACGCGACTTACCATCACTCGAATTAGAGATAAGTTTGAAGCCGATGGAACTGTTCAGAATGTCGACAAGAAGCGTTCCGGAAGACCACGGACATCGAGAAGCCCCACAAAGCAAGAAAGAGTACTGGAAACGTATCACCAAAGTCCAAGAAAATCTGTGCGGCAAGCGAGTCGTGAGGTAGGAATTTCAGAATCGTCTGTCCAACGCATTTTGAAGGGCTGTCAATGGAAAAGTTACATTCCAAGATTAGTCCATGCTATTAATGAAGATGATCCGGACCGAAAAGTGGAGTATTGCGAGTGGTACTTGGCACGATGTGGATGTGGATTGGACGAAGGGGTTTCGTAGAATACCCTCCGCGTTCACTAGACCTCACACCACTAGACTTTTTTTATGGGGATACTTAAAAGACAAAGTCTACGCTATAAAACCTGCAACAGTCGCTGAATTGAGAGCAGCCATTGAACGAGAATGCACACAAATACCAAACGAAATGTTTCGTGATGTTTGCGATTCCATTGCTTCGCGTTATCAGCAGTGCCTGGACCAGAACGGATGTCAGTTTGAAAACAGGCGTTGACAAAACAATTAAATAATGTCTGTAGATTCTATTACATTTTGAAAATGAAATGTATTTTAATAAACACTGCCTTTATAATTATTTAAAGTGTGTATACATTTTTTTGGGACGCCCTGTATATATATATATATTTTAATAAACACTGCCTTTATAATTATTTAAAGTGTGTATACATTTTTTTGGGACGCCCTGTATATATATATACACAGGGCGTCCCAAAAAAATGTATACACACTTTAAATAATTATAAAGGCAGTGTTTATTAAAATACATTTCATTTTCAAAATGTAATAGAATCTACAGACATTATTTAATTGTTTTGTCAACGCCTGTTTTCAAACTGACGTCCGTTCTGGTCCAGGCACTGCTGATAACGCGAAGCAATGGAATCGCAAACATCACGAAACATTTCGTTTGGTATTTGTGTGCATTCTCGTTCAATGGCTGCTCTCAATTCAGCGACTGTTGCAGGTTTTATAGCGTAGACTTTGTCTTTTAAGTATCCCCATAAAAAAAAGTCTAGTGGTGTGAGGTCTGGTGAACGCGGAGGGTATTCTACGAAACCCCTTCGTCCAATCCACATCCACATCGTGCCAAGTACCACTCGCAATACTCCACTTTTCGGTCCGGATCATCTTCATTAATAGCATGGACTAATCTTGGAATGTAACTTTTCCATTGACAGCCCTTCAAAATGCGTTGGACAGACGATTCTGAAATTCCTACCTCACGACTCGCTTGCCGCACAGATTTTCTTGGACTTTGGTGATACGTTTCCAGTACTCTTTCTTGCTTTGTGGGGCTTGTCGATGTCCGTGGTCTTCCGGAACGCTTCTTGTGGACATTCTGAACAGTTCCATCGGCTTCAAACTTATCTCTAATTCGAGTGATGGTAAGTCGCGTTGGTGGATCTGTTTGAAACTCCCTCCTAAACTGTCTTTGCACTTCAACTGCGTTTTCACACTTCCAGTAGCATTTTAGAATGAATTTCCTTTGTTCAAAGCTTAGTCTGACTGCCATTATTAATTCTAATGGGTTTAACTTGGAAAGAAAGAAACATCAATTGAGCTATCAGCTTTTAAAGTGTGTATACATTTTTTTGGGACGCCCTGTATATATATATATATATATATATATATATATATATACATGCACACATACATAAACATATACATACATATATATATATATACTGGATGATCCAGATAAATGGGACCCATAAAAAAAAGCCAAATATTCTTAATATTTAATTCCTTTCATAAAAACTATACTGTATATCATTCGAAAGAGTAGAGTTACAAGTTTATTATGAAATATTTATTTTTTTAAAATGACTCCTTTCAAATGTGCTCCATTAGTTGCCATGCATTCCAGTGTTCTCGCTTGTAAGTTCTGCATCACTTTTGCAAGAGTGTGCGGTGGTATGGCCTGTATCTCATTTGTGATGGCGGCCTTCAATTCTTGCAAGGTCGGTGGGTTATTTCTGTAGACCCTACTCTTTAAATATCCCCAGAGATAATAATCTAAGGGAGAAAAATCCGGAGACCTTGCGGGCCATTCAACGTCTCCAAATCTTGAGATTAACTCGCCTGGAAACGTTTGACGCAAAACTGCCATGCAGTTCCTCGTGGTATGGCAGGTAGCTCCATCTTGTTGGAACCAGTGGTTTTCTAGACAAAGATCTCTTAATTTAGGAATAAGGAAATCGGTCAACATTTTTCGTAGCGATCACCATTTACAGTGACCGTGTTTCCGGTGGAATCCTCGAAAAAGTACGGCCCTATGATCTGAGATGCAGTAAGACCACAGTTACACGCTGACTATGCAACGGGACTTCGGTAATATTCAATGGATTTTCTGTTGCCCAGAAACGACAATTTTGTTTGTTTACAGTTCCATTCAAGTGAAAATGGGCTTCGTCTGACATAATCAAAGTTGCTAGAAAATTGGTGGTGTCATTTACCTTCTGTTGGATCCATTGACAGAATTGTCGTCTTCGTGAGAAATCTCCATCGCTTAGTTGTTGCACTGTTTGAATTTTATATGGAAAGAGCATTAAATTTTGCTTGAATATACGGTGTGTTGTTCCATATCCAACTCCTAACAGCTGAGAAGCACGTCTGATGCTTATGTTAGGATTATCCTATACAATTTCATGAGTTCTGTTAATGATCTCGTCTATCCTTGCTGTGCGCACTCTTCCAGTTGGTTTTCTTTTTCCAATGCTGCCAGTTAGGGAAAAATTTCTGACACACCGACGGATTACTTTCTTAGAAGGTGATTTTGACATTGAAAATTTGTCTTGAAAGATCTTTGAGCTGAAACTACACTTCTTCCATGCTCATAATATTGCTCAGTTATGAAACGCAGCTGTTCCACAGTCCATGCAGTCATCTTGAAGGGTTAGTTTTAACTAACACTTTTATTTTGTTTTGTATCTTATCTTGTCTTGTATTGTCAAAACCTATACAATCCTGTACAAACTTGTAACTATCCTATTTCGAATGATGCGTATGATTTTATAAAAGGACTTATACTTTAAGAGTTACAGGGGTTTCTTTTGGGTCCCATTTCTCTTGATCACCCTATATATATATATACAGATATATATATATATACACACACATACATATATATATATATATATGTATATTAGGCCGGGTCGAAAATGGGGAATTTTTTATTTCTTAAAAAGTACACTTGAAGCTTCATTTTATCATCTTAACAAAATATGAAAATATCAAGAATGTGCTACCCCTGCTATCCCTAGCACATAGCCCTCCCCTTTTTTTACCCTCATATTTGCATATATTTAAATGGGAAAAATATTATTTCTTAAAAAGTACACTATGTGGGAAGGTTTTTATCACTTCAACAAAATATTAAAAAATCAAGCATGTGCTACCCTACTACCCCTATCACATGCCCCTCCTCCCTTTTTTACCTCCATATTTGCATATGTTTAATGTTGTTATATGTTACATGATAAGTTGTTTGTTTAATGCTTGATATTTTTATGTTTCAGATAAACATAAATAACACCCACTGTGTAAAACTGATTCTGTTTATATAGAATTTTTTGTTTTTATATGCATTTGTGGGCGCTGAGTCCAAATCTGGCCTTGGTTTGTGTGTATCATCAATGGTTTCAGAGATAATCCATTTTTCATGTTTTACCAGTATAATGTTATTATGGGCGCAGCAATATCAGAATAATCAGGAATTGTTGAGAACAATCCGGATGTTCGTTGACAGTTTCTTGCTCTAGAAATTGCCCGAAACTTCCATTGTGCTATATAAAGAAGAGCGCAGAGTCTGAGAAGTCAGTAAGTGTGAGCACACAAAGAAAGCAGGTTGTTTTCCTGATGGTTACCAGCACTGAGGTACTGTGTTTCTGTGCTTCTCTGTGCTGACGATTTGAGTGTTATCGGTCCTTTTTTATTGCGAACATTATTTCAGTGTTGTGAATACATCTTTTTTCTGGAATCTGTAATCTGTTGCAGATTTAATAACTCTTCTCTCTATATCTGCAGGTTATGATTAATGTTGTACAGTTTGGTAAAGAGAATGGCAGCTAGAGCTTTTAAACACTCGCCGGATATATTCTGCTACATTTGTGGGTATTACATAAGCCCCAAGCAAGTATCGCACAAGATTGTGAAAGGCACCAAGTTCTGGATCGCGTATCGGCTCTATTTTGGTATGCCTATGGGTGACCAAGATAAGCCCTCGGCACCCCATGTGATCTGTGGCAGCTGCCGCTCCACACTTGAAGGGTGGCTGCAGGGAGTACGCAAGACAATGCCCTTTGCGGTACCCAGAATATGGAGAGAACCAAAGAGCCGCCACGACGATTGCTACTACTGCATGGTAGATGTTTCTAAGTACAGGAAAGTTAAAGGAAGGCAGACTCTTCAGTATCCAAGCATAGCGTCGTCCACAGCTCCTGTACCACATGGCGAAGGTCTTCCAATACCACGTCCACCAGAACAGGTATCTATCCATTACTTTACCTTCTGTATTTACAGACTGTGGTTCATTATGTGTCGATTTTTCTTAGTGCTGATGCTCTTCTACATATATAGCTATGCCTATATTTTGTTTCTTTGCTTTGCAGGTTGAAAATGAGGATGCAGCTAGCTCATCTGAGATGTCGGCTGGTGAGGACAGTCATGATGAAGAATATACAGTAACTTTCAGTACAAACCCTCACTTTCCAAATCAGAGGGAATTGGACGACTTAATTAGAGATTTGGGTATGACGAAATCAGGGTCTGAGCTTCTGACCTCCAGACTCAAAGAGTGGAATTTGCTTGGAGAAGACTGCAAGAGCACTGTATACCGAAAGCGGCATGAAGAGTTTGCAAGGTTCTACGATGTCAATGGCTCTCTGTTATTGCAGCGAGGTTAATGGTCTATTCACAGCTATTGGGTTAACACATATACCCTCAGAGTGGCGCCTGTTTATTGACAGTTCAACTCGGAGTTTAAAAGCTGTTCTACTCCACAATGGGAACAAATATCCATCTATACCAGTTGCACATTCTGTTCAAATGAAAGAGGACTATGAAAATGTCAAACAACTGCTCACTCAAATCAGGTATGAACAATATAACTGGGATGTGTGTGGTGATTTCAAAATGATTGGTTTCCTGTTAGGTTTACAAGGAGGGTTTACTAAATATTCATGTTTTCTTTGCCTGTGGGATAGCATGGCTTCAACTGAGCACTATAAAACAGTTCAGTGGCCTTCAAGTGAAGGACTGCAACCAGGAAAGTACAATGTACTCAGGGAACCTCTTGTGAAGCCTGACATAGTTCTGCTACCACCTCTCCATATTAAGTTGGGTCTAATTAAGCAGTTTGTAACTGCGTTAGATTTTGGAGGGGACGTTTTCCAACAGATTCGGGTCATGTTCCCTAAACTCTCTGAGGCCAAAGTCAAGGCTGGCATCTTTGTAGGACCACAAGTCAAGGCGCTGTTCAATTCAAAGAACCTTGAAACCAAGATGACTCCGATCGAAAAAGAGGCTTGGTGTGCTCTCCGTGATGTGGTTCGTGGGTTTTTAGGCAACCATAAAGCACCAAACTATAAGGAGTTAGTGTCAAACTTGATTAAGTGCTATGGCAAAATGGGGGTGCCGTATGTCTTTAAAATTACACTATCTGCATTCACATCTAAACCCTTTTCGTGATAACCTGGGCGATGTGAGTGAAGAACATGGCGAAAGATTCTCCTCATGATATACTGTATATTATATCCCTTGCACCATTTTCGGTTTGTCAAACAATTTTGGCTCAATAAACATTAATTTCCAATGGTGTTTTTATTTTCAGAAAATATTTATGTTAGCCTTCTTTATATACTTTGCCATATGAAAAGTGTGATAACCTATATTTTTGAAACGGTTGATGATAGAGCAAAACCAATATCATTTTTGGAATCAGCTCCCCGAAATCATTAAGAAACGACAGAAAAATCACAATAAACAGAAACATTTTCAAATTTTGTTACCCAGTGTAATTTTTCAGATAAATAGAAATAATTTGCTTTTGCTTCAATTATAATTTGGATTATCCAATAATTATATCATATAATTATAAATTACATATAAGGCCTCAAATGAAGCCTTTGGATATCCTACGGAATTCCCAGCTGAAATGACTCCTTCAAAAGCAGTTGTTGTTGTTGTTGTTGTTTAGCCGATCAGCCCACCCTTATCGAGCAAGCCGGCGGCACGCAGGTTACCGATCGCCCTCTCCGGAGTAGACCAGAGGTTCAGCGCACTAGTGATGTTGTGTTGTGTTCGTTGTTGTTCGAGAGCGGTACAGTCTGTCATAATGTGTTCAATTGTTTGTGGTGTGTCCTGGCACAGGTGCCAGGTGTCGTCTGTGGAGTTGTCTAGTCTGTGTTTATATGTCCGTAAGTTGGGGTGATGTCCACATCGGAATCGTGCTAAGTTAACTCAATCCGATCTGCTCAGGCTGATCTCTGACCTGTTAGTGGGTGGCGGCTTCGCACCTAGGACAGCATTCGGACCGAGTCGTGTCAGTGCTTTGTGCGTTAGGTGGATGTGTATGTGTTTTCTATACTGTGTGATGTCTGTGGGGCGTGGTATGGAATGGAGTATTTGGTTATAATGTCTCTCTGGTGTTACCTTAATGGTGCGAGGTGTCGGTGCATGATTGTACATGTAGTGGCAAAGGTGTTGTGGGTTAGTTGTCGCTTCTGCCATGAATTGTGTTCCCCTCATGTCTAAATGTTCCCTAACTTTCAGTATTTTTGTTTCTGTGTGCAGGTGTTCTATTGGTGTTGTTTGAGTGCATCCTGTAATGATACGAAGTGCGTTGTTTTGTATTGTCTGTAAGCTGTTTATGTGTGTGTTTGAGATAATGGGTGCCCAGCATGGGCTAGCATAGTCCATAACTGAGCGAATATACAGGGCGTCCCAAAAAAATGTATACACACTTTAAATAATTATAAAGGCAGTGTTTATTAAAATACATTTCATTTTCAAAATGTAATAGAATCTACAGACATTATTTAATTGTTTTGTCAACGCCTGTTTTCAAACTGACGTCCGTTCTGGTCCAGGCACTGCTGATAACGCGAAGCAATGGAATCGCAAACATCACGAAACATTTCGTTTGGTATTTGTGTGCATTCTCGTTCAATGGCTGCTCTCAATTCAGCGACTGTTGCAGGTTTTATAGCGTAGACTTTGTCTTTTAAGTATCACCATAAAAAAAGTCTAGTGGTGTGAGGTCTGGTGAACGCGGAGGGTATTCTAAGAAACCCCTTCGTCCAATCTACATCCACATCGTGCCAAGTACCACTCGCAATACTCCACTCTTCGGTCCGGATCATCTTCATTAATAGCATGGACTAATCTTGGAATGTAACTTTTCCATTGACAGCGCTTCAAAATGCGTTGGACAGACGATTCTGAAATTCCTACCTCACGACTCGCTTGCCGCACAGATTTTCCTGGACTTTGGTGATACGTTTCCAGTACTCTTTCTTGCTTTGTGGGGCTTGTCGATGTCCGTGGTCTTCCGGAACGCTTCTTGTGGACATTCTGAACAGTTCCATCGGCTTCAAACTTATCTCTAATTCGAGTGATGGTAAGTCGCGTTGGTGGATCTGTTTGAAACTCCCTCCTAAACTGTCTTTGCACTTCAACTGCGTTTTCACACTTCCAGTAGCATTTTAGAATGAATTTCCTTTGTTCAAAGCTTAGTCTGACTGCCATTATTAATTCTAATGGGTTTAACTTGGAAAGAAAGAAACATCAATTGAGATATCAGCTGTTAAAGTGTGTATACATTTTTTTGGGACGCCCTGTATTGTTTGTATATGAGTGATGTTGTTTCCTGATGGTTTCCAAAGTTTATGCCTGCTAGCACCCTAAGCGTGTTAAGTCTTGACGTACATTTGTTTTTAATGTCCTGAATGTGGTTTGCAAAAGATAATGATGTGTTGTATGTGACTCCAAGTATTTTGGTTCTGTGAGTGTGGGGAATGTTGGTGTTGTTTAGTATAAGCTGTGGAGTTATCTGGTGTTCTTTTGTATTGCTTGTAAGCAAGGTGATGGTTGATTTTGTGGGCGCTACTTTGAGTCTATTGTGTGTGAGACAGGCTTGTATACTGTTTATGTATGTTTGTAGGTTATTTGTAGCGGTGTCGATGTTGTTGTGGGTGGATGTTAGAGTGATGTCATCTGCATAGGATGATAAGGTAAGCTCGTTATCTATTTGGTGTTGGAATATCATGCATGTATAAGTTCAACAGTGTTGGTGAGAGAACAGAGCCTTGAGGGACCTCCGTTCGGAAAAAGCTTGTTTTTGGATGACTTGCCATTAAATGTGACATGTGAGTATCTTATTGAAAGATAGTTGCTCAGCCATCTTTTAGTTTTATTGTGCATGTTTGTGTTGAGTATTTTGTTTATGAGAGGGAAGCGTGGGATGGCATCAAATGCTTTACTAATGTCTATTGTTGCTGATAGTGTACGTTGAGCTGGTCATCTGGAATTGATGCCATCCATGATGTGCTGCGTGAGGTTAATGAGTAATGTTGAGATTGAGTGGTGAGGTCTGAACCCATGTTGAGTAGGCGATAGTGGTATGTGTGGGTTGGTGATTTGTAAGATTAGTCTTTCTGTTACTTTGGAAGGTGTGCATAGTAAAGTAATGGGTCTATAGGAAGCTGGTTCTGTTAGATTTTTGTTTGGTTTGAGTAGTGTAATAATTTTACCTTGTTTCCATCTGTCAGGAACAATACTGTACAGTGTTGGTATGAATATGTGCTGATATTTGTGAGAGCTAGTATTCCCTGTGGGGCCAAGTTTTTAAGGTGTATGTTAGATATGTTGTCTGGTCCAGTAGCCTTCGAATTCTTAATGTTTTTAATGATCTTGGTGGTCTGGTCTGTATTGAAGGGTGTAATGGTCGTGTCGAGTCTGTAGGTTTTCTTGTGCCTAGCTGTTTGTCCGTCTGCGTGTTTCTGGTTGTTGTCTCTGTTTAAGTGACTTATCTTTGCGTAGTGATTAACTAGAATGTTAGCTTGTTGTGTATATGTTGGGATATTATTTTGGCAGCGACAGATAGCCGCGTGAGAGGTGTGAATACCGCTGTTAGAGTGGGTAATGCTCTTTATAGTCTTGTATAGCCTACATGTATCTTTGGAGTGGTTCAGTGTTGTTATGAATTCCCTAAATGTTTCTGTTTGTTTTTCTTTGAGTTTGTTGTTTATTTCTGTGTTGACCTGTTGTATCTGATGTTTTATGGTTTCTCTGTGTGGTGTTTGTGTGTTATGTTTGAGGTTGTTACGTTGCCTTATGAGGTGGGCTATTTCTCTCGTGTAATTTGGGTTGTATTTCCTAATGTTGCCCTTGGGTATGTATTTGTTTGCATTATTGATGATCTGATTAAATGTCTTGAGTGTTGTATTGATGTTTATGATGGGTGTGCTGTTTAATGTGGTGAATTGTTCCTCAGTCTGTATTTTGAACTGTTCCCAATCAGCTTTCTTGTAATTTCTGTAAGTGTGCCTAAGGCTGTTGGGGCAGAGTGTAGAACGTGTTGTAATGATGATGGGCAGGTGGTCTGATGACAGTTGTTTTTCTGTTCTTCAGTGTGTATGTGTTGCCTAGTGAGGGAGAACAGAACGTTATGTCTGGGGAGGATGAATGAAGAATGAAGAATGAAGAGGCTGTTCAGTTGTGTGGTTATGTTGGCGCCTTTGGTGTTGCTTTGGTTGTGCAGTTACTAACTAGTGTCTTTAGCGTTGATGTCTCCTCTTAAGATGACATTAGTGAGAGAGGCCAGATTGTGTAACTGTGGATTGCAATTGGCTGGCACCAGAGGTGAACTATCTGGTGGGATGTAAATGTTGATTAGTGTGGTGTTGTGTTTTGGGCGTGGTTTAATGTTAACTGCCTGTATTTGTATCGTGATATCAAAAGCAGTTGTTGTGAGACACTAACTTTTTGTGCCACTTCGTGAAGAAGTTAAATCAAAAGGATCAGCAACTGCTAATGATTGTTACAGGGTTGTTGTAAAAGATATTGAAGACATTTGAATGAAATTTTCTTTTCCTACGATTAACACCAATGGTATCTATCTTAAAGTCTGTCGACTAATAGAAGAAGCTTCTAAATTGAACAAGGTGCCGTTACATCGAAGAAATGAAAGTTTTGCCTTAAAAGTAGCTCAGTATGATGAAATGTTTTTTTATATCTTCTTGTGAATGCTATGATAAGGGAATTGATAGGAAATCTTGCAGGTGTAAGGATAAAATACCAATGGCAGAATAGGAGTCTTTTGTGGGTCAAAAACAAAGAAAAAATTAGTTAGGCCCAATTGATTGCATAGCTAGTTCAACAAAGAAGAGTTCTTTAGCAAGAGCCCAAGAAGCACAAAACCGTCAACTAAAAGCACAAAAAGAAATGACTGAAGCCAGCGATGTTTTACCATCGGAATTTATAGAAAATACCGAAGAAGACATGGATGTAGATTCAGAGGGTCAGGATGTAGATTATGAAGCCGATTTAGAATTGACAGAATATTCAGAACAGGCACTCCTATAAAAACCTAGCATTAACAACAGATCGTTATTGTGTAAGTTGTAGAGCTGCAGCTGCAATAGTCAATGCAGCTTTAAAAGGTATGGGGATCCTTAGCCAAACCAACATGCTTGACAGAAAGAAATTAGAAAGAGAAAAAAATCGCATGGGTGAAACAAATACTTTTTGGTCTAAATCCGAAAATCTGAAGATGGGGGTGCCTTGGATTTGATGGAAGGAAAGATAACACATTAACTAAAGGTGGAAAGATAAAAGAAGACCACTACTGTATGTTATGGTGAAAGAACCTGGAAGCATCTGTGTAGACCATGTCACACCAGATAATGGAACTGCTCGCTGCATAGCAGAAGAGTTGATAACTATTATTACAGACTCGAACAGCACAGATACTATCAAAGCTTTACTCTGTGATGGTACTCCTGTAAATACAGGAAAAATTGGTGGAGCCATAAAACTGGTTGAAATTCATCTTAACAGACCAGTGCAGTGGTTGGTGTGCCTCTTGCACATTGATGGTAAAACAACAGGTCCAAACAGTTTTGTGGGTTCAATTGGGAATAAACTGAAAACAGATTTAACAAAATTGGAGGTAGTCAAATATTCTCGCGTAAAGGGAAATATTAAAGAAATTCCAGCAAATGTTGTGAAGGAGCTAAGCAGTGATCAAAGATATCTCTATGATGTGTGTCTGGCAGTGCAAACTGGAAGCACTTCTCAAGATCTGTCCACTCGATCCCCAGGTACCCTTCACCATGCTCGCTGGCTAACTCTAGCCAACACGGTCCTTCGATTATATATCTCAACGCCACATCCCGATAAAAAAATTCAAGATATAGTCAAGATTATTTTGCAGTTCTATGCTCCTGGGTGGTTTTGGATAAAATCTCATCCTAATGCAACTGATGGTACATATAACTTTTGGCATTTAATGTGCTTGCTTCGAAATTTAGATGAACAACATAGATCAATCATAGAGCCAGTATTAAAGAATAACGCCTACTTTCCCCACCCGGAAAATATACTCATATCAATGGTAACTGACAAGAGACTAGAAATTAGAGAGCAAGCTATTCATAAAATCATCCTTTTAAGAACAGGATTTTCAGGTACCAGAAACTTTGAGTTGCTTCGAACCCTCAATTTCCAATCTACTGACTACACCGAGATGATCGATTGGCAAAAAAGAGATCATTACTCCTCCACCGCTGCTAAACAATTTTAGCAACGATGAGCGCTACAGGCTCGATGTAGGCCACTGGAGATAGCATCTTTTCCATGCCACAGTCAAAATGTGGAAAGGGCAGTGAATCTAGTAACAAAGGCATGTCAGGAAAGAAGAGGATATGACAATCGTCAAAAGTTTCTCTTAAACTCATTAGAATCAAGGCGAAAACTGCTCAAATTTGAATGGAAGGCCCAGTAGAATGAGTAAGAAACATATAAAATAGAATTTCCTAATGATATTGAAAATTTGTTCCCTTTTGATGTGATAAAGAACAATGAAAAAGTGAATTGAATTTTAGCACATTTATTATGCCTCTAATTTTTTCTTCTGAATATATTGTTGTACTTAATTAATTTTCCTAATATTGTACATTATTAGATCAAAATATTATACGTTAATAAAGATTTATGTCATCAAAAAACCTGAATGTAGAGTAAGTCTCGTATAAATGGAATATTCTTCAATATACGTCAAAAAGTGAAAAATTGTGCCAGGGGTAGGATGCTTTAAACAGCGAAAATAATTTATGAGGGGGTTCCTTTGTTCCATTCAAACCCCTCACAATATTTACCTTTTCAATATAAAATTTCGACCCGGCCTAATGTATATATGTATATACATATATATTAGTGTGGAGCAGAAATATTAATTTTAGAATATCAATTTGGAATACCTCGGAGAAATTGTAAATGACGCTAATTTAAATGTCCACCAAATTTGAACTAGCTGCTGTGTCAGTTCGAGGCTCCCCAATGTCCTTGAAAAACCGTCATATTTTGAGCCTCAGTCACTCAGTCTTCATAAAGTGCGTGCAGTGATGAGGTGTGTTACAGTTTAGCTTAGCCTATTAGTATAACTACTTAACCGTTTTTGCATGCATAAATATTTATTACTTGTAATTCTCTGATTTAATTACATTAATTCTATTTTTTCAGGAATATTAAAATAGATTAAAAAAGTAAATACAAGGCAGTGTAGTATATACTTAGTTTTTGGAGCTGCTAAAGAACTAAATAGCAATAGGCTTCCAACCGATGAAGAAATGTTTAGACATTATTTATGGGTAAGTGCTGACATAAAGTTCACTAATAATAACAAAGATTCTGCAGTCTTTGACGTATCAGAAAGAGTCGCTTTAGATATTGAAAATATTTGGGTAAAGGCCTCAATTCCAACAGTTTCTCACAAAAGAGTTTTGCAGCTTATTCGCTCCTATCATATTAAATATATGGTGTTGATAAAGCCATACAAAGGAAGAAAAGGAAACCCAAATTATCAAAATAAATTAGTTCTTCAGAGGAAAAGCTAAAAATTTATTTGATATTGCAAGCTGCAAATGTGAGTTTGATTCATGTCACTGTGATAAAACTAAAAAGGTTCCTCGCATTGAGCAAAAATTTCTCACTAATCAAAGAGGAGATAGAAAAATGGCAATTGGGAACATAGATAAAATAACAACTGAAAAACTTAAAAAGAAAATGAAACGAAAAGAAGTGAACTTTCTCAAATAAGCAAAAGCATTTCAACTAATGATGATGCTGTAGGCCTAGGCCTTGATTCTTCTGATTCGGAGAGTGACATTTCAGCTTGCTCAGGGAAAAAATCAAACCCGACCCAAACAAAAGCTGATGATGATGCTAGACCGTCTAACTCGCAACAACAAATGAGAGTTAATTTAGGAAATGTTGCAGAAGTTTGTGATAGATACAGCATAGTGACCGGGCAGGTGCATCTTTGGCACCTGCTGCCTGCAAGATGTTGGTCTAATAGGAAATGAGGATATCTCCCTCGTAATTGACAGGAGTAAAATTAGAAGAGAAAGGACGAAAATACGGCGTAAAATGCAACAAGAAGATAATGAGGAACACTTAAAAGCTCTATATTTTGATGGAAGAAAAGATAAAACTAAATGTCATATCAAGAAAGACAAAAAATATTATTACAAGTCGGTCATTGAAGAACACATAACCTTAGTAAGAGAACCAGGGTCTTGCTATGTTGATCATATTGCACCTGTCTCTGGTACTGTTCAAGGTATTAAAGATTCGTTAATTCAGATTTTATCAGAAAATGTTCAAAACATTGATGAACTGGTGGCTATTGGATGTGATGGAACTCCTGTAAACACAGGAAGGCATAATGGAATTAATAGCCTCTTAGAATTGGCATTAGGTAGACCTTTGCAGTGGCTAATATGTTAATTTCGCGCTAACGAACTTCCACTTCGCTACTTGTTATATCACATTGATGGGAGCACAACAGAACCTGATACCTTCTCTGGGGCAATTGGCAAAGCACTGAAAAATTGTGAACAACTTCCAGTTGCAGGGTTTGATAAAATTGAAGCAGATATACCATACATAGCAAATGAAGACTTAAGTACGGACCACAAGTATTTGCTTGAAATCTGTAAAGCTGTGTGCTCAGGTAAATGCTGTCAGGATTTGTCTGCAAAAAATCCACGAACTTTATATCAGGCAAGGTGGATAACTACAGCAAACCGAATTCTACGCTTATACGTTGCTAAAGATAAACCATCAGAGAACCTTCGTGCATTAGCAACATTTGTAATGAAAGTTTATGCTCCAATGTGGTTTGCCATTAAGTCAAAATCTTCAAGCACAGAAGGAGGAAGACATGTATGGGAACCCATTTCAAGATCAAGATACCTTCCACTTGAGCTGATAAACGTTGTGGATTCTCCAATACAACGCAACGCTTATTTTGCTCACTCAGAGAACCTATTGCTCTCTATGATCACCGATGATCAGGAGCACATCAGAAAGCTGGCAATTCGAAGAATTATGCTTGCAAGAAGCAAAACACAAAAGGAAATCCGAAAGTTCACAATACCAGGGCTGAACTTTGGAGCAAAAGAATACATTGATCTTATTAACTGGCAAGAAGAAGGGCGATTAAGTCGTCCGCTTTTGCAGCAATTAACGGAGAAGGAATTGAGAGAGCTCGCTTCCAAACAGTCAGATTTTGGAGCCATACTTGGGATGCCATGTCACACACAGGCCGTAAAAAGATGTGTTAAGCTAGTAACAGAAACAGCAGCTACAGTTTGTGGAAAAGAATGAAGGGATGGATTCATTCGAGTGAGATTGGAATCAAGAAACATGATGCCATTTTTCAATACTAAATCACAACATACTTCGGTAAGCAGGAAAAACAATAAAACTTAGACAAAAGTCCATAATAAGGTTGGGTGGTTGGGATGGGCTAGGCTGGAACTCGATAGGCAGCTACCTCCACGTGGTCAGTTCTGTGTACTTTATATATATATATATATATATCGTAAAGAACGACGCTTGTATAGGAGATATTCCGCGCAAGACGAGAAAGAGAAAACAACAAATGAAAAAATGAAGTACCACCTGGGAATCGAACCCGGGATCTTCCGATTGCCGGTCAGACGCGATACCACTACACCATGGTCTTCACTCTTCCAAATGCCGTAATTCCTCTACATACTCGCAGAAACCAATGCCCCAAGGGGGCACCTCCCGCATGCCGTAACATTATATACATTTAACTGCAAACACGCAGTATAATTAACGTAAAGAACGACGCTTGTATAGGAGATATTCCGCGCAAGATGAGAGAGAGAGAACGAAACAAATGAAAAAATGAGGGAGGGAGAGTAGTAGAGCCGCAAAAGGGGAGAGTGCAGGAATGTTGCAGGTTATTATGTAATGTTGCAAAGGGGGTGGGGTTGTTGCAAAGGGGGGAAGGGGGTTGTTGCAAATGGGGGTTGCTGCAAAGGGGGGTTGTTGCAAAGGGGGGTGGGGGGAAAACTTGGAGGCGGCGTTATCCCCCAAGAGAAAGGAGGAGGAGGAGAGGTGTTCACCTGGCAGGAGCCAAGTGCACACTAAGACTTCCAGCCGGGCTGGCGTTGTTTTATAGGCTCCTAATCAGCCAGAATCAGCCAGAATCAGCCAGTTGGCTGAGCCAAGGTGAGAGAGACGCCTGAAGGAGAGAGAGAGAGAGACAGCTGAAGGAGAGAGAGCTGAAGAAGAGAGAGATGCCTGTAGGAGGGAGAGACGCCTGAAGGAGAGAGGATAGGTACACATGCAGGAGGTACACATGCTGGAGGTACACACACACACATACGCACACATGCAGGAGTACACATGCAGTAGGTACACATGCTGGAGGTACACACATACGCACACATGCAGGAGTACACATGCTGGATGTACACATGCAGTACACATGCTGGAGGCAAACATGCAGGAGAGAGAGAGAGAGACACCTGAAGGAGGAAGATACATGCAGGAGAGAGAGAGAGAGAGACCTGAAGGAGGGAGAGAGACACCTGAAGGACAGAGTGGAGTTCTCCCCCAATTTATTTTCGTTTCCCTAACCTAAGAGGCCACTAAGGGGTTTACCAAAGGGCCAGAAATAGAAGGAGCAGAGCTCCTTACTCGGCCGGAGCCGAGGGGGGAATGGTTCTTCACCAGCTTCGCGATCTTTTATAATCCTCTATTCTGGCTGAGTTGCCAGATAGCGCAAGGTATTCCAGATAGCGCCATGTGTCCCAATAATCGTGTAACGCATATATGACGGCTGTTATTCCAAATGTACTTGTATATATAATAAACTAATGAACCATATAAAATACCACAATATATATTTATATGGTTATTCAAGATTCAACCGTATAAAATAACACAAGCGCCTCTTTCATTACGCTTTAATAGAATTAACAAAGTTACCCTATTTCGTTAGACAGAAAACGAATTTTTATAAGGGTTACCCAACGAATTATGAGAACATCACCGAATTAAAACTTTTATGGGTAACTATATCGACATAAGCTTATTATTGTAACGTTTGCTCCCAATATAAATTTTCCTAAATAGCAGTAAGACCAATTAATTTAATTATGAAACTTCATTTAAATAATTTACGATACAATTCCACCAAACGAGATGAAAACTTATGAAACATATAGCCTCATTCCTGCGACGAAAAAAAAATGAAAAATGACGAAAAATAAAGAAATTATTCATTTGGAATTGCCCAAGCCACTATAGCGGGGAATATCTGTTCTTTTAAACATCTTATTTCTGTCCAAAAGTTACCCAATAAATAATTCGTGTACTTGTATATATAATAAACTAATGAACCATATAAAATACCACAATATATATATTTATATTGAACTTATCGAATTTTCATGTTTCAGAAAGATTTACGCGTTAATAGAATTAGTAAAGTTACCCAATAAATAAATCGTTAGACAGAAATGATTTTTATAAGGGATACCCAACTAATTATGCACCAATCAATAAATAATAGCAAACGTGAATAAAGAGTTCCAATTCATGTGAATGAGATAACTAAAATTTTAGTTATTGTATTATCATAAGACTACATCAATATTTACTATAAATACGAGTATATTTAATATTCTTCATTAACAAAAGCTTTAAAGCCAGATCTGAAACATATAGCCTCATTCCTGCGACGAAAAAATGAAAAAATGACGAAAAATAAAGAAATTATTCATTTGGAATTGCCCAAGCCACTATAGCGGGGTCGGACGGAGAATATCTGTTCTTTTAAACATCTTATTTCTGCTTATTAAATAACTTTTTAGACACTTGATTTTTATTATAAATATTTAAGTCACGAATAACAGTGGGAAAAACGTCCGGAAAAGAAAATTATGAAACATCTCCTTCCAGACCACTCTTGATATATATATATATATATAATAAACAACTCATGCACACACACACACACACACACACACACACACACACACATACACACACACACGATGAAAGGCAGAAACTAAATCAGTTCGAATCGTGTCCCTAGAGACCTTTTTATACCCAAAACATAATCCGATAGAGGAAAGGATTTCCGAGAATCTGCCCAACTCGGTCGGCCTTATTTTACCATTCTACGAGTCAAATCAAGCAAAACCTCGCCTCACTCCTTGTTTCAGCATTCATTCATTTCACGTTTTATTGTGAATTTCATCCCATATATATATATATATATATATATATATATATATATATACCCTTTGGATAACCTTTGGTTAGCTTCCGCCCGAATTGTTCATTCTGACGAAGGTCAAGCTTTCTACTCCACCTTAGACCTACAGTTTGAACCATCAACAGTCCCGCGTCTTAACCACTAGGACACGCAGGGTGCCCATTTATCTGCCAACCACTTTATTTTATTATGTGTAATGACCACCTTAGACCTACAGTTTGAACCATCAACAGCCCCAGCGTCTTAACCACTAGGACACGTAGGGCACCCATTTACTGCCAACCACTTTATTTTATTATGTGTAATGACCACCTTAGACCTACAGTTTGAACCATCAACAGCCCCAGCGTCTTAACCACTAGGACACGTAGGGCACCCATTTATCTGCCAACCACTTTCTTTTATTATGTGTAATGACCACCTTAGACCTACAGTTTGAACCATCAACAGCCCAGCGTCTTAACCACTAGGACACATAGGGTACCCATTTATCTGCCAACCACTTTCTTTTATTATGTGTAATGACCACCTTAGACCTACAGTTTGAACCATCAACAGCCCCGCGTCTTAACCACTAGGACACGTAGGGTGCCCATTTATCTGCCAACCACTTTATTTTATTATGTGTAATGACCACCTTAGACCTACAGTTTAACGTTGAAACCGAATGTTATTTTAAAATATAATTATGATATATTTCTTTATACCCTCTCGATTACATTAGTGACTAATGATGCGGGAAATTGAGTAAATGGAAATATTATTTTCTCGAAAACTATGGGTGATAGAAAACTTCTGAAACCATATTTGGAATCAATATCAAAAGTTCTATACGAATCACCAAATAATTTTCAAAGGAGAATAAGAGCATTAATTCTATTAGTGAAAATATAAAGATGCAATTACTCGTCCGTACCCGTTATAGCGGAATGGTACACGTCATAGCTCCACCCAGCTACATCGGCAGCCAATCACGACGGACATCTGGTCTTTTGGGCGGAGCTTGGCGAATGTGCATATAAAAGGGGATATTTTCAGTTGGGAGTAACAGTAGCTATTTTCGCATCAGTGAATAATCATTCCTCAACCATGGACCTGTACGTCTCCCCAGACTTGTATGAAGAACGTGATACTGCAGCATTAACCACAATTAGTCTTTTCAATGCGGCTGATTGTGGCGAACTATTTTCGACGCAAACCGTAGAAGATATTTGCAGTGACGCTCCTTACAATCCGACGCAAGGGACTACCATAGAAATGTAAGTGTCCATAATTCGATTTTATATATATACGGAGAGTTGTAGTATTTCGTCAAATAGATACTAGTCAAAAATGTCAATCAATGTTATTTCCCCATTATGCTAAAATCGAAATTTTTATGGCGTTCACTCCTCGAACCAAAGATATCTTCACATAATGGGGATCTGTCTGTCTGTATACTCTGTATATGTTTTCATTATTCCTTTAAGGTCCGATGAGGATTTGACACGAGTTATACAATCTTTTGAAGGGAATACGGATGATATACTAATCAGTCAACAATGTCAAATAATGTAAGTGTTTTTCGATCTTTTTGGGATAAGAAGACACAATATATTTTCATAAATTTATTAAATGAAAGAAATCAGTACAATAAACGAATATACCGTTACAAATATACGAACAAAAACATTATAATATACAACGAGTACGTACAATTGGAAAACGGTTTTTTATCTGTCTGCATACCATTTCATCGTTTCGGTGAGTGTGACACGGGTCAAATAAATTTAAAAAATTTATAAATTCTTTATCATTTGACATATGCATGAGAAATGAGACACAGTACATTCCGCAAACATTAGTAAAATATCCCTGCATACGAAATGGGTTCCATACAACTTCGGGAATATGTAACTGAGCGAGAAATTTTACAATAATAGGGTCACTCCAGGGTTGAGTACCGAGTGAATCAAAATAGTACAGGCGCTGTCTATTTTTAAAATAGACAGCGATCCAGTGAATCCCTTCATTACCGATGATGTCTGTGTTCACAATAAGACTACCGCATTCTCGCGTACTTGGCAAACTCAATGTTTCATTCTTCGCAAACACGCCGATAAATTTGGAACGTGTGACTCGCTCCATTACTTTCTGAAGTGTATTAGCATCCATTTTAAAAGTCAGTGATAACGCTTCTAAATCTATCTACTTCTATTAGGGCTTGCGATTCGAGATATACTAGTACACTAATAGGAGCGTCTATAGGCTTGGCGAATTCCAGCCGCACTGAGATGTTACCGCTCTGCTGTGGTGTTAAATGGGTATTTACGCTAGCAGATAAGTCAGGTGTAATGTCAAACGGATAAAGGTTAAATTGATCAATGAATTCTTCCTGCGTTACCCCATTACCAAGCTCATCACAATCACCTGCAATATGGGTCAGATTACTATAGGCTCTGGCACAAAGAGGTAACACAGCGTCTGATGAATAGTCCGTACCCATTGTTCCACCCAAAGCAGTGCCATTAACGTATAGAGTTATATTTTTAAGTCCGAAATTCTCGAATTTAAAGGCACTCTTTTTATATTTTCCATTCACCGAAGCGTGGTCCTGCATGCCGATTAATATCCTTTTAGGAAGATTTCCCAGGGCAATGTTTTCTATCTGCTTCGATGCCAACCCTGCAGGAACCGTATATAGTTTGATCTGCACTCTGTTAATAGGATATTTCACTGTAGCGTTTAGTAAATTTTTCTCAATTTCTAGTTGTTTTGGTGAACTTAATTTCACTCGCCGTACGCGGAGGTATGTGTCCATAATGTGAACCACAACGGACTTTGCACCCTCTTCTTGATTCGCATCCAGATTTAAGCAGATCTCAGGACTCGTGCGGGTGAGCTTTATTTTCATATCCACCCCGTTCACAAGCAACTTCTCCTGGAAAGTGAAATCTGTGTGCAACCGTCCAAAACACTCGTATATTTTCTTTTTAGAATTTTTAAATTTGTCCTTTATACTATTTTCATCTTTAGTTTGATAATATCCCTCCGCACTTAAAAAGGTAGCCTTCGCTTCTTTGGAAAAGTTGAGGACATTTTCCAAATAGGCTCGTAGATGATAGTACCCCGTGCCTGCCGATATGTTGGTCTGATTTAAATATACGTCACACTGGTTGAATATGGCGTGCAGAAAGTTTGTTTCAGGGTATACAGCATATTTGTCATCGCAGGCCATTCCATCAGAATGGGCTATACGTAGCTTAGCGTACATGTGCACACAGCTTGGATCAAAAAAGTAAGGACCTGAGCTGGGTATCACGAATTCTATAGGTGCACTCGGGGAACTAATTGTGTTTAAAGGGTTAATTGTAATAAAGTCACTGTGCTCAATAGAAACTTGGGTTGGCGGGAGCTCAAAAAAGGACAGCTCCGATTTACAGCATTGTGAACTACATGGGTGGATGAAGCGTGCCATGGCGAAATAGTGACTCCTCTCTCGACAAGTGGTAAACAAACTATGATTCATGAGATCAATATCCTTAGCTTATATCAGTCAAAAAAGTGGTCAACCATAGGTTTCATTCGCTTACAGCATTTCTTTTTTGATAGCCTTTTACGTTTAATACCACGTGACCCCTTCTTCTTCTTCCGGGGAGCCCTCTCTTCTTCTTCCCGCCACCACGCATTTTTCTCTTTGCATCTTTGATGATTTCGTTCCGTGTACGCTTTAAATGTTTTTTTAGAGCTTCTTTAGGTTTAGCCCCGGCCAATATGTCTTCTGCAGTGTTAAGGCCTGATTGTAGCGCTTTCCTTCCAAGGTATCTGGCACCCCTCTTCAGCAAAGGAACAGCCGTACGTAGTATGGATGAAAAAATGGATCCAAGTCCACTACCGCGCTGGTATCGCATCCCTCGATAGACGGTGAAAGGCTTTCTATCCATTATAACTCAGTGCGTCGAAAGTGTAGCTTCACTGTTAAGCTCCCGTTACCGAATGGGAAGTTTTCGCCCTCAATCGTTCTTATATATATTGTGATATTGGTTATTAAATTAGTTGCGACATTCACATAATGGGGTCTGTCATATGTAATACTCAAACTCCTTCCTCTATGGTTGGGGATGTGAGCAATGCGCAGCAGGCGTGCCTGGGTATCCCCAACAAACTGGTGCTCCACTATATTACTGTAAATATAGCACATGTCTGGGGACCTTTCAGCCAATTTCTCCATCTTCAATTGATACATTAATCTGGACAAGTTATACTGTGTCTCGTGAAATGTGTCTCTTTGGAAGGCTGCGCTATATCGGCCGTTGGTTAGAATTTTGAACTTTCTATGTTCTTTAAGACATCTGTTAGTCTTTGATTTTAGGATTAGTGTATGTGCAGGGTTGTTTACGATTTCATATACTAAATCATTCGTAAGGTTTGAGTTTCTTAAACTTACGTTTAAGCCTCTCACAACATCCTCGGCCGAACCATATTGACCCGGCCCTAGTCTTACTTCTGTACTGTAATACCGTGCAATCTTAGTCCGAGCGATGCGCATAGTTTCATCCATAGCTACCCCAGCTTTTTCACACTCGTCAATGTCTCTAAGAATCGTAAAAACGGTTTCTTTATGTTCAATATTTAAAAAGACGGTGTCCAGCTGAATTTCGCATATCCCCACCTCATACGAATCACGACCCAATTCAATGTGCCCATGGAGTTCTGTTACAAAGTTGGCTAGCGTGTTGTTAGGGTGTACAGACAGGGACGAGGAGGACGGGAGTGTGACGTAGAAATGGTTAGGAGCCATGTTGCATACTATTTAAGCTTCATTATTGCATCAGCTTTTATATAGGTGTTGAAGCTTTCTGGGTACCCTAGCCATTTCACCAGGTACATTTTTCTCCTTCCTGAACCTTTGCTTCCTAAAATTTTCTCAATTTTAAACACATTTTTTTCTAAATTAAACGCAACTTTCTGCAATTCCTCGCGGTAAAAGCCTCCTGAGATTTCTTCCCCATTCAAATCTTCAATGTAATACATCATTATCACACCTTTAGGTCTCACAGCCCTAACTTTAAAAATCTCGCGTGTCCATCCTTGCTCAAAACCCTTTGCGAATTTATTCCCCGAACGCGACAGCCTTACATAATCATTGATTTTGAAGCGCACAGAGTGTGGTGGTGGTGGTGGTGGTGGTCCATCTCTTCTCGGGAGCGTACCTCTTTCTAAAACTTCGTTAGGTGTTGCCCCAATCGTGCGATGGTGTGAGCGGTTGTAGGATGATGCCAATGATTCCAGAATGTCTAGAAATCTGTATGTGTTTTTATGTGTAAAATAACGGTGCATGCGTTCCTTTATGGTGCGCTGAACTCTTTCAGCTAAAGAAGCCTTATGTATAGAATTGGTTGTGTAATAGCTGATATTAAACTCTGTCAACATATTCTGAAAAGCACGGCCTATAAACTCCTTCCCCATATCCGTACAAAAATAGCCAGGAACCCTGTTTTCTTTTAACATTAGCGTTTTGGTGGCTTTAGCAACTGTTTCAGGTGATTTATTTTTCAGAGGAACTAGCCACAGATATCTAGAGAACACGTCTATTATGAATAGAATGTAGCGGTAACCATCGTTATACACAGAATATCTTTGCATGTCTGTTAAATCTGCTTGCCAAATAGAATCAATCGAGGAAGCCGTTGTCTTGGCTGTTTTAAACCTTTTTCTCACAGGCTTATGAAGCGTATAAGCGTCCTGCTCCCTCAAAAATCTTTCAACATCTTTTTTTCCTACTCCGTAAACGTACAGTCTATCTACGCCGCCGTAAGAGGATGGGGTAGAAATGTCATAATAACGTTTAGTTAATACGTTAGCCATTTGCGTATTTTAGAGGCACGTGGGTAGGGTTGGTTTAACCTCTTCTTGCTCCTCTTCAAAGGTGTTACCGCAGGGGGTGACGGCGCCTTCAATTGTGTCACAGGCGTTGCATGTTCCAAGTCTTTTAACCTGTTCAGATTTCCTATCAACGTTTTAGGGACATTTATTTGTTGTAGTCTTGCTTTAATATGCTTCCATCCTGATGGTGATGGCCTATCCCACTTTCTCACCAGATCATGGACAATGTCTACGATATTCGATCCCTGTACCTTTGATCCTTCCACAATGATCTCCCCTGTATCGGTCCATTGTATGGCGGGATCCTCATTCAATAGATTATAAAGACTTAAGCCTTTACTCCTCAATGTAAGTGGGAGGGTATTTTTTAATACATGTTCGATATGTTGTGTGGCTAATCTTTTTGGTTGGTCAGCTGTGTCGTCGGGTACAGGTCCTATGTCGCCATCGTCCCCCGTGCTGTGCCTAATAACCACAGGAATCTCTGTAGGGCTCTTATAATTTTCGTACTCGTGAAGAAATTTCTGCAGAGCTTCTTGGTATAAGATTCTTTTCTCATCAGGTGTTTTTTCACTGTTTAATAGGGCTAACAATTCGCTTTCCATTCTTTTAAGTCTGCTTTTACGGGGATCTAGATCCGTGTCTCTTTGCAGTGAGGCGTACACCTCGTGGGGAATCACTACCACTTTCTTCATTATATTAATCTAGTCAGTAAAGGGCCCAAAACTGAAAATAAGATGGGGAAAATGACCCTCCTGTTTGCACAATAACTCGTTTTTTCTTCGCTACAGTTTGACTTTTACGAGCGAGTGTACGTATTATGTTCTTGTAGCGGCGTAGGCGAGCCTTCTGATGGGTTTTCATTGATACATTGCAATTTATAACGTTAAGACAGATTTCACAGATGCATTTTAAAAAGTCGGCGTCGATATTTTTAATAAACATCTGCTGCATTGCCCGGGGCAGTCGATGATAGATTTTTATTAATTCATGGTATTTCTTTAGTCTCTTTGTCATTCTGGAATATACACCGTTTCAGGCTCGTTTGGAAATATATTCGTTCGCAGAAGCACTCTAAACGTGTTTCGCGGATGAAGGTCGCAAAGCAAATATCCGTAACGCGTGCTTGTAGCTTCTTTATAAACTTCCAAAAACTCCTTACGCTGATTCGGGAACATTTGATTGGCTAATACCCCAATTTGTGATACATCTCTACGTTGCGCGAATAAGACTAGATATTGCGTATTTAACGACACATCGCGCATGTATCTATTTTTGAAAAATAGATTCTGATTGATGAAGAACACGCTTATGTTAAGATGGTGGGAGTATACTGTAAATGTCTCGGCAAACGTTTTATCCATCTCCAACATGAGATCGTCAATTACAATGATTGTATGTTCAGTTCCCTTTAGCGAATTAACGTCATATACACCTTTGTGGAACAAAATATCATCTTGGTACTCGTTGAACACTGATTGATACGTCGAATAGCACCATATAACTTTATAGGTCCAGATATAATACATGTGGATGGGCTCGTGAATCTGAATTTTTCTACAGAGTCCATTTCTAACACGTCACACTCCTAAGTGGGTCATTTACAAAATATTACAAATTTTGAGTGCTGATCCTTATATTTCTTCTCCCACAGAACCGTGACGATGAGGTAGAGCACCCTATCATTACGGATGACGACGACAGTGTAGTTGTGATCTCCTCCCCTGAACCCTCACCAGCGATACAGGTTGCACGTCCAAAGCGGAGGTATGAGAACCCCACATCAGGTATAAAGCGCCGAAATACGTCCTGTTGCAGCAGACCCCAACCCTCAACCTCTTACGCAACAACCCCCCAGCAGCACCTCCCGCTAATATACCCCTTATTCCGCCCCCCGTTCTGTTAAGTCTACAATAATAGATCCCCAACCCTCACGCAACAGGGCCCCCAGCAGCACCTTCCTAATATAGCCACTAATTCATCCGCCCCCCGTTCTGTTGAGGATGTTATAACGTGAGTTGGTGCGCGCCGCAGCCCCCACCCCAGCCTTGACTAGAAATCGGTATAGAGTCAGGGTCGACCCTAGAGCCTGTATAGCAATGGAATTGAGCGCGGGATACGCAGGGTTGTAGAGCGTATTATAGAGTTTGCTCTTCAGAATCGCGACGAGCGTGAAGTCAGGACGAGTCTGTCCTTTGGATTCGGGTCAGATGACGGTGATGTAGACGATTATTGGGTGATAGTACCATTTAGACGTTTGGCGCTGAAGATGTAGAATATATATTAGGGCGTATAATGCAAGCCGCCAAAGTAGTATAGCCTTCAATATGGACAACTTCACGGTAAATATTGACCGTGTATTCCGTGTTGCGGGTCATAGTGCCATACCGTACACTCTTAACTTCAATTCTCCAACTATTTACCGAAGGCATATAAACGTCGATCGTGGTTGCGGCTTTATAGCAGTACTCTTAGCACGTATGTTTACTGTACAAAATACACGACTCAAAAAATTTGGTGCCTACGTCGTGAGCGTGCCCGTAAACTAGCTGTAGACTGTGAACTTGAATTTGACTGTAATATGGGTCCTGAAGAGCTGAGAAGGTAGAACAGGAAATGAATGTCCGCATAGTTGTATTTGGGTTGGATGATCGTCGTAGGACTGTGTATGTTTTTAAAAGCTGTGTGAGAGATCGTACAAGACCCCTACTTATTTTAGGATTGTCAGGGACAACGTATCTCCCCATCCGTAATATAAGGTGGCTTTACGCGAGTTATGACAAAAGTCGAAAATATGGGAGACATCATGATTTGTGTAAGGGGTGCCTCGAGTTTGCGGATGATATAGTGAGACATTGTAAAGAATGTCACATGGTATGTGAGCAGTGTAAAAGCACCAAATGTGAAAGCCGTGTAGTTGAGAAGAGAGACTGTGATGTGTGTAGACGCACATTTTTCAATAATAGCTGTTTGATTCCATAAATCAATTGGTACGTGCAGGAAAATGAGAATCTGTGAATGTGGATGTTTCACACAATGGATAATTGGGGAAAATTTAAGCACAAGTGTGACGTAATTCACTGTCCTACATGCCAGGAGGAATATAAGGCGGATGGAGTAAAGCATGTGTGTTATATGAAAGATGCTAAGCCTAAATAACCCTTGTATAACTGTGTACTACGATATAGAAACATATACGAACGCTGAAACCAAAGAGGTAATTCCACATTTACTTGTGAGCCAGACCATCTGTGATGAGTGTATGGGTATCGAATGTGACGAGTGCCCCAAATGCGGTAAACGGACAAACGTTTTTAAAACGAATGTCAGCGATAGTCCTGTGAAACTATTTGTGTCCTATATTGTCAAGTTAGCCGACAAGTTCAAAAAAATGACTGTGTATATTCTCGCCCATAACGGGGCAAAGTTTGACACGCAGTTCCTTTATAAGGAGTTGCTTGAACACGAATCCTCTGAGATATTTACAGGTGATCCATTGAAAAGAGGCAACAAATTAATACAGATGCAGATAAGAGGCAATGTACAATTTAAAGATACTTTATTATTCACACCTTGTAAATTAGCAAAGCTACCCAAGGTGATGGGAGTAGCAGCTGAAGTTTCCAAAGGATACTTCCCATACACTTTCCTCACCAGCGAGACTTTAAACTACGTAGGCCCACCGCCCCCAAACATTATTTTGACTGTATGGATGAACGTGAAGACTTTGATCGATACTACGACAGTTTTAATGAAAGTAACCCTTATAATATAGTGATGAATGTGAGCGTTATTGCGTGAATGATGTGCGCGTGCTTAGAGTATGTTTCCAGGCCTTTAGAAGGATGTACATAGCCCGTTTCAAATGCGATCCACTGCAAGTCGCAACCACCATCGCATCATTATGTTTTACGGTGTTCAAGAATAACTTCATGCCTAAAGACACCTTAGCCATTATTCACCGAAACAACCCCGCAGTTACGGACACAAGGCTATTTACTGGCTCATACACCTACAGCAACAACAGGTGTATACATAAAGCACGCCCGCAACACGGGTGAAGTACCCATTAAGATTAATGGACGTGTTTTTTGGGTTGATGGGTTAAGTGAAAACCGTGTCACTGGTGTGAAGACTGTGTATTCCTTTAATGGATGCTGGTGGCATGGATGCCCCCGCCCTGAGTGCGGTATCGTCGGAGATATCCACGGTAGATCTCCTGCCGACTGTCTTCAGGGACCCGCACCGGCGATCAACTTATAGGATCGCAGTTCACTCACAAAGTCATGTGGGAGCATGAATATGATGCACGGATGGAGACAGACGTTGTATACCGTGAGGAAATAAAAACGATCAAGCGTTCAATGGTGCTGGACCCTCTCAAATGTGGTGATAGCTTGTTTGGAGGACGTACAAATCCATTCAGACTATACTTTCCACCTACGGTGGGCGTGAAGCTCCATTACTACGATTTCTGTTCTTTATACCCATACGTGATGAAGAGCCATCCGTACCCCGTGGGCGCTCCTGAGAAACTGGTGGGACCTAGCATACCCTCCATCAATGAATTTTCAAAAAATTTGAATGATCATTATTTTGGGCTCTCTTTCGTAGACGTACTCCCCCCAAGCAGTTTATGGATGCCTATCTTACCTGTCGTTATCGATGACAAGCTCATGTTTCCCCTGTGCGTGAAGTGCGCGGAAGAGGATAACGGTGAATGTAACCATATACCCCACCAGCGTAAGATCAGAGGCGTATATACAAGTCCTGAGCTGGCCCTAGCCGTACGCCATGGTTATAGAATACTGAAGATACACGAGGTGTGGAGGTTTCAGAAGCTCCCCAACCTTTTCACACCATATATAAACGCCTTTTTGAAGGATAAGGTTGAAGCATCAGGGTATCCGCGAGGAGTTGATACCGAAGATGAAAAGTCTGCCTATATTCAACGTTACCGCGACCGCGAAGGTATACAACTTGATCGTGTCCAAATTGTAAAGAATCCTGGCAAGCGCTTTAGTGCAAAATTGTGTCTAAACAGTCTATGGGGAAAATTTGCGCAGAATACCGGCAGAGGGAACATTCATTTGGCACAAAGTTATAGCGATGTCTGGGATTATGCCAATGCCCCCGATAAAGAGGTCATGGAGATCGTGAATGTAGATAATACTTACGTGATAAAGTACAACAACACTGAATTTGCCACAGATACCTCAAGGGTTACAAACATACCTGTGGCGAGCTTCACAACAGCCTACGCCCGTATAAAATTTTGGGGTCTATTGCATTCTCTTGGGCGGAGAGTATTGTATGCCGATACAGATAGCGTGATATTCACAGAGAGGGAGGGTGATTACATGCCCGCTATTGGGGAGTTCCTCGGCGAGCTCACTGATGAGATCAAGGATGAGTATGGGGACGACGCATACGCCGACTCTTTTATCTCAACAGGACCTAAGACTTATGGGGTACGGGTCAGGGTAGGGGAGGAAATGAAATATATCGTGAAGGCAAAGGGTATTACGCTCAACCATGCGAATCGGGAGGTTGTTAACTTTGAGTCGTTGAAGGATCTAGTATATTTGCAACCTCACCAACTAATTGTAGGCACCCACAATTTTCGGGCGCAGAGGCTGGGAGGCGTGAAGGAACTTAGGGGTACGATGGTGTGCCGTAACACCTATAGGAAACGTTACCAGTTACCTGGTACCTATGATACCGTACCCTTTGGATACCAATGATGCTTCTAACTCACACGTCTTGTATATAATCGTATCTATTTGTAAATATATATATATATATATATAACTTGAATATCCCGTTTATTAAATCGTATTTGTAAATATATATAACTTGAATATCTCGTTTATTAAATAAATCAAATAGCGTTTCACTTTCTCCTTTGTGTGTGTGTGTGTGTGTGTGTGTGTGTGTGTGTGTGTGTGTGTGTGTGTAGGTGAAAGTTCTAAGCTCCGCCCACTGCGTGAGTCATGCTACTCTCTGGGAGTCCCTGCGTGGTCAGTCGACTGCAGTAAGCCCGAGAGATCAGACGTGTACTCAGATCAGACGTATATTGAAATGGCTACCTTTAATATCGCTTGCACAACGTTTATGAAATGGTATTCAGTAAAGTGTGAGGATGTGGTGGATACCGAAAAACTTCCTATTCCCCCCTCCTATGCCTCATTTAAAACCACATTGGATTGTGCGAAGTTCCAAGATGTACAAATACTCTACGGATGTTCTGGTGAGACTGTTGAAGGCTTTCGTTGCACAGACGATGTGCTGAAGTATGCTGCAGGGCTAAACTTTATAAAGTCTCACATACACCGTGAAGTAAAAGAAACAACGTGCAGAAGAGAAGCAGCAGGTATGGATAATGAGCCTGTGGATGGGTGGTGTGACAAGCGGTATTACGTCATGCTACACCATGTCGAATACTCATACCCTACGTCTGAAAATGTGAATCTCGTGATCATGGACAATCTTAGGTGTTTTATCACTATATTAACGTATATCATGATGAGGTTCATAGTGAGGTTGTGGCTAGTGCCATGCGTGAGTTTTTAACAGATTTTAGAGACGAGTATCGTTTTGATGGGTAGAAAGGAAAAATATGAGCATATGTTCTCTCAAATAGTGCGCCGGAGTGTGGAGATGATTAGCTCCTAGTTCTTATCCAAAGTGCGTAGGCTGGTAGTGATATTCTTGTACCGGTACAACAATTCGAGTCGTACGAACATGCCCATTCACGTGTCATCGAGTCAGCCGCCCGTTCGAACCGTTCCTGCCTGTGCCTCACACGGTCATAGTTATCTCAGAGCTTGAACCGAGTGGAACGTGCGCTCCTCGAATACGATGGAATTCCTTTGAGCAGCATTCTCAACGCCTCGTACGAGTGTCCGTGACGAAATCGTTGCGCGTGTTCAGACGTAAATCCGGTACCATTAGCTATGTACTGGAAACGGAATGTAGGCCGACAAACAAACGGGTTTATTTAAGTATCGAGGAGATGAATAGAATCTTCGTGATAGTGAGAAGTGGTGTGAAGATCGTTATAAAATACCTGCTAACGTAGGTACAAGAAGAGAGCAGATTAGTGACGCGCCCTCATACGCCGTTGTATGTACGTTGTGTATAAATAACGATCGGCCGTGCATTGATATACGGCTGATGTGGAAGAATGCTTCTGATAATAACGCTCTTATTCCTACGCGAAACCGTTTCATCTCGACAGAATGTTGAAATCGTCGGATTCCGTAACTGAAACCTATATAGACGCGCGTGTACGGATATTTTATTTGATACAGTACTTGAATACGCATACACTGCTCTGCTCGATGGGTTTACCGAGTGTAGGGCTTGTGAGAATGGTCTAGTGCTGGATGTTTATTAAAAAGTTAGACTCTTTGAATACCATGAACTTTGGTACAAAGCAATTGATCGGTACAAGGCTGAGCTCACTACACCGTTCACCCTGAAGAACTATTTCTTTATAAACGCGCATTGTCGTAACGATTTAGAGATTATTTCAATTGCCGCTATGTTGAGTGAAGAGTTCACGATTGAAAAGCTCGAGTCGTAGAAATAAACCCTCGATTGGAAAAGCGTTCTTATAAACTTGTGTTTAATAATGTAGCTAACGATGAACTCTTTGTGCGTGCTTTTGATGTATTCTAGACGTGTTTAAAGATGACTTACCAACCGGTTGTAAAGTGGGAACAAAAATAGTACTGAACGATATGAAAGCCATTCATATCGAGTACAGGTTTCCCTATACTTTAAGCGGTGAAATATTATTAAGCCGCATATACTGCGTAATGCAGAGCAATAATGATGTAATTGTAAACTCGATTAAGACCGAGTTTAGTATTTTGAAAAAAAAGTGAATTGTATATATATTTTGCTTGACGATTATACGCATATTTCTATTGATTTGTGTTTATATATATATATATATATATATATATATATTTATATATATATATTTTGCTTGATATTTCTCCTGTAATGTTATGTACATATTGAAGTGTATATGAAATGTATATTTTATTTTATATATCACCATAATTGTGTGTGTGTGTGTGTGTATATTTCTCCTGTACTGTTATGTACATATTGAAGTGTATATGAAATGTATATTTATTTTATATATAATTGTGTGTATATATTTCTGTTATACGCATATTCCTCAAATGTATATTTATTTTCCATATATTTATAATAAAAAGAATGATGCAATGTTGTTTATTGTTATGCCTTCTACTACCGGTATTCTAATAATGTATACAACGGTATCTGGCAATATTTAAGCCTTCTAAGCCAACTGGCTGATTAGGAGTCTATAATAGTGTATACAATGGAATACATGGCGCTATCTGGCAACTCAGCCAACTGGCTGATTAGGCGTATATAATAATAATGTATGCAATAATACTGCTAAAAAGAGATCTGACAACCATTTACAGCCAACTGGCTGATTAGGAGTCTATAATAATGTATACAATGGTATCGCGGTATCTGGCAACTCAAGCCATTTACGCCAACTGGCTGATTAGGAGCCTATAAAACAACGCCAACTCGGCTGAAGTCTTAATGTGCACTTGGCTCCTGCCAGGTGAACACCTCTCCTCCTTTCTCTCCTCCTCCTCCTCCTTTCTCTTGGGGGATAACACCGCCTCCAAGTTTCCCCCCCACCCCCCTTTGAAACAACCCCCCTTCCCCCCTTTGCAACAACCCCCACCCCATTTGCAACATTACATAATAACCTGCAACATTCCTGCACTCTCCCCTTTTGCGGCTATACTACTAGGGAGGTGCCCCCTTGGGGCATTGGTTTCTGCGAGTATGTAGAAGAATTACGGCATTTGAATAAGTGAGGCCCATGGTGTAATGGTTATCATATCTGACCGGCAATCAGAAGATCCCGGGTTCGATTCCCGGGTGGTTACCTCATTTTTTCATTTGTTTCGTTCTCTCTCTCTCATCTTGCGCGGAATATCTCCTATACAAGCGTCGTTCTTTACGTTAATTATACTGCGTGTTTGCAGTTAAATGTATATAATGTTACGGCATGCGGGAGGTGTCCCCTTGGGGCATTGGTTTCTGCGAGTATGTAGAAGAATTACGGCATTTGAATAAGTGAGGCCCATGGTGTAATGGTTATCATATCTGACCGGCAATCGGAAGATCCCGGGTTCGATTCCCGGGTGGTTACCTCATTTTTTCATTTGTTTCGTTCTCTCTCTCATCTTGCGCGGAATATCTCCTATACAAGCGTCGTTCTTTACGTTATATATATATATATATAAGACATGCACAAAGTAGCGGATTGTTGCTAGAAATGTTCAAATTAGGAAGCGATTTTTTGACCTCCCAGGAGACCCTGAACAATTAATTCAAGGAACATTAAATTTTGAGTGAACATTGACAGTAGCCCGTTGACAACTTTTGCCGGTATTCAAATTCGATATTTAAAAAAAAAAAATTGGGGGGTATCATAAAAACCTCAGGGGACCATTCTGAGGTCATTCCCATCTTGAAACGGAACGGACATGTTATGTGCCTTGAAAAGTGGACGCTCAATTCTGCCAGTTGAGGTTTAAGTTTTGGTTTTTGGCTAAAAATATAATAGTTACCCCTTTTTCTTTGATGTATTCAATCTGACGTGAAGGCAGCGAGTCTTTTGCTTATATTGAGGTTCTAAATGTAGCAGGGCCAGGCTGCTTTCCCTAGATCCATGTCCCAAAGCTGGATCCTGTCTGCTGTGCAGAGAGCTGGTGAGGGAAGCTATATTTATGGGACCTCTTTGCGAGTGACCCGTTGCCCACTTCGGGCTAGCATCATGAAAAAGAAAAACTATAGTATTTGTCATTTACCATTACTTATTCGGACTATAGTGGATTTAATTATCCCAGAAGAGTTCCTTGTTCCATGCACTGTCTGTATGTATCATAAAAAACTCAGGGGACCATTCTGAGTTCATTCCCATATATATATATATGTACGACGGTAATTCAATCAGTATCCGCCCTTCTTATTTTCACAATTCTGTTTCCACATCTGATCGATAATAAACACATCACTTCTCAACATAGTCTTCCTGTTTCTCAATACACTTCGTCCAGCGATCTACAAGCTCCTAATGCCATCACAAAAGAATGTGTGTGGCTGTGTGCTTAGCCAGTCATGCACCGCCTCCTTCAGGTCATCATCGCCTTGGATTCGCTGACCTCTCAAAGCGTCTTTTAGTGGTCCAAACAGGTAAAACTCCAAAGGTGCCACGTCTGGACTGTAGGCTGGATGGTCGAGAACTTCAAATTTAAGTTCTTCAAGGCATTTTCTAGTCTGTGCAGCGGTATGAGGGCGCGCATTGTCGTGTAACAGAACAACACCTTCAGACAATCTCCCTCTCCGTTTTGTGCGAATTGTTTGCTTTAACTCATTCCGAAGCATGTCAGAATACGATGCACGAGTTACTGTAGTTCCACGCTCTAGATAATGTTCAAGGATAGGGCCTCGTGTATCCCAAAAGAGTGTTAGCATAACATAACTTGGAATTCTCACTTAATATGTAATTTGTGTAATCTGGAAACAACGGAAAACTCTTCGAATAGTTGTGATTTCTGTCAGTGACTGCAAGACTTTATTTGCATGAAAGAGGATGACAGGGAAATAACTCTCATCTCGAACGCGAAACACGTCGTGGGGATCAAATTTCTTTGTGGAGCATGTACACAGACGGTAAACTCATTCGCGGTATTTAAAGAAATGGAGATAGCAGACTCGAATGTTACAAAAAAGAATGAAATAATGGGGATACAAGGGTCCGGAAATGTCTCTACGAAAAACCGGGTGGTTGAGAAAGAGGACGAAATGACGAATAACAGTATAATAACGAACAATATAAACAATATAATACGGAAGGAAGACATGGATGAAAGAAAAGAAATACTGTAAGTAAAAATTGCGAAGTAGTCAAAATGTCCAACGAGCGAAATGATAAAAAGATAATAACTAAAAACGTAGAAAATAAACAGCCAAAGAAAAATAATGATAATACCAAAGTTAAGAACTTTGAAAATAATAAGAAAACAGAAGTAGAAGCGTAGAAAATATCGTATGTAAATACTACGCAAAAAGGAACTGCAGATATCGGGATGGGCAATGCATATATGCACAATGTACATCCAACATTATACAACACGCACTACACAAGTGGATACTGCAAATTTGATAAGAAATGCAAGTTCCACCATCTTACGGTCTGCAACACCTATGCAAGATATGGGAGTTGAAAATACGGAAAAAAATGCCGTTACCACCACCCTCAACGGAAAGCAACGAGTGAACAGGAAAAGCGAACATCAAAGAAGAGTGCCAATTTTTTAGACGCAGCCAACACAAATCAGCTGCTAAATGCTATCCAGCAATTACAAAATCAGCTGACAAATATAGGAATCCGAGAGCCGGACAGAAGGCACGCGCAAAGGCACTTCATGCGCTATCGGGACAACAGGTGCCGACAAAGATAAAAAGAGGTAAATTCTCGGAGAACCACAAGGCAATGAAACCGGCACCCCCATTGGAAAACAAGTCGGAACCACCTATATGCGAAAACGATGAAGAAAAAATAAAAATAATCCTAACCAACATTCAGGGCCTTAAATCAAACCATTCCCCGAACAAAGTTTTATACCTGAAAGGACTCGTGCAAGAAGCCGGAACTGACTTTGCATGCTTCACGGAAATTCATCTAAAGGACTGCCAGGCGAACTGTGAAAATTGTGGGTCCTGTATTGACAAAAAAGAAATACAAATTGACAACTATAACATCCTCCGAGTCGACAGAATAGTGAGACGTAAAGGAGGATGTGCTATTTACACACGCGAAAGGCATATGGCAGAAATGACTATAAGTACCTCAAACAGCTACGTAGAATATGTAGCAGCAAAAGATAAAAAATTAAATATGGTACTAATTGTAATGTACAGACCCCCAAACACCCTAACCTCCAAATTTTCAGATTCCATTACAGAGGTAAGAAACTGGGTAAAAGATCTACACTCTCCAACCCCAAATATTTTTCTCTGTGCTGATTTTAATTTCCCATTCATGAAATATAAAAGGATAGGAAAAAATATGTGTATATATCAGGACAAGAGGGACACACGAGAAAACCAGGAGCAGGTAAAAATGCTACTAGCTCTAGCTGATGAATTTATGTTAAGGCAAGAAATAACAAAACACAAGAAAAAACAACTGCCTAGATTTGGTATTCACAAACAACAGTAATCTTATTGATAAGGTAGAAATATCCCCAACTATGATATCCGACCACAACATCATTGAAATAACAACTAATATAAAGGCAACAGGAAAGGAAAGAACACGCACAACAGAAAGAAGCAAATTCGAAATTTTTAATTTTCACTCCGAAGCTATAAACTGGGAAGATGTTACATCCAACATGGAAGTAATAGATTGGAAAACCATTTTCGAGGCCAGGACAACGGAGGAGATACTAATAACGTTAGAGGAGAAGACGTTAGAAATTGTGGAAAAACATGTCCCAAAAATACAACAAAGAGGAAAGAGAAGCAGGTTCGAGAGACAAAAGAGGGCATTGTTTCGAAAGAGAAAAAGATTGACTGCAAAATTAAGTAACTGTAAAGATAACAAGATCAGAAAAATATTAAATGATAAACTGCAAAGTATCGATGTCGTCATACAGGAACTAATCGAGAAGCATACAGAAAAAGAAGAAGACGACGCTATAGAAGCGATTACGGCTAACTCAAAGTACTTTTATGATTTCGCAAAAAGAAAGTCGAAAAACCATGCGACTATCGAACCTTTAAAAAACAAGAACAGTGCTTTATCTGATGATCTAACAGAAGTATCTGAAATATTAAGAGCACAGTACGAATCATCTTTCGTTATCCCAAAAACTGACAAATTGATATGCGATGGAAACGCGATCTTTGAAGAAGAACTACAAGGGGAAGGTATAATAAACTTCGACTTTACGACGGATGATATTACACAAGCCATAGGGAAACTAAAACCACACTCAGCGGCAGGACTGGATAAATGGAATGCCACACTGATCAAAAACTGCAAGAATGCAATCGCTGAGCCCCGATGCTAGATATGGAGACGATTACTAGACACGGGAGAAATACCGGGCATCTTGAAGAGCGCGAACATAGTCTCAGTATATAGAGGAGAAGATCGATCCGAGGCAAAAAACTATAGGCCACTGTTGCTTACATCTTATCTCACTAAAATATTTGAAAGAATAGTTAGACAGAAAATCTGACTTTTTAGAAACTCTGAAAAAATTCAATGATAACCAACATGCGTTTCGGTCAGGCAGATCATGCCTATCACAACTAATGGAACGCTACAACATTATTGATGCACTTGAAAGTAATGAAAACTATGATGTACTATACACAAACTTTGCTAAAGCGTTTGACAAGTGTGACCATGGAATCATAATACATAAACTGAAATATAGGGAAATAACAGGAAAAGTAGGGAAATGGATATATAATTTCCTTAGTGAGCGGCGGCAAGTCGTTACACTACAAGGAGTAGCTTCATCAGAATCAGAGGTCCTCAGCTCAGTACCACAAGGAACAGTATTAGCTCCACTACTCTTCATAATCAGGCTAACTGACATAGATGAGGACGTTACCAGAGACAGCACAGTAACATCCTTTACGGATGACACAAAGATCAGTAGAAAAATAAGAAACCCAGAAGATATAGGATCTCTACAAACCGACATAAACAGAATCTACAAGTGGACGGAAGACAACAATAAGAAGTTTAACACTGAGAAATTTCAGCTGTTACGGTACGGAAAAAGAGAAGACCTAAAATCCATGGAAAATTTCTATCCCAAATGGACAGGAAATTCAGAGAAATTCTAAAGCAAAAAATTTAGTGGCTGTAATAACTGATGATGCGAAATGTGAGACACGAAATAAGATAGCAGTAAACAGAGCAAAGAGAATAACTGAGCAGATATTGAGAACCTTTAAACGAAGGGATAGGATGTAATGATTCCTCTACTGAAAACCCTGATCATACCCAAATTGGAATACTGCTCGGTCCTAACATCTCCATATAAAAAAGAAGACATTAGACAGCTGGAAGGTATCCAGAGAAGCTTCACAGCCAAGATCAACGGGTGCAAAGAACTAAATTACTGGGAAAGGTTACGCGAACTAGACCTATATTCATTGGAAAAGAGAAGAGAAAGATACACCATTATTTACACTTGGAAAATAATAGAGAAACTAGTCCCTAATCTTACTCTGAACCCTATAACTCCCCAAACAACGGTGGAAAGTAGAAACGGTAGCTTGTGTCGTATTCCCAAATTAAAGGCGAGACAGGGAACATTTTTAACCCTGAACAAAAATAGTTTTGTGGTGAGAGCACCAAAACTGTTTAATCAGCTGCCCAAAGACCTAAGAAACACGAAGGGAGTTGCGGTGGACATCTTCAAATGAAGATTAGACGCCTGCCTGAGAACAATCCCCGATGAGCCAGCGTACTTGGCTATGTGAAGTGGAGAGTACAAGAAACCAAGTCACTACTTCACCAGGCCAACTCCAGAGGAGGGGCGACAAGCTTGACCTTTGCGAAATGAGGAATCATCGCGCGGAACCTTTGTAAGGTTGTAAGGTGTGTGTGTGTGATATATATATATATGCGTGTGTGTGTGTGTGTGTGTGTGCATATATATATATATATAGATGTGTGTGTGTGTGTGTGTGTGTGTGTGTGTTGTGTGTGTGTGTATTTCTTACCTATTCTTACCAGGCGCCTGGTAGACCTAAAGCGGTCTGTCAGTTGGTAGCCCTCGGACGAGACTCCTCCATGCCGCACGATCTCCACACATCAAGTTTCCCCGTTGGAGACTGATTCCACACTTCTCGACAGCACTCTTGATGTTATCCATCCATCGGATCTTGGGTCTTCCAACTGGTCTTCTGTTTTGAGGGGCCCATTCCAGCATTCTTCTTGCTGTCCTTTCCATCGGCATTCGTTGGACATGCCCGTACCATTCTCATTAACCGAAGTTACACCCAATCGTCTTCTTATATGTGTTCCTTATTTTATCCAATCTACTTGCTACAGTACTTCTATCAATCTCAGGACCATCATTTCCTTGTTGTTAGGGCCCAAGTCTCGCTGCCGTATAGTAAGATTGGTTTCAATATTGTTGAGTATATATGCGTCTTTACCTTTTTAGGGATGTTTTGATCTTTCAATAGGGGGTACAGGAAGGAAACATTTCTGCTATAGTTAGCAATTCTTTCATTCACCTCTGCATCCATACCCGCATCATTTGCTATCACACTACCAAGGTATTTAAATGTGTCAGTCTTTTTCATTTCCCTTCCCCTAACAAAGATTCCATCCTCGTTTGCTCCCCTCGTTACCACCATATATTGTTTTATCATAATTCAGTTTCAGTCCATACTCCCTCAATCTCTCATCCCACCTCTGCATAATTCTCTCCAGGGATTGTGCTGTGTTAGTCCCAACAGCCACATCATTAGCATATCCAAAAATTTCTATTTCCTCTTCAATTTCCTCAGTTATGTGTTCCATAACCCTGTTGATGTAGGCAATAAATAAAATGGGTGACAGGACACTCTCTTGTTTAACTCCTGTACTTACATCAAACCACTCCTCCGATCCCACCACCGTGCTCTGGGAGACCCTATAGGTGCTCATTACTGCTCTCAGAAGCTTGGGTGGCACTCTCTCACTCAAAACCACCCACAGCTTCTCCCTGGGCACACTATCAAATGCCTTCTCCAGATCCAATAAACATATGAAGCGGTCCAAATTGAATTCTCGGCTCTTCTCAAGATATTGTCTTATGGCTGAAATTTGATCTATAGTACTCCGGCCTGCACGGAAGCCACAGTGATACTCCAGTAACCCAGGTTCCAGTATATTTCGTATTCTATGTTCCAAAATCCTTTCATATATTTTCTCCACATGACACATCAAAGATATGCCACGGTAGTTTTGACATTCCTGCTCACTTCCCTTCTTTTTATATATGGGACATATAATTGCTCTGCCCCATTCTGACGGTACAATTCCCTGTGACCACACCACCCGGAAAATGCTTAGCAGCCAGTCCACAGCAGGATCACCAGTTGCTTTTAGTGTTTCTGTGACAATTGCATCCGGCCCAGGAGCTTTATTATTCTTCATCCTCTTTAGTGCTTGAATAACCTCCTCTCTAGTGATCTCTCTGTCCCCATCATGCTCCTCATGATTTACCCGCTCCTCCCGTCACACCTCATCATACTGGTTCTCGTTATTCAAAAGCTGTCTAAAGTATTCGTTCCAGCGTGCGGCCACCTCGCTTTTATCAGTGAGGACTTCACCATGTGCATTTTTAATCGCCACTGTTGTTTTCTTGCTTTCTCCATTTTTGTACTTCTTAGCCATGCTATACAGTAACTTCTTCGAGCCTTGAAAATCCTCTTCTAAGTCTCTACCTATTTTCTCCCACACAGAGCGTTTCGCTCTTCTTTTAACCTCGTTGGTGTGGTTTCTCATTTGGACATATTCTTGCCTTGTTTGCTCATTTCTATCCTTAAGCCATCTCCTAAAAGCACGCATCTTATTTGTCACTGCCTCCTTTACCTCCTGGGTCCACCATGCCGTCTTTTTCTTTTTTGACCCACCAACTACCCTTTCTCCAATCACCTCTCGCTGTATTCCTTCCATCGTTCTCCTAAACTCAACCCAAACTTCCTCCACTATTTCCGTAGCTACCCTTTGTCCGAAAGCCTCCTCAGTTCTAGTTATAATCTCTTCCAGTTTTTTTGGTATATTCTCCGTGCACACTCTTCTCCTTCTAGGCTTTTTTTATATTTTGTGGTACTGGAAGCAAAATTTTGGTTTTAACAAGTCTATGATCCGAGTCAAAAGACAGATGGTACTACTCTTGCATCTTTCACCAATGACTTTTTATCCACCACAATAAAGTCTATCTGAGACTTCTTATCATAATTTCCGGTTCTACTATTCCATCCATACCACGTATAGAGATGTGATTCCTGGTGCTTAAAAAATGTGTTCATTATACTAAAAACATTTCTTGCACAAAAATTTACCACCATTTCCCCTTCCAAATTTCTCTCCCCCCCCACACCAAATGCCCCGATCACGTCTTCATTTCCGTTTCGATCTCCACCCACATGGCCATTTAGGTCTCCCATCAAAATTCTTGGTCCAGAAGGCAGCCCATCTATCATTCCCTGAAGATCTTCATAAAAAGTTTCCTTTTCCTCCTGTGATCTTCTACTCTGCGGTGCATATGCCTGGATTACCGATAGTCTCTCTCCGTTTAGGCTCAGGGTCACTCCCATCAATCTCTCACCCTTCATTATCACTCCAACAACATGTTCAGAAAATCGGGGGAACAGTATAATTGCCACACCCGATCTGGTATCCTCTTCTCTGCCCTTGTATATGCACTTATAATCAATGTGCAGTACCTTGGTTCCTTCACCTCTCCATCTGGTTTCTGCGATTCCCATAATATGTATAGATTTCGAATCCATGAACTCAACTATTTCTTCGCATTTATCTCTAAGTGTTCCGACATTTATTGTAGCAATCCAAAAGAAAGTCCGTTTTCGCGCTAAAGTCGTAACCGTGGTCCGTCCGTTCCGAGGCTCTCTGCGTTGTACTTGAGCAAAAGAAAACCACCAGAGGCTTGCTAGGGCTTTCCTGGCTTGTTCGAAACTACTAATTAGTACCTTCCGGATGCCTATTGCCCCCCGCAAGTTACAGAAATCTCCTTCCAGATTTCCAGGCAGACATTCCAGTCGGTTTAAGCTGCTACACCTCGAAAAGGTTACGTAGTTTCTTGTCCTGGTAGGGTAAGGCTCCAGGACCGTAGCAGTGTGTATATATATATGTGTGTGTGTGTGTGTGTGTGTGTGTGTACATACATGTGTGTGTGTGTGTGTATATATATGTGTGTGTGTGTGTGTTATATATATATATATATATATATGTATGTGTATGTATATATATGTGTATATATAAATATAGAGGCGGGGCCACCAGCTTGACCTCCGTGTGAAGAGAGACCAACGCACGAAACAACATAAGGTTCATAAGGTATATATATATATATATATATATATATATATATATATATATATATATGTGTGTATGGGCTACGTCGTGGCCAATGTCGTAACACCGCTTCCCGTAGAGCAGCGAAGTTAAGCGACATTGGGTCTGGGTAGTAGTTGGATAGGAGACCGTCCTCCATGCCCAGATTATGTTGCAACCCGTGGTTCGGATCCCACGTAAAGCTGTAGGTCCCCTCCGTCATATGACCTAAGATGTTGCGAAGGTTAAACAACCCCAATGAAAAAAAATATGTGTATATAACTATATATATAATATATGTATATACATATATATACACATATGTATATATATATATACAGTATATATATATATATATAGTGTGTGTGTGTGTGTGTGTGTGTGTGTGTATATATATATATATATATATATATATTAGGGGGGTCGAAATTTTGTATTCTTATTCTACACACTGCTCGGAGTTTCCTTTGGGCCCCTAAACAACATACTGTAATTACACCGCTATGCGCCCCCCCCTACCCGTTGCATATGCACCCCCTTTTTTTAAATTGAAATGAAATTGAAACCAATTCTTTGAATAAAAAACCTGACAAATGACAAAGATTAAAGTAAATAATGATATAAGTAAAGTTAAAGTAAGTTTTACATATATATATAAATATATATATATATATATATATATATATATATATATATATATATATATATATATATATATATATATATATATATAAAATAAGAAATCTTTCTCCGTATATTACTTAAAGAATCAATTGAAGCATACTAAAATAAAAATATTCACCTTAAGAAATTTAAAATCGTAAATTACTGACACCACTAGCCTTTCCATTGGAACACAGGTAGCTCTTTTCTCGACTCCAGTACATTCAAAATAAATTTATGTTTGTTTTCGTCATCAATTCTATCTGGTGATGCTTCTGTTACCACATTTACAGCATGTTCTACTCCCTGGCTGTGACAGGGAAAAGGAATAAGCTGAAGTGGTTCATTTCGAACTTTAAGAAGATCATCATTTGTCAAATTCTGTAAAATAGGTGGAGGGGTGATGGTTTCGTTGTCCCAATCGATCATGTTAGGATAATCGTCTGCTTCAAAGTCCAGTGTTTTTGGCAGCTCAAAATTTCTCGCATTGGTGCTCCTAGTTCTTGCTCGAATGATGTGCTGAAGAGCCAGCTCTCTGACCTCTCTTCTTGTGTCTGTTATCATTGAGAGTAAGATATTCTCTGGGTGGGCAAAATAGGCGTTATTTCTGAGGACACGCTCCATAATCATCCGATGCTTTTTATCTAAGCCTTTAAGCAAGTGCATGATATACCAAAAATTAGATGCTCCCTCATTTGCCTTTGGATGAGACTTTATCCAAAACCAGCCTGGAGCGTAAACCAGCATTATAATTTTTACTAGGTCTTGGTTGTTTTTGTCTGGATTCCGTGTAGAGTCATATAAGCGCAGGATCCTGTTTGCTCGTGTTAGCCACCTTGCATGATGGAGGGCACCTGGGGATCTGGTGGCTAACGCTTGTGAGATGCGTCCAGATTGTATGCTAATGCACATTTCATACATATATTTTTGGTCACTGCTGAAACTTTTAACAATATCGACCGAAACTTCTTTAATGTTGCCCTCTACAGGGGTATAATCAACTATATCCAGTTTATGAGAATAAAAACCCACTCTAATAGACAGAGTTTATTTCCACGACAGTTTCGACGCCCACTGGCATCCTCCTCGGGTGGATACAGAAACACAAATGAAACAAGACAAGAGGGAAAAACAGTTCAGGGATCGACCGTTAAGAAATTCGCACCTAGGTTGGATTCCATTCTCTCGAGACAGGAGGGGCATTTTCATTAAGTACATTCGCACAAATTTTTAAAACTATCTTCCTGTTCTAAACATACAGATTCTATTATTTTTACATAATTATTACATTTATAATTAAATTTATTACATTTAATATTGCATAATTATTAATTACAGAAATTATAAATTTATTATTACATTGGTTATTACATTGTTGTTTATTATACAGAAATTATAAACCGAAAAACGAATGAAAAAGGCGATTAGGAAATAATCCAGAGACCATTGAGAAATTCGCACCTAGGTTAGATATCGTTCTCCCGAAACCAGAAGGGCATTTTATTACAGGGTCAGCTTATAACTACATTTCCACAAATTAAAAATATCTTCTTGTTCTATACATACAGATCCTAATGTTTTGACATAATTACTGCATATATTTATTTCCACATTAACCTAGGTGCGAATTTCTCAATGGTCTCTGGATTATTTCCTAATCGCCTTTTTCATTCGTTTTTCGGTTTATAATTTCTGTATAATAAACAACAATGTAATAACCAATGTAATAATAAATTTATAATTTCTGTAATTAATAATTATGCAATATTAAATGTAATAAATTTAATTATAAATGTAATAATTATGTAAAAATAATAGAATCTGTATGTTTAGAACAGGAAGATAGTTTTAAAATTTGTGCGAATGTACTTAATGAAAATGCCCCTCCTGTCTCGAGAGAATGGAATCCAACCTAGGTGCGAATTTCTTAACGGTCGATCCCTGAACTGTTTTTCCCTCTTGTCTTGTTTCATTTGTGTTTCTGTATCCACCCGAGGAGGATGCCAGTGGGCGTCGAAACTGTCGTGGAAATAAACTCTGTCTATTAGAGTGGGTTTTTATTCTCATATTTTGACCTTCACGTAAAAAAAGTGAAGTTTTTTGCATTTATTATATCCAGTTTGGTCAAATCCTCTTGGAGTTTATTTCCAAGAGAACCTTTGAAGGTGTTTGGTCCCGAAGTTTTTCCATCAGTTGCTTCAAATACGTGCCTGAAGGGCAGTTCGTTTGCATCAAAAGGCAAATCAGCCATTGTACCGGCCTGTCCAGATATAATTCAATCAATTTTAGCACTCCGCCAATCCTGCCAGTGTTCACTGGGGTGCCATCGCATAGCAAAGCTTTGAGGGATTCTTTGCTATTAGAATCAACTATAAAAGTTATTATTTCATCTGCAATACAACAAGCAGTTCCGTTATCTGGAGCTATATGATCCATGTAAACATCACCAGGTTCTTTGACTATAACATAATGTTCTTCATACTCCATTCCCTTCTTTGTCTTAGCTTGATCTTTTCTACCATCAAATCCGATGCCTTCAATCTATGTGTTCTCTGATTTCACTTTGATTATGTTCTTTTTACCCACACGTATTCTTTCTCTTTCCACTTTTTTCCTATCCAACATATTGGTTTCGTCTAATATTCCCATATCCTTCAAAGCTGCATTTACTATAGCTGCAGTAGCTCTGTAACTTACACGGTATCTATCTGCTGTTATTGTTAAGTTATCATAAATAATTCTGCTCTGATGGTCTTCTCTCAGCTCAAAATCCGGAACAAAGTCAATATCATCGCTGTCATCGTCAATTTCCATGCTCTCATCTCCATAATATGTAAAGGGTCCAGTTTGCTGGTTGAGGCGACATTCATATCTAGGCTTATCTTGGCTCTTCTTTCTAATCCTTTAACTCTATCGTGAGTCCTTTTTCTTGCGGAAGTCTTTACTCTGCCGATTGGTCCTAGTTGGTTTTTTCTTTGTTTCTGCCCCACAAAAGACTCTCACTCAATCATTGGAACTCTAACATCACATCTGCAATCCGTTCGACTGATTTTTTATCGTAACAAGTACAAGTGCAAATATCAAACATTTCATCGAATGTCTCCACCTTCTGCTGAAAACTGTTGTTTCTTTGTTTTAATGGTACTTTATTTAGCTTTGCTACAGATTCTATCAATCGTTCAACTTTTATAACTATTCTTTCAAATCCTATATGTGGAAAGGAAAACTTCTCCCAAATGGCTTCCACGTCTTTACTGACAATTCTGTAACATTCTTTTGCTGTTCTAGAACCTTTCGAAATCAGTTCTTCTCGTTTTCTTACCAATAAATAATGCCTAAGTACGTCAGCATTTGAAGGAGTCACTGAAGGTGGAAATTCTGCAGGGTGACCAAATGTTGAATTGTGCGTTTTGCTTCGTGTCGCCATGATTTCACTTATTTAGGCCTAGTAGCATTAATAACAAGAAACTAATTGTTAAATTCTAGCAAATGAATCATTCAATCTGAATTAAATATAACTCATTCGGAATTAAATCATAACTCATTCAATCATAAACAATCTCAAAATAACAATCTGAAGCTAAACAAAAAAACGTGACGATAATTTATATAATTCATCTAATCTATCTAAATTAATCTATGTAATCTATTCAATCTGTCTAAAACTCTATCTAAATAATCTATCGAAATTAATCTAATCTACTTAATAAGACTTACTATAATGCATGATTGTCACATTTTGGGTTTATATCTGTGGAGAGAGTAAAATGGGGGGATGCTATGAAAGGGGTAAGGGGGGTCGCATATACTCATTTTTTTTACAAGATGAGATCATCATTTCCAACTACGTGCATACTGTGGAATTGGAGAAACTCGATTTTTTATGTTTCGACCCCCCCCCCCCTAATATATATAGTTATATAGTCCAGTACGTATATATATATATATATATATATGATGAATAAAACCACGAAGGAAAGAAAACACAAAAAGGTGCTCAAGCGCTTTCGTCTAATGACATCCTCAGGAACACTGAAGTACAAAAAAGGTTACGGCCAATATATAGGTTACAGAAAGAAAAATAAATAAATAAATAAATAACATACATACACACAAACATATATATATATATATATATATACATACATATCTACACACACACATATATATATATAATATATATATATATATATATATATATATATATGCAATAAACAGAGAAGTAAAAATAAAAATTAAAAATTAAAGGATTAACAAAGAGGCATACAGATTTGTAAGGAAAAATATCGATTTTTAGCACAAGATCAAATGAATTATAAAAATACAAATTTATACTGGAAATCTGCCCGGGTTTTAACACTTTGCCTTTTAAGTCAAGTTTCGATATATATAAAAATAAAATGAAGATTAAAAGTTAATAAAGTAGCATACAAGTTTACCAAAGATTTAGCGTCCTACCATTTTTATCTAAATCTGTTTTGAAGGAATTCAAAGCAACAGGATCGAGTTGAAAAAGACCTTTGCTTATATTGAAGTTATTTGAAAGTTGGATAATGGCAGACTCAAGAATATTTCTATTAACAATGTTGCTAGAATGAAATAAAACTGAAGCATTATTCCAATCAATACAGTGGGATAACTCTGACAAATGAACAAAAAGAGCACTGGACAACTGTCCTGTTCTAACGGAATATTGATGCTGTTTTATACGTGTGTGCAAATCCATTCCCGTCTGACCTATGTAAAAGGAATCACATTGTTTACACCCAATTTTATAGATAATGCCTGAATTATTGGTAGGGCTATTTTTTACTATGATATTTTTCACAATATTGTTATATGAAAATACTACATTAATATCCAAAAGTTTAAGTACATTAGCAATGCCTAAAAAGCCCGGGAAAAATGGAAGTACTAAAATATTTTTTGACAAAGTACGAGTGTTATTATTGACACGAAAGAAAGTTCGTTTTGCCTTGTTGAGACAAGATTCCATAAACGCAGAGGGATAACACAGATCACTTCCAATACCGTTGATTTTTTCCAATTCGGCATCGATGTATTCCGGACTGGCGATCCTAAGGGCGCGGAGAAACATTGATGAAAAAATGGCCTTCTTAGTAGGGGTGTCATGTCCCGAGTAAAAGTGTACGTAGGACAAATTGTTTGTTGTACGTACACTTTTACTCGGGAAATGACACCCCCACTAAGAAGGCCATTTTTACTTCAATGTTTCTCCGCTCCCTTAGGATCGCCACTCCGGAATATATCGATGCCGAATTGGAAAAAATCAACGGTATTGGAAGTGATCTGTGTTATCCATCTGCGTTTATGGAATCTTGTCTCAACAAGGCAAAGCGAACTTTCTATCGTGTGAATAATAACACTCGTACTTTGTCAAAGAATATTTTACTACCATTTTTCCCGGGCTTTTTAGGTATTGCAGATGTACTTAAACTTATGGATATTAATGTAGTATTTTCATATAACAATATTGTGAAAAATATCATGGTAAAAAATAGCCCTACCAATAATTCAGGCATAACTTAGACATTAAAATCGCCCGAAAGGTTACAAGAAGAATCGGGGAGAAACCTCAAAGAATTTAATAAGCCTCTCAGAATCCTCCGAGCCACTAAAGAAGAACTCGGAGAGTAGTATAGAAGAAACTACTGCAAGTAACAGATCCGTTGCTGCCTCCTAACCAGAACCCCCGTCGACTTCGAACCAACCCAGGGTCATAGACGGAGGGGTTACTATATATATATTATATTATGTTTATATATATAAAATATTTTACATATATATATATATATATATATATATATTATATTTTATATATATATAAAATATAATATATATATTTATAAATAACACATATATATATACATATTAACCAACAAAGACCCTACGATCCACTCATGGCTGGTCTACCTAAGTGTATTCGTAATTGTGTACTGTGCATGTCCTCCGTGGTGGCGGAGGGAACCTACAATTTTACGTGGGATTCAAACCACAAAACCTTAATTTTACTTCCTTAAACTATACCCAATCTATCAACATATGCGTCTAATGGATTTTTAAACATTTTTATGGACGTGCTACTAATTACTTCTACCGGCAAACTATTCCACCTATATACTATTCTATGCGTAAAAAAGTTTTTGGCAACTGCTGTCTCGAACCTTCTACTTGTCAACTTACACCCGTTATTTCTAGTCCTATTATATTGAGATATTTCGATAAAGCTATCTCTATCTACGTTATCGAACCAATTCATAATTTTGAAAACCTGGATTAGATCACCCCTTAGCCTCCTAGTCTCGAGTGTAGTCAATTTTAACTCTTTAAGCCTATCCTCGTACGACTTTGACCTAAGCGACGGAATCATCTTCGTTGCTCGTCTTTGAACTCTTTCGATTTTGTCTATATCCTTGCGCATATGCGGATTCCAAAATTGGATCGCGTACTCCAAATGGGGTCTAACTAATGATTTATAAAGAAGAACTATAATATCGCGCGATTTGTACTCAAAGTTCCGAGCTATAAAACCAAACACTTTGTTCGATTTATTGACAGTTGCTGTACTTTGTTTCGCTACTTTTAAATCACCAGTGACTACAACTCCTAAATCTTTTTCCTGCTCTATGTTTATCAACTTTCCCTGACATTCTATACGCAAAATTATCGTTACGCGAACCTATATGTAAAATTTTGCATTTATCGACGTTAAATCTAATTTGCCATGTGACTGACCAATCAACGATTTTATTTAGATCATTCTGGATTTTACCTCTATCTTCGTCATAAATCGCTCTACCACCCAGCTTCGGTACATGCGCAAACTTTGAAACTGTACTGACTAGGCCGACATCTAAATCGTTAATATATGTAAGAAAATGCAAGGGGCCCAATACAGAACCCGGAGGAACGCCACTCGCAACATTAGCACAGCACGACTCCGCTCCATCAACGACCACCCTCTGTTTCCTACTTCGCAACCACTCTTCTATCCAGTTTATTACTACACCCCTCATTCCATGAGCTTTAGTTTTCTCAATGAGTCCTTTGCGGTATGGTGACAAACGCTTTTTGAAAATCTAAATACACTACATCAACTGCCCGATGACTATCGTAAACGTCAACCACGCTTTGAAAAAATTCTAAAAGATTAGTTAATGAAGATTTGTTTCGCCTAAAACTGTGCTGCGTATTTCTGACTAAGTTATGCAGTTCTAAGTGTTCGACTATACGATCCCTAATTATTGATTCCAGTAGCTTACATACAAAAGACGTTAAACTGATTGGCCTATAATTTCCCGCCGCACCTTTATCGCCTTTCTTAAAGATAGGTGTTACGTTTGCTAACTTGAAATTATCTGGTACCGACCCCTCAGAAATAGACGCATTAAAAATCTTTGTTAGCGGTACAACAATGCTATCTTCTAATTCTTTTAGTTGTATGGGATATATGGAAGCCGGCCCAGGTGATTTACGCGTTTTTATTTTATCAATATAGTGCATTAACTTCCCTTCACCTACCACAATATTATCCAAAATATTACCATTATCAAAGAGTATTATGTCTATTACCGTAGGGATATTCGTTCCATCTTCTATAGTAAAAACTGACGTAAAGAATTCATTTAGCAAGGTAGCCATTTCCTTGTTTTCAGAAACTAGATCTCCGTTAACATTTTTCAACGGCCCCAAAACACTTTTTACTGGATTTCTATTGTTGACGTACTGAAAGAATCGCTTGGGGTTTTCTTTAAAGTCATGAGCTATGGAGATTTCAAATTCGCGCTTGGACTTTTTTATCACACTTTTCGGTTCACGCCTTAGAGATATGTAGTTGTTTCGTTACCACAAATTGTCTTTATCACACTTATGTAGCCTATAAGCCCTATCTCTACTCTTTATAATGTCTCCTACTCTAGAAGTAAACCACAAGGGCTTGTTATTTACTTTCGCACGCTTAATTTTGTACGGTACACATTCCTTATTTATAGTCCTAAATACTGTTTCAAACGATTCCCACATTAGTTTTGCGTTGGATTTCCCCATTACATTTTCCCAATTGACGTGTGACAATTTATTTCGAAATTTACAAAAGTCTGCGTGCTGGAAGTTAGGAATTTTAGTCGAGTTAGCTGGTTTCGAGTGACTTACTGAGAGGACAATCTCTACCATATTGTGATCGCTATTGCTTAACGGTTCTATTACTTGAAGATTAGTAATTAGCCTATCATCCGTAGTTATTACTAAATCTAAAATACTGTCCAACCTCGTAGGTTCCCCAACCTTTTGAATAAGAAAGCTGTCCTCGAGAAAATTAACTAAACGATTACCTTCCGCGTCTCCCTACATTGTATCGTAATTCACGTTGGCGCAATTAAAGTCACCCATAACTAAAGCCTGCTCACTACCTATTATTCTGTTTAGTTCACGATATAACGCTTCGTCCGTATCAGCTGTTTAATTAGGGGTCCTATATATAACCGCCGCCACAAGTTTGAAATCGTTCAATTTAAGTTCTGCTATAGTCGAATCTATCGGTTCTGGAATTGTCGAATAATAAAATTTGGAATAACAAAAAGTCTATAACCTCTAATTTGATACTGCCCTACAAAGTCACGTGTTTCAGTGCTAAGCCACGATTCATTTATCGCAATTAAATCATAGTCTTTACAAGCAATTAAAGAAAAGAATTCGTTTATTTTATTTCGTAAGCTACGAGCATTTAAGGATAGAACCTTCAAATTGTTTGTAATTGCGACACCTTCGCGAGCGCAGGGGAAAGTTGTGGAAATTACGCTGGGACCGTTCGAGTTACGGCAGCCTGAAAAGAAGAGACAGTATTATGAAATAGTCTTCCTAAACGCGCAGCTCCTACGGCATTAAGATGAAGTCCATCTCCGAGGAGGAAGTCCCTCCTCCCATAGAAACTGTTCCAAAAATTCGCAAAATGCGCTCCTTCCTGTTTGCAAAGAGACTTTATGTAATTGCTGATATAGGTCGGCTTGCTGTAGAAATCGCTACGTTGGATAATTCGCGATAGTATACCTGTTAAAACAATCTTATTAGTTTTTGCCTTTCGTCGCTCTAGTAAGTCCCTCTACCTAGCCAGCAATTCTTCCGATCTAGAATTTAAAACTTTATTAATACCGACATGAATAACATACGTTGTGTCCTCAGAGGTACCCTCTGTAAAATGGTCAACACTATTATTTATATCCTCCACCCTTGCACCAGGGTAGCAGTAACGGCGCCTACGACGAGGGTTTCTCCCACAGAATTTCTCGAGCTGCCCTCGAACAAAGGAATCGCCAACGAGCCGTATTTCCGGTTCATCAGCATCTTCGAAACCTAAAACAGAAAACATTTTGTTTGTTATTACTGGTAGCCAAGTCTTATTTTTTCTCAATGGGGCTCCAGTACGCACTCGAACGAAGGGTGAACTATGGGAAGAGAGAGGGATATTAGTACTATTTATATTATTAGTTGAAAGTGAGGCAGGAGGGGTCGTAACTGGAGTCTCAATGGATTCTAATTAAGCCGTCAGGAGCATCACGCTTTCTTCAAGCCTCACTCTTGCCTCCCTCTCATGTTCTAACTCGTTCCTCAGGACTTCCATGCTAGAGCACCACCTGCAAACTAACTGTTCATTATTATTAGCCATTGTAAACGCGTAAGCGGAAAATTTCCCTTCAGACCGACTGCAAGTACTTGACGGGGGTGCCATGCTCATAATTAGTTAAAAAAAAAAAAAAAAAACGAGTGTTTGGAAATTAATAAATTACAACGTATGTCTACCGCGTGCTTATTGTGCCGTCACCTGGGCAAACCCGCAAAAATGTTCCTGAAACGCAGAAACAGGTTCTTGTAACACAAATTTATACTAAATGAATATATAATTAAGCTACCGACGAAATATCTGTAAAAGAAAAATTATTAATAAAACTTATCTGTCCGCTATTCGACCGACTGTTTTCTTTACGTTTTTCCTTTTTCCCACGGTGGGTGACCACACTCTACTTGATTGATCCCCGAAGGAAGGGAAAATGAACCTTATGAAACCACGTTTTCTGATAGATTTGAAAAACAAAAAAGGCAAACCAAGGGAATTTCAACCTTATGATACCTCGTTTAGTAATAGATTCGGGAAACAAACAAGGCAAGCCACGTACACTAGCCTTGGTTTAATCTTATAATATAGTAATGAATAAAGTCGCTAAATGAAATATATTCGTTATAAATGATTAGTAACACAAAGCAATTTAATTAAGAATGCACCAAACACTATTTTTTTTAAAGACACTTCAACGAAAACCACTTATTCAATTGGTAACGCTGGACACTCGATAAAACACGTCCGTTCACAAGGAAAGACTGACCATATATATATATATATATATATTAGAGTCGAACACTTAGAATTGCATAACTTAGTTAGAAATAAGCTGCACGGTTTTAGGCGTAACAAATCTTGCTTAACTAATCTTTTAGAATTTTTTCAAAGCGTGGTTGACGTTTACGATAGTCATCGGGCGGTTGATGTAGTGTATTTAAATTTTCAAAAAGCGTTTGACACCGCACCGCACAAAAGACTCATTGAGAAAACTAAGGCTCATGGAATCAGGGGTGTAGTAATAAATTGGATAGAAGAGTGGTTGCGAGGTAGGAAACAGAGGGTGGTCGTTGATGGAGCGGAGTCGTGTTGGGCTAATGTAGCGAGTGGCGTTCCTCCGGGTTCTGTATTGGGCCCCTTGCTTTTTCTTATATATATTAACGATTTGGATGTCGGCGTAGTCAGGACAGTTTCAAAGTTTGCGCATAACACGAAGCGGGGTGGTAGGGCAATTAATGACGAAGATAGAGGTAAAATCCAGAATGATCTTAATAAAATCGTTGATTGGTGAGTCACATGTCAAATGAGATTTAACGTCGATAAGTGCGAAATTTTATATATAGGTTCGCGTAACGGTAATTTTGCGTATAGTATGTCAGGGAAAGAGTTGATGAGCGTAGAGCAGGAGAAAGATTTAGGAGTTATAGTCACTGGTGATTTAAAAGTAGCGAAACAAAGTACAGCAGCGGTCAATAAAGCGAACAAAGTGTTAGGTTTTATAGCTCGGAATTTTGAGTACAAATCGCGCGATATTATAGTTCTTCTTTATAAATCATTAATTAGACCCCATTTGGAGTACGCGATCCAATTTTGGAATCCGAATATGCGCAAAAGATATAGACAAAATCGAAAGAGTTCAAAGACGAGCAACAAAGATGATTACATCGTTTAGGTCAAAGTCGTACGAGGATAGGCTTAAAATTGACTACACTCGAGACTAGGAGGCTGAGGGGTGATCTAATCCAGGTTTACAGAATTATGAATGGGTTCGATAACGTAGATAGAGATAGCTTTTTCGAAATATCTCAATATAATACGACTAGAAATAACGGGTGTGAGTTGAAAATAGAAGGTTCGAGACAGCAGTTGCCAAAAACTTTTTTACGCATAGAATAGTAAATAGCTGGAATAGTTTGCCGGTAGAAGTAATTAGTAGCACGTCTATAAAAATGTTTAAAAATCGATTAGACGCATATGTTGATAAATTGGGTATAGTTTAAGGTAGTAAAATTAAGGGTTGGATAAGATAGATTTTGATAGTATGAAATTATTTCAGCCAAGATGTAGAACAAATTAAGAAAACAGTTTTACAACTGTTGTAGGATGTAGGTAGGCAGCATCTTGGGTTAGGGGATAGTCTCTTCGTTACACACCCAATTTAATGAGATTCCTCTGCGAGCGGTGCCCCCATAGTACTGTGAGATATTGAAAAACTCATGATCTTTACTTGCCCCACAAACACCTTTAAATGGGAGACCCAAGATGTGTGCACACACATTTCTACATTACTGTACAGTCTTTACAGCCACACCTACACTTTTCCTCCTAAGTATACATATTGTAATGTATCATATATGGTTGTAAATTGTGACTTGGTACGCAATTGATATGGACCGTAACTTATTTTTGGTTGGCAAAGTACTGGTATTGATGGATACCGTAATGAAATTGACTGGATTCTTTGGATTTGATATATTTGCATGTCAGTTATAAATAGATATAGAGTGTAACATATTTGTGGATAGTAGTCTATTATGACTTGATCCTCTGGATCCAGAGATTCTATCTTTAGTTTTAAATTGATAATTAATTAGTTTTATATTCATAATTATTTAGTTTTGTAAAGATTGGTTTTTGCCAATGTACAGGCAGTTTTTACATAGTGGAGCCAACTCGATGAGCCGAAGTGGCCCCTAGTGTGCCCACTATAAAAATTTCATATGTTCTTATGTTCTTTGTAGTTCGGAACACACGTAAATTTGTAGGTCCCCTCCGCCACCACGGAGGACATGCACAATACACAAATACGAACAGAGTTAGGTAGACCAGCCATGAGTGGATCCTAGGGTCTTTGTTGGTCTGAAACATTATAGCATTATATATATATATATATATATATATATATGTTTGAATCCTCCGACTATGGCCCTGGGGTGGTTCGGAGTCAACGCGGGTTCTGGTTGGGAGGCAGCAACGGATATTTTCTCGCGATATTTTTCTTCTATAATATTCTAATTTTTTCTCTCTCTATAGGTTCGACAGTTGTTAATTCTTCTCTTTCTATAATACTCTGATACTTTCTCTTGGTACTAAACTTAACGACTTTTCTTTTATAACTTATCGACTTTACTGACTAAGTTCTTCTGAAGAGAGCCCAACTCGAAGTGGAAAATAAAAAGTTTCTCTTACTGTAATTTTCTTCTAAAAAATGTACAGGTGGTGCTCTGAATTTACAGGTGTAGAGGTTCGACCTCTTTCGACCATGGCTCAGGCCGGAATTAAAAAAATTAAGGAGGCATGGGGCCTCTGCTACCTCCTCGCAGCGAGGCTGCTAACAAGGGAGTATCGTAGTAGTGACCAAAGAAGATGCAGTAAAGAAGTGAAGTTAATTTTACAATTACATGTATCATATAAGTGTAAATGTTGGGGGAATGCAGTTGAAGTTTAAGTTCCCCCCTTTAAACACATGATCAGATGTTTGAAAGATTCCAAATAAAAATAAAAAAAACAAAATAAAAACTAATCGTATTTTCGCGGAGTATTCATTTCTGAAGGCGATATAATTTCGTAGTAGTACATCAGTACAATCTAAGTACATCATTGAGTCCGTTGTAGTTTTGCTTCATTACAATTACGATTACAATTACCATTTAATCATATTCACTTAGTATTGTTTAATTACACTTCCATTTAAAGTACATTACATTATATTAAATTATTACATTTAATTACAATTTTATTAAAGTTCATTACGTCGTTTACAATTCTTACAGTGTTTTTATATTTATATATGGTTATTAGTACAACACAAAGTACATGGGCACATACGAGGTAATTTATACATGCATGACACACGTGATTTAACATAACGCATGATAATATATTATAAATTGAAATTAGAGCGAGAGGAGAGTTTTCGTTTTCAGATGTTCGATTTATGCTGATTAGCGGAATTCGATCACTTGCCTCAGCATTTTCGAGTTCATTGCGGGAGGCGAAATAATTAAAAATAAAAAGTTTAAAAAAATAAAAAAAAGAATACACCAGAACGTATTTGGATGATTTCGAACGAATGCATAAAGTTTGCATTTCACAGACTGACACGAGAAATAAAGGTAAATTGTTGGTAAAAATCGAATTACGTAATGGATGATGTATAGACCTGTGGTCAAATGTGTATTTGTGTGTATTAGGCACAAAGTGTGTATCTTATAATTTTGAGGGAAAGATTAGCTGAGAGGATTGTTGAATTAACTGCATAAATGCATGAGCAAGATATATTAGAAAGCAAAAATGATTAAGATTAAATAGCATAGTTAGCACTTACGCGCAATGAAATAGTTTATTGTGATATGCAATGATTTTAGCATAAGGTTTGTATATATGTGTGTATGTGTAGGGATTTGGAACGTTTTTGAATTATCAAAGTTTAAAAATAATGATTAATAATTTAAGATGGGTTTAGGGTTATAAAATCTTTTAAGTTTAAATCAATTATTATTATTATTATTATTATTATTATTATTATAAAAACCTTTAAGTTCAAGGTCGATTATTATTAAAATCTAACTACAGGTAGTATTAATGATGGTGTATGCGTATAAGTTTTAATGAATTCGAATATGTGTCAAAAGTAATAAAATTCAATCGGAATTATCGATTTTACGTAATTAATCAGTTGCGCGTATTAAGGTAATTAAAATATATACGCACTTAAAAGAACTTACAATTAATGAAAGTAAATCTAGCGGTATTAAAAATTAAATTTTGAAGATGGAATTAAATTCGACTAGTAACATTCCTAGCTATATATGAACTATATAGCCATTAACATTAACCAGAAGTATCGGTACGATAATTGAATTAAGAAAATTAAGAATACAAATTAAAAATAGAAATCAATTATGCATTTTAATGAACTAAACATATAATATACTTAAAAATAAAAGTAAATCGAGCCATAGATAAATTTCGGCAAAGCATAAAAAAAGTTGTTGAAATGGAAGGAAAGCATTTCGGACAATTTTTTTTTTTTTTTTAAATAATTTCAGGTAAATTTTACATTAAAAATTATTTTTATATAAGAAAAAAATATTAAAAAGGTTTAATAATGTTTGCAGGTTAAGTAGAAAAATCGTACTCTTTCGTTAAATGTTGATAGAATTTGAATTATTTGACATTTTAATCTGAAAACTTGTTTGCATATAGATAAATACAAATGTTTCATGGTGTAGAAGTTTAATTAAACGGTTTTGGTTGCAAACAATGAAATATGTCATTTTACCTATATATTTATATACGCAACAATGGCATGAAAAGAAAAGACAAATCGGTCAATTCAGGTTGAATTTAATTCTCTTTTACAACAAAAAAAAGGTTGAATTAAATTCTTTTAAACAACAAAAAAGAAAAGTTGAATTCAATTGACTGCATTGAAATGACTTGGGACTACAAAACTGACTTGGGACTTCAAAACTGATTTGGGACTTCAAAACTGACTGAAACTGACTTCAAAACAAACTGAAACTGACTTCAAAATTGACTGAAATTGACTTAAAAACTGACTGAAACTGACTTCAAAACTGACTGAAACCGACTTCAAAACTGACTTCAAAACTGACTGAAACTTGAAACTGACTGACAGACTGACTGACTTGAATCTGACAGACTTGAAATTGACTGAGACTGGAAATTGACTGAGATTGGAAATTGAAACTGACTTGCAACTGAAACTGATTTGCAACTGACTTCCAACTGAAACTTCTGACTTCAAAACTGACTGAAACTTGAAACTGACTGACTGACTGACTGACTTGAAATTGACTGAGACTTGAAATTGACTGAGACTTGAAATTGACTGAGACTTGAAATTGACTGAGACTTGAAATTGACTGAGACTGGAAATTGACTGAGAGTGGAAATTGAAACTGACTTGCAACTGAAACTGATTTGCAACTGACTTCCAACTGAAACTTCTGACTTCAAAACTGACTGAAACTTGAAACTGACTGACTGACTGACTGACTTGAAATTGACTGAGACTTGAAATTGACTGAGACTGGAAATTGACTGAGGGATGGAAATTGAAACTGACTTGCAACTGAAACTGATTTGCAACTGACTTCCAACTGAAACTTCTGACTTGAACTCTATCAAGTATCTTGAAACTGAAACTGTCTGACTGACTGACTGGAAACTGAAATTGACTGCACTCGAACTGCTATCAAGTGAAGTCTATTATTCTCTGGGTTCGGTTGTCCCTCTGGATGGATGCAACCTACTGACTTGAACTAACTGAAATGGGCTGCACTGATCTGCTATCAGTGTATCAGTGGAGTCTACTTAAACTGAAACTGACTTGCACTTGAACTGCTATCAAGTGAAGACTATTAATCTCTGGGGTTTAGTTGTCCCTCTTGGTGCAACTGACTTACTTGAACTGCTATCAAGTATATAACTCTCTGGGGCGGTTGTCCCTCTGGGTGCAACCTACTGACTTGAACTGCTATCAAATATTTCTATAACTCTATAAACTCTCTAAACTCTCTCTTTCTTAATTTGAAAGTCAATTCAATTCAATATTTTTTTAAAAATATAAACAAAAATAAAAAATATAAACACATTTCACTCGAATGTACGCGAAGGTACGGTACTATCATGTTTGGTACATAAAATAAAATTATTCTATACTAACTATAACAGTGAAAATAACAAAATAACTCTGAAAATAACTCTGTGACAATAACTGTGAAAATCAACTTCTGTGACAATAACTCTGTGACTTTACTTTGTGACTTTAACTCTGTGACATTAAACTTCTGTGACATTAAACTTCTGTGCCTATTAACTTCTGTGACTATTAACTTCTGTGACTATTAACTTCTGTGACTTTTAACTTCTGTGACTTTTAACTTCTGTGACATTTAACTGTGAAAATAACTGTTTCAATAAAAAATGTATCACTGGTGTCTGAAATGTTCCCTGTGTTTCTTGTAAATTCTGGCTTGATACTCATTATTAACTGTTAATAATACTGAATTTTCAAAAGTTTACAAATTTCTTAAAAAAAAACAACTCTGTACTTAACAAAATTTCTACGGCGAAATCCTTAGAGACGTGTCCTGAAGACGTGTCTTGCTGGCTACTTGTTCTTGGATGAAAACTAGGCGTGCAGAACTTAGAGTCGTGACACACCGGTTCAAGGGTGGATGTTACGAACTGGAAGTCGTGACACGCAGGTCAACTGGTGGGTCTTATTATCTTGGTAGTAGGGTCGGTAATGTTTGTTATAAGATCCTCATGCAGGATTGCCAGAATGTTATAAGATCCTTCTATGGTGCTTGGGTTGCTAGTTTCATTTTTTTATCCTGGGGCAGGGTCGCTAGAATGTTAACCCCTCCTCGCATCGATGCTGCTAACAAGGGAGTCTCGTAGTAGTAACCAAAGAAGAGTGCAGTAATGAAGTGAAGTTAATTTTACAATTACATGTATCATATAAGTCTAAATGTTGAGGGAATGCAGTTGAAGGTTAAGTTCCCCCCTTTAAACACATGATTAGATGTTTGAAAGATTCCAAATAAAAATTAAAAAATAAAAATAAAAATTAATCGTATTTTCGCCGAGAATATATTTCTGAAGGCGATATAATTTCGTAGTAGTACATCGGCACAATCTAAGTACATCATTGAGTACGTTGTAATTTTGGTTCATTACAATTACGATTACAATTACTAATTAATTCATATTCACTTAGTATCGTTGAGTTACACTTCCATTTAAAGTACATTACATTATATTAAATTATTACATTTAATTATAATTTTATTAACGTACGGGGCTCCAATAAACCTTAGCCCCCGCCCATGGCCTAAACCATTAGAGGTACAGTAAAACTAAACATACCTTACAAAAGAGAATTTAATCCTGCATTTAATGAGAAACAATTAAAACTTGGTGTTCCCGCCATTGGCTTCCAAGACAGCCTGAATTCGCTTTGGGTAGCTTGCCAAAAGTGACGTGAATAGATCTTGATCGTTACGCGAATTTGCTAAACAGTTTTAATGTGTTTCGTCATTGTATCCTTCGAAAATCGATTTGCTGCATGTTCTTGAAACAAGAGACATTCAACCTTGTCCTTTATAACTGATCCAATGTGTTCACAGACGTTCAGGTCGGGAAAATTTCCTGGCCATTCCTCATTTCCAGAGAAATCGATCTCCTGGTTCCACAACAACTGTTGAGTGGCTAATGCCTTAAGGCAGGGGGCCTTATCGTGCAGAAGTGTGACCTGATCGACATCCATAACATTGTTTGGGTTTCTTAGAAAAGGAATGACATGCTGAGATAGAATAATATCACGAAAATACTGTCCATCCCAACTCTGACCATTTGGCTTCAGCACCCACATGAGCTTCTTTGCAGTGAACAAAACAAACACACCAACACAGTCTGGACTTTTTAATAATTCGCGAAAATGTTCATTGTCATCGATTTCACCTGGTGTTGTGGCCCACACTCAATCATTTTGGTAGTTAGGCCGACGTGTTACGTAAACAAAAAATTCATCGGAGACAGCTAAATGCATGAAATCATCCACATCCCAATTTTCAAGAAAATGGGCAAACCACATTCTGTCATCGATGTTAAGTTGAGTTTTTCTTGGCTGTGGAAGTTCATGCCAAGGCTTTAAACCTTGCCTACGACGGTACAGTCGAATGATCTCACCACTAACGATCTTTCCTCTCAACACTTCGATCTCTCTAGAAAGTTTAGCACAGCTGTTTTTCCGCTTACGCGTACCGCATTCAATGATGTTCTTTGTTTCCTGAGAGAGTGGCAAATTTGGGCGCCCAGATTTGGTTGTATCCATTTCACATTCATGCAAAGTTTTATTCCAATTTCTTTTGACGAAGTCCTCACCTCTTCGCAACTTTTTGGCTCAAGCATCACGAGCTTCCTGAAATGTTATTGCTCGTATGCGATCTATCACACGTTGCCTCTCCGAATTACCAATTAATTGAGAAGCTATTATATTATCACTTTATAAGCTAGAGTAATTTTAATACCTGCAATAAATAAAGAATTTTATATATTTTTATTATCACTAAAAACTATTTCGATATAAGTAAACATGTAAGCTGCAAATGGTGGGCTAAGGTTTTTTTGAACCCCTTACATTACGTCGTTTACAATTCTTACAGTGTTTTTATATTTATATATGGTTATTAGTACAACACAAAGTACATGGGCACATAAGAGATAATTTATACATACATGACAGGAGGAGAGGAGATTTTTCGTTTTCAGATGTTCGATTTATGTTGATTAGCGGAATTCGATCACTTGCATCAGCATTTTCGAGTTCATTGCGGGAGGCGAAATAATTAAAAAGAAAAAGTTAAAAAAACAAAAATAAAAAACACCGAACGTATTTGGATGATTTCGAGCGAATGCATAAAGTTTTGCATTTCACAGACTGACACGAGAAATAATGAATATTTAATGAAATTGTTATAGGATAATGGTCAAGATAAGATATGGAGGTATGGGTGCATATGGTTGAATGATAATATTTATACTACATAACACCAGAAATAAATAATGACGTATAGAGAATGAAGTTTTTTTTATATTAAAGAATTTACCATACATTGAATACGGAAGATGTCCAAATACTAAACACGTGATTCAGTGTTCAAGGTGTGGAAAACGTGAAGAGAATCAAGTTACTTTATGACGTCATAGTTATTCACATTATGTCATACGTACAGTATAAGTCATTATTAGAAAAGATGAATTAGAGAAATACAGTAATGAATAAAGAAGTGCAAATCGAAATTCTATCCAAAACTCGCGTAGGCGATTTTGATTTCATATTTAAAAATGAACATTCAAACATAAAAACCATACAAACATAAGTACTGCATGAAGACAATGAATCCATATAATGATGGTATAGGAATTATTCATTGTTCATTTTTACACATATATATATATATATATATATATATATATATATATATATATATATATATATATATAGTAGCGAAACAAAGTATCGAAACAAAGTACAGCAGCGCAGCGGTCAATAAGGCGAAGTGTTAGGTTTTATAGCTCAAAATTTTGAGTACAAATCCCGCGATATTATAGTTCCTCTTTATAAATCATTAGTTGGACCCCATTTGGAGTACGCGATCCAATTTTGGAATCCGTATATGCGCAAAGATATAGACAAAATCGAAAGAGTTCAAAGACGAGCAACAAAGATGATTCCGTCGCTTAGGTCAAAGTCGTACGAGGATAGGCTTAAAGAGTTAAAATTGACAACACTCGAGACTAGGAGGCTAAGGGGTGATCTAATCCAGGTTTTTAAAATTATGAATGGGTTCGATAACGTAGATAGAGGTAGCTTTTTCGAAATATCTCAATAATAGGACTAGAAATAACGGGTGTAAGTTGACAAGTAGAAGGTTCGAGACAGCAGTTGCCAAAAACTGGAATAGTTTGCCGGTAGAAGTAATTAGTGGTAATTAGGCTTTGTGGTGATCGATCCCACAGCTCAACACAAGTGTTGTGGGATATAGGGAGGCAGCATCTTGGTTAGGGGATACTCTCTGTCCTTACACACCCATTTAAAGAGATTCCTCTGCCGAGCGGTGCCCCCCATAGTACTGTGAGGTATTGAAAAACTCATGATCTTCACTTGCCCCAAAACACCTTGAAATGGGAGACCCAGAATGGGTGCACACACATTCTACATTACTGTACAGTCTTTACAGCCACACCTACACTTTTCCTCCTAAGTATATATATTGTAATGTATATGTAAATTTTGACTTGGTCCTCAATCGATATGGATCGTGACTTATTTTTCGTTGGCAAGTTATTAGTATTGATGGATACCGTAATGAAATTGACTGGATTCTTTGGATCTGATATATTTGCATGTCAGTTATAAATAGATATAGAGTGTGACATACTTGTGGATAGTAGTCTATTATGACTTGATCCTCTGGATCCAGAGATTCTATCTTTAGTTTTAAATCGAAAATTAATTAGTTTTAAATCGATAATTAATTAGTTTTAAATTGATAATTAATTAGTTATGCAAAAATTGGTCGTTGCCAATGTACAGGCAGTTTTTGCATAAATTTCTTATGTTCTTGTGGTTCGGAACCCACGTAAAATTGTAGGTCCCCTCCGCCACCACGGAGGACATACACAATTACGAACACAGTTAGGTAGACCAACCATGAGTGGATCCTAGGGTCTTTGTTGGTCTGAAACATTATAACATTATAACATTATATATTTATATATATATTATATATATATTTATATATATATATATATATATATATATATATATATATATATATATATATATATATATGTATATTATATATATATATATATATATATATATATATATATATATATATATATATATATATATATATGTTGGTACACGGGGAGGCCGAATACACAAATGACCCGAAAGAAATAAGTGAACTGCTTTGGGAACAATTTAAATCTGTGTTTAACACCCCTAAGTCTGGGATGGAAGTGGAAAACCCAGACGAGTTTTTCGACATTGATACAGATCAACCAAGAACAAATCCCGGCACAAACCTATTAATGGACTTCGAGTTCACCGAAGGAGATGTAATTACGGCCTTATCACAGATGCGAGACAATTCAGCGCCAGGGCCAGACACGTGGAGTGCCACATTTCTGAAGAAATGCAAAGAGAGTATTGCAAAACCGCTATACTTACTATGGAGGAAATCACTCGACACAGGACAAATTCCACTCCCCTTAAAGAACGCGAACATTGCCCTCCTATTTAAAGGAGGTAACAGAGCAATGCCCAAAAATTATCGGCCAGTGGCTCTCACCTCACACCTTATAAGTGTTTTGAACGCATAATTAGAGGGAAAACTGCCTACTACCTCCAAGAAAAAGACTTATACAACCCAAATCAACTTGGCTTCAGGGTGGGTAGATCATGCCTGTCGCAGCTACTAGACCACCAGGAGAAAATATTAGGAACATTGTGTCGATGACAAGACATTGATGGAATAGTCTATATACTGACTTTGCTAAAGTGTTCGATAAACATGACCATTGAATCATAGCACACAAAGTTAAGGATACAGGAATTACTGGAAAGCTAGGAAGGTGGATATTTAATTTCTTGACGCAAAGAACGCAAAGGGTGGTGGTAAACGGAGTTAAATCGGAAGTCTCGGAAGTCGTGAGCTCTGTCCCACAAGGGACAGTATTAGCTCCCTTGCTGTTCATAATAATGATTGCAGATATTGATGCAGATATTAAGGACAGTATTGTATCATGCTTCGCAGATGACACAAAGATATGTAAGGAAATATTGAACGAAGATGACGTAAGAAATCTACAAAACGACATTGAAACATTATTCCAGTGGGCAGGAGACAACAATATGAAGTTCAACGAAGAAAAATTCCAACTTCTAAGATTTGGTAATACAAAGAGCTTCAGAAAAAAGGGTATAAAACTCTGCAAGGCAAACAGATAACACCAAATCCACAAGTCAGGGATCTTGGAGTAATAATGGGTAGCCAGAAAATTCGGTCTCAGAAAATTCGGTCTCAGAAAATTCGTCTCAGAAAATTCGGTCTTGGTTTAAAACCAGCCACCAACCAACCACCGCCCAACGATTGAAAATAAAAAGAAAAGTTTACTCGTTATGTTCAATATACATCAGTGAGTGCCTAATACGAAAAGATCAGAAGATATTTAGGTGAAATAACCAATATTAACTTCTTAGGTGAACTGAATGCCCGGTTAGGTCAAATGAATTTCCGGTTAGGTCAACTGTACGCCCTTGATGATTGGTTAGGTTAAGTTGTGATATTTTCGTTAGTTTCTCTGTTTCAGACCAAATTTTTAATTCGTCCTAATACTTAATAAACCTTAACAATTTTTAGTGCATATTTTAAGTTAATTTCGTTACTAAATAAATCTTATAAATTTGTAGTACATATTTGTAGTTTATTAATAAACTATACCAATTTTTAGTACATACTTTTATTTCCCTACCGAATTTTCTGAGACCGAATTTTCATATTTGAATTTGTCCTAATACTTAATAAACCTGATAAATTTTTAGTAGATATTTTGAATTAATTTCGTTACTAAATAAATCTTATAAATTTGTAGTACATAATTGTAGTTCATTAATAAACTATACCAATTTTTAGTACATATTTTTTTAGTTATTAGTACATATTTTTTAGTTATTTTATAAGACCGAATTTTCTGAGACCGACTTTTCTGAGACAAAATTTCCTGAGACCGAATTTTCATAGCACCGTAATAATGTCGTCAGATGCAGAATTCAGAGAGCACTATAAAATAAAAATCACAACGGCTAGAAAAATAATGGGAATCATCTGGAGGAGCTTCTGCAGCAGAAAAGCAAACATCATCCTCAAATTTTGGAAGAGTCTAGTCCAACCAATAATTGAGTATTGCTCAGTACTCACAAGCCCACACAGAAAAAGAGACATTGCGAGCATTGAAGCCAAAGGACTTTTACGCTTAAGATAGAGGAAACGGAAGGTGAAGACTATTGGTCTCGACTACAATCCCTGGAACTCTACTCTCCTCAAAGAAGGCGCGAGCGGTACACAATAATATACATATGAAAAATACTTGAGGGCTCTGTCCCTATCCTCAGAAATGAAATAGACACAAACTGGAATGAGAGAAGAGGAAGATTTTGTACTGTCCCAGCTGCGGTGGGAAAAGGAGGCATGAAAACGAGGATGGAAAATACCTTCAGAATACGGGGCCCAAAGCTTTTCAATGTCCTTCCAAAACAAGTGAGGAATCTCCAGCACACCGACCTGAATAACTTCAACAACCAAATGGACAGATTCTTGTGCAAAGTCCCTGACCAGCCATGCGTGGCTACGAGGGCAGGAGGAGATCAGAGAGCAATTCCCTCCTTCACCAAGTCCTGCAAATGAGGCGGGATGCTGCAGACGTGTCAACCGCAGGTCGATCCGGAACCTTCGTTGTAACTCAACAAAAGTATAACAAAAGTAAGTATATATATACAGTATATGTATATATATATATATATATATATATATATATATATATATATATTAGGGTGATGCAAAAAAGGGGTCAAATTTTTTTTTTTTCAATTTTCATGGAGACACTCTCCTATTTTATTCATATTCCTAAGAAAGCATTGTATGCGAAATTTGGGGTTGAAAAAGAGAAAATTAGAGGTTGCTACCAAGCTTTAAAAATAAATGTATATCAGTTTGTGCTCAAAAATATTGTTTTGTTGATATTTTCGCCGGAGCCGGTTTGATATGTACCTAGTTAACCTAGTTTGAAAAAAAACGATGACATTCTAGACTATAATACGTAGTGAGCTCATAAAATAGTAAATAATAGGCACGCTGATTTCCGCACCACCCTCTGAGGTACAGCGTATAGCGCGTTAACTTTTTTTTATGTGGAAGTTTCCCCAGTAGGCATATCATAACCACTTATGTATGTTTATTTTCGTTTTTTGTGAAGCAAGAGTAATGTTTTCTTGTTTTTGTTTGAGAGTGAAGACCTGTAACTTTTAACAATTTGAAGAAGGTATTGTTTCTGCTCTTCATCATTCGTTATCAGTTTGTTGTATTCCTCCATCAGTCGTACACCTCTTTCCGCAATGTCGTTTACCACTTTGAGTCCATATGCGATATCTATTGCATTCGCATAACTTTCATCATCATTCCATTCTTCAGCATCTTTTTCAAGAAAAGTGCAAGGCACCTCTAGAATTTCAAAGAATCTTTTTGTGTTCGCAGTAACGAAATCCTGCAGTTGTTTCTGCCCAGCTGATTCAGGATTTATTGATGCTCGTTTGCTCGGTTTTGAGTCAACTGGTTTCTGCAGAGCATGCTTCATTTTGTTTTTTGTCTCATGCGAAACAGCTGAATCAAAAAATGCAAGCGCCACAAGCTCCTCAGAGAGGTACCACAAATGTCTCAAAAACTTATTGAGTGCAGCACTTGCAATTTTGTCATCCTTTTGCTTGTAGAGCTGCAGACTTTGCACAAAATGCAAATCTGAACGGGGGGCGCATGAGGGTATGGGTGCCAGGTACCACGATCTGATGTATATCGCAGCTGAAAAGCAGCAAACATCTCTCAGTCCTTTTTCCTCTCTCTCAGTTAGTTTAAACTGAGATTTAAACATCCAAATTTTAATGCAGTAAATTAGCTTGCCCATCCATCGTGCTCTGTGATAAGCTCCGGGTGCTTTAAAGCTGATTCCTGACTTGGGGGCACTACCGATGAAAATGAGCGTTAGCTCGAGCAATTCCTTGTAGTCATCACGAGGCTGCTGTTCATCAAGCTGAGCTTGAGCAAATTGAATGAGTTCTTCAGCATCTGAGATTTTCTCTGCAATGTTAGGGTCATCTGTTGCTGTTTGGTAATTGTTCTTGTCAATTTCCACCCACTTTGCTTTGAATCTCTTAAACAGTTGTATGTCAGGGCCACTAGAAGATGGCAAGGAGACAGAAACTGCAGCTTCTAACACTATTTCGAAAATATGATGTCGGCAAGCCAGCCACAGCATATCTTTATCCAATCTTTGCTCTAGTAACATACAAGCACCACTCTTAGAACCTGTGTTGGAGGCAGTGGTGTCAAAACACATGCCCTTCACTTGGTCAGATATATTCCACTCCAATACTAACTGATGGACAGCATCTGCAATGTTTTGACCAGTTCCTCTGGCAAGTTTGGGAATACCAAGAAGCTGATCAACTCCTTGGCCGGAAATTAGAACTGGCAGTCGATCAACATTTTCATGACCAGTAATATCTTCCAGTAGTTTGCCGTCCCAATGTATTTGGAGAGGGCAATTTGTTTCGAAATCCTGCTTCAAATTTTCTGCCATTGTCTTGCGGTTCCTTTGTCTTGCTCTCCGTATCGATGAATAGCTAACACTGTATTCTTCAGGGTTTTGCCCAAGAGCATTGATTGTTGGGATCAAGATTTCCGAAGCAGCTCTATCACTTACTTTTGCAGCATCAAGAGATACAAGCATTGAAGAATCCATAAGCTTTGCACTCTTAGACTTTGATCTACTTTGTCTCGAAGTTGATGGCTGCTGAGGGTCAGCAACAAATTCTTCTTCTGATTTTGAACTATCTTCATTCAAACTTGAAGGACTTGAACTTGAGAGCACTGCTGCTTCGAAAACGGCTGTTTCCCTCTTTCTTTTCTTTTCAAGCAATGTTTCCTTTTCTCTAGCAATCTCTTCCATTTGTGAAAAAACTTTATCCACTCCAAACATTTTGCCTTTTCTTCCTTTTTGTCGTTGCAGCATCAAAAACTCACGATCTTCATCTATCTTTATCATGTCAAGAGCACTTGCATGTGCAATGTCAAACAGATCTTGCAAGTCATTTTGCCAGCTCTCTTGTTTTTGAAGTAGTGCAGGTGATTGCTTCTTCTTATTATTTCTGTTCTTCTTTAGTTTCTCCCACTCGTTGAAAAGTTTCTTTACTCTCTCCACGACATGACATTTCAACACTGTTGGGATGCGTGCCTTTTCCCACACATCCATAACATCTCTAGCAGTCAACAAAGCCGCTGTTTTCACCTGTTGCTTTTTATTGATCTTGTAGTTCATAAATAATGCTAATGTTTCCCTTTTAGATGGAAGCTGGGTTTCTTTGAAGGACTCTATAGGATGTCCTATGAGCCAAACAACTGTTTTGTGGCGCGTATGCCGCTCCATGAGTGCAACTCAGCAACTGCTATACAACCACTCTCAGCGAAGGCAGCAAAGATACTGAGTCAGTGACGCCGCACTTACACTGACGCGGCCGCCACAGTGACGTCACAGCAAAGAAATGATTCTAGAATGTTCGGCCACGGCGTCTATAGCAATGAAAGGGATGAGAAGGTTTACGGAAAGAGGTTCAGAGTCTGTTATGACTGCTATATGTTGCTGACTACCATTTTTGATGAAATCTGCAAAATAAATAAATGTACAATAAATACAAACTGAAAAATAACAATATACAAAATGTTCAATGGATGGTAGCAACCTCTAAAATGTCTTCAATTGTGCTGAAATTTTGCATGTTCAGTTTTTACACTAAACTAAATAAAATTAGAGGGTGTCTTCAAGTTTTTGAAATGATAAGTTATTTTGCATCACCCTAATATATATATACCGGGTGTTTCACGAGGAAAGGTCAATACTTCGGGAGGTGAGAGTATTGGTCATTGTGAGCAAAAAAGTTCATATGAACATGTGTCTAATTCTGAATGGTTACGGAGATAGAGCTGTTTGAATCTACAAATACAAAAGCATTGTTAATGGTAACCAAGAAAGAGAAACCAATTACTGTTCCTAACATTTAATGTTTAAACATTGGCATTTTGAATGGTGTCAGATACAGAAATGACAAATTTGTTACAGTTTACAATACGTTTTACAAATTTCCACCGTCAACCTCAATGCACTTTGCAACTCGTGTGCGACGATCGCGTGTTGTTCGTCTGAGTTGATCTTGACGTTCCTTTATGCGGGCAGCAGCATCCAAAATGCGCGCGAGCAATTCGTCTCGTGTATCCACTTTCTTTTGTAAACTTGACTTTTCATCCACCCCTACAAACAATAATCTAACGGAGAGAGGTCTGGAGACCTTGGTGGCCATTGAATGGGACCACCGCGGGGGGAAGAAGAGCTGTGCGTACATCAGATTCAAACAGCTCTATCTCCGTAACCATTCAGAATTAGACACATGTTCATATGAACATTTTTTCTCACAATGACCGATACTATCACCTCCCGAAGTATTGACCTTTCCTCCTGAAACACCGTATATATATATATATATATATATATATATATATATATATATATATATATATATATAAATATATATATATATATAATATATGATAAATAAAACCACGAAGGAAAGGAAACACAGAATGGTGCGCAAGCGCTTTCGTCTAATGACATCCTCAGGAACACTGAAGTACATAAAGAGTTATAATAATGTTATAATGTTCCAGACCAACAAAGACCCGAGGTTCCACTCATGGTTGGTCTACCTAACTGTGTTCGTAATTGTGTATTGTGCATGCCCTCCGTGGTGGCGGAGGGGACCTACAATTTTACGTGGGTTCCGAACCACAAGAACATAAGAAATTTATGTGACAACTGTCTGTACATTGGCAACGACCAATTTTTGCAAAACTAAATAATTATCAATTTAAAACTAATTAATTATCGATTTAAAACTAATTAATTATCGATTTAAAACTAAAGATAGTCTCTGGATCCAGAGGATCAAGTCATAATAGACTACTATTCACAAATATATAACACTCTATATCTATTTATAACTGACATGCAAATATATCAGATCCAAAGAATCCAGGTAATTTCATTACGGTATTCATCAATACTAGTACCTTGCCAACGAAAAATAAGTCACGGTCCATATCGAGTTACAGCCTATATAGAGGGTACAGAAAAAAAATGATATATATATATATATATATATATATATATATATATATATAATATATATATATATATATAATAAACGGAGAGATAAAAATAAAAATAAAAATTAAATTTTAAAGGATTGTGGGAGGAGCATACAAATTTGTAAGGAACAACTACCGATTTTTAGCACAAGATCAAATGAATTGTTTCCAACCAATGTTATAGATAATTAAAAATAAGAAAAATACAAATTTATACTGGAAATCTTCCCAGGTTTTAGCACTCTGCCCTTTTTGTTTAAGTTCGATATATATAAAAATAAATTGAAAAATAAAAGTTATTAGAGTAGCGTACAAGTTTACCAAGATTTAGCGTTCTACCCTTCTTATCTAAATCTGTTCTGAAGGAATTCAATACAACAGGATCGAGTTGAAAAAAACCTTTGCCTGCTGTCGTTCTTTGCAGGCAAGATTTTGCTCCCATATGGGTATTAGCCATAGGACATGGAAAGTTTTATCTAAAAAGGAACAGTCTGCCATTAGAAATCATTCTGTTAAGTGTAAGGTTGATATTTCCGTTAATAACTTTAAAATTCTTAAATCATTAAAATGCCCGTCCTCTCTCCGTATTTACGAATCTCTGTGCATTAAATTTCTGAACTCCAGTTTAAATATTGATTCTAGCTGTTACCCCCTTTATATTAATTAGAATACCTACAAACTAAATTTTTTTTTTTTTTGTTTTGTTTTTCCCCCCTTGACCCTGTCTCCTTTTCGCCTCAGTTGTTTGTGGCTGTCAAGTGAGCATGGTATGTTTGGTGCACTTTTGCGTTTTTTCATTTAACTTTTTATTAGTAAAGTTTTTAACTAATTTATGTTTGAATGTTTTTAGTTTTTAAGTTTTATTTTTATCATGTGTATATTTGTCATGTATATAATTTTTACTTTTTGTTTTTGGCTTATGCTTGTTTTATGCTTTTTAATTTTTATTCTTAAAGTGGTTTTATTCTGTACTATAAATTAGTTTTAGTTTTTTGACATTCATATATTTTTGTCATGCATAAATTTTAGCTTTTTATTTATTATGCCTTGAAAATGGGTAGAGTTGCCCGAAACGTCGGCTGCAGCCAAATATAATGACTTTTTTGCTCTACGTCTTTGTTTTTATCCTAAATATATATATATATATATATATATATATATATATTATCATATTCGTGATCAGTCTTTCATTGTGAACAGACGTGTTTTATCGAGTGTCCAGTGTTATCAATTGAAAAAGTGGTTTTCGTTGAGGTGTCTTTAAAAAAAAATAGTGTTGGTGCATTAACGAATATATTTCATTAACTGACTTTAGTCAGTACTATATTATTTGATTAAACCAAGGCTAGTGCATGTGGCTTGCCTTGTTTGTTTTTCAAATTTATCAGAAAACGAGGAGTCATAAGGTTCATTTTCATTTCCTTCGGGAGATCAGGTAGAGTGTGGTCACACACCATGGGAAAAAAGAAAAAAGTCGGTCGAATCGCGGACAGATAAATATTATTAATACTTTCTTTTACAGATCTGTCGTCGGTAGCTTAATTATATATTCATTTAGTATAAATTTGTGTTACAAGAACCTGTTTCTTCGTTTCAAGAACATTTTTGCGGGTTTGGGCAGGTGACGGCACAATAAGCACGCGGTAGACCTATGTTGTAATTTATTAATTTCCAAACGCTCTTTTTGTTTTTTTTTAACTAATTACAAGCATGGCACCCCCGTCAAGTACTTGCAGTCGCTGTGAAGGAAAATTTGCCGCTTACGTGTTTACAATGGCTAATAATAATGAACAGTTAGTTTGCAGGTGGTGCTCAAGCATGGAAGTCCTGAGGAACGAGTTAGAACGTTAGAGGGAGGCCAGAGTGAGGCTTGAAGAAAGTGTGATGCTCCTGACGGCAAAATTAGAATCCCTTGAGACTCCAGTTACGACCCCTCCTGCCTCAGTTTCTACTAATAATATAAATAGTACTACTAGCCCTCTCTCTTCCCCTAGTTCCCAACCCTTCGTTCGAGTGCGTAATGGAGCACCGTTGAGAAAACCTAAGACTTCTCTACCAGTAATAACAAACAATAAGTTTTCTGTTTTAGGTTTCGAAGATGCTGATGAACCCGAAATACGACTCGTTGGCGATTCCATTGTTCGAGGGCAGCTCGAGGAATTCTGTGGGAGAAACCCTCGTCGTAGGCGACGTTAGTGCTTCCCTGGTGCAAGGGTGGAGGATATAACTAAAGTTGTTGACCATTTTACAAACGGTACTGCTGAGGACACAACGTATGTTATTCATGTCAGTACTAATAACGTTTTAAATTCTAGATCGGAAGAACTGCTGGCTAGGTACAGGGACTTACTAGAGTAATTAAAGGAAAAAACTAATAAGATTCTTTTAACAGGTATACTTCCTCGAATTATCTAACGTAACGATTTCTACAGCAAGGCGACCTACATATATTAACAATAAACTAAAGTCTCTTTGCAAACAGGAAGGAGTGCATTTTGCGAAATTTTGGAACAGTTTCTATGGCAGGAGGGACTTCTTCCTCGGAGATGGACTTCATCTTAATGACGTTGGAGCTGCGCGTTTAGGAAGACTATTTTATAATACTGTCTCTTCTTTTCAGTCTGCCGTAACTCTAACGTTCAAAGCGTAAATTCCACAAATTTCCCCTGCGCTCAAGAAGGTGTCGCAATTACAAACAATTTGAAGGTTCTATCCTTAAATGCTCGTAGCTTACAAAATTAAATAAACGAATTTTTTACTTTAATTGTTTGTAAAGACTATGATTTAATTGCGATAAATGGATCGTGGCTTAGCACTGAAACACGTGACTTTGTAGGGGAGTATCAAATTAGAGGTTATAGACTTTTTGTTAAAAACAAAATATGTAGGCGAGGAGGCGGTGTTATGTTTTATATCAAAGATAATATTGCGAACGTAATAGAAGTAAAGCACACAACTACAGAACCAATAGATTCGACTATAGCAGAACTTAAATTGAACGATTTCAAACTTGTTGTTGCGGTTATATAAAGGCCCCCTAATCAAACAGCTGATACGGACGAAGCGTTATATCGTGAACTAAAGAGAATAATACTTATGGGTGACTTTAATTGCGCCAACGTGAATTACGATACAATGCAGGGAGACGCGGAAGGTAATCGTTTAGTTAATTTTCTCGAGGATAGCTTTCTTATTCAAAAGGTTGGGGAACCTACGAAGTTGGACAGTATTTTAGATTTAGTAATAACTACGGATGATAGGCTAATTACTGATCTTCAAGTAATAACCATTAAGCAATAGCGATCACAATATGGTAGAGTTTGTCCTCTTAGTAAGTCACTCGAAACCAGCTAACTCGACTAAAATTCCTAACTTCCAGCACGCAGACTTTTGTAAATTTCGAAATAAATTGTCACGCGTAAATTGGGAAAACGTAATGGGGAACTCCATCGCAAAACTAATGTGGGAATCTTTTGAAACAGTATTTGGGACTATAAATGAGGAATGTGTACCGTACAAAATTAAGCGTGCGAAAGTAACTAACAAGCCCTTGTGGTTTACCTCTAGAGTAGGGAATATTATAAAGAGTAGAGATAGGGCTTATAGACTACATAAGGGCGATAAAGACAATTTGTGGTAACGAAACAACTACATATCTTTAAGGCGTGAAGCGAAAAGTGTAATAAAAAAGTCCAAGCGCGAATTTGAAATCTCCATAGCTCGTGACGGTAAAGAAAACCCCAAGCGATTCTTTCAATACGTCAACAATAGAAATCCAGTAAAAAGTGTCTTGGGGCAGTTGAAAAATGTTAACGGAGATCTAGTTTCTGAAAACAAGGAAATGGCTACCTTGCTAAACGAATTATTTACGTCAGTTTTTAATATAGAAGATGTAACGAATATCCCTACGGTCATAGACATAATACCTTTTGATAATGTTAATATTTTGGATAATATTGTGATTAGTAAAAAGGAGGTAATGCGCTATATTGCTAAAATGAAAACGCATAAATCACCGGGGCCTGATTCCATATATCCCATACAACTAAAAGAATTAAAAGATAGCATTGTTGTGCCGCTAACAAAGATTTTTAATGCGTCTATTTCTGAGGGGTACGTACCAGATAATTTCAAGTTAGCAAACGTAACACGTACCTTTAAGAAAGGCGATTAAGGTGCGGCGGGAAATTATAAGCGAATCGTTTAACGTCTGTGGTAGGTAAGCTACTAGAATCAATAATTAGGGATCGTATAGTCGAACACTTAGAATTGCTTAGTTAGAAATAAGCAGCACGGTCTTAGGCGAAACAAATCTTGCTAACTAAACTTTTAGAATTTTTTCAAAGCGTGGTTGACGTTTACGATAGTCATAGGGCGGTTGATGTAGTGTATTTAGATTTTCAAAAAGCGTTTGACACCGTACCGCACAAAAGACTCATTGAGAAAACTAAGGCTCATGGAATCAGGGGTGTAGTAATAAATTGGATAGAAGAGTGGTTGCGAGGTAGGAAACAGAGGGTGGTCGTTGATGGAGCGGAGTCGTGTTGGGCTAATGTAGCGAGTGGCGTTCCTCAGGGTTCTGTATTGGGCCCCTTGCTTTTTCTTATATATATTAACGATTTAGATGTCGGCCTAGTCAGTACAGTTTCAAAGTTTGCGGATGACACGAAGCTGGGTGGTAGGGCGATTAATGACGAAGATAGAGGTAAAATCCAGAATGATCTGAATAAAATCGTTGATTGGTCAGTCACATGGCAAATGAGATTTAACGTCGATAAGTGCAAAATTTTACATATAGGTTCGCGTAACGGTAATTTTGCGTATAGTATGTCAGGGAAAGAGTTGATAAGCGTAGAGCAGGAAAAAGATTTAGGAGTTATAGTCACTGGTGATTTAAAAGTAGCGAAACAAAGTACAGCAGCGGTCAATAAAGCGAACAAAGTGTTAGGTTTTATAGCTCGGAATTTTGAGTACAAATCGCGCGATATTATAGTTCCTCTTTATAAATCATTAGTTAGACCCCATTTGGAGTACGCGATCCAATTTTGGAATCCGCATATGCGCAAAGATATAGACAAAATCGAAAGAGTTCAAAGACGAGCAACTAAGATGATTCCGTCGCTTAGGTCAAAGTCGTACGAGGATAGGCTTAAAGAGTTAAAATTGACTACACTCGAGACTAGGAGGCTAAGGGGTGATCTAATCCAGGTTTTCAAAATTATGAATGGGTTCGATAACGTAGATAGAGATAGCTTTTTCGAAATATCTCAATATAATAGGACTAGAAATAACGGGTGTAAGTTGACAAGTAGAAGGTTCGAGACAGCAGTTGCCAAAAACTTTTTTACGCATAGAATAGTATATAGGTGGAATAGTTTGCCGGTAGAAGTAATTAGTAGCACGTCTATAAACATGTTTAAAGATCGATTAGACGCATATGTTGATAGATTGGGTATAGTTTAAGGTAGTAAAATTAAGGGTTGGATAAGATAGATTTTGATTCTCTTTTCATTAAAGATCACAATAACCAGACTAGAGGTCATAGTATGAAATTATTTAAGCCAAGATGTAGAACAAAGTTAAGAAAACATAGTTACAAACAGAGTAATTAAGATTTGGAACAGTCTGACAGAAGAAGTGGTGACCTCAGATACAATTGATTCTTTCGAAAGAAGGTTGGATACTTTGATGTTTGCAAGGGACATCTGGTGATAGTGTTTAAGCCCATTTTTATTGCATGAATAGTATTAGTTTATTTCATATATGTTATGTACATTTAGTTGATAGATCCCACGGCTCAACACAAGTGTTGTGGGATATAGGGAGGCAGCATCTTGGGTTAGGGCAGAGCTTTCCAAACCTTTAACGTTGGCGACAAACTATTTAAGCATAACAATTTTCACGACACATTAATTAATTTTTGTTATCAAATATCAAATATCAGACAATTTTTCAGTAGGTGGTTTATCTTGTAGCCGATTTTGCTGATAGAAAAATCAAAATTTTCAAAATACAAAAAACACTAATGTGTTGCGACACACCAGTTTGGAAAACTCTGGGTTAGGGGATACTCTCTGTCCTTACACACCCCATTTAAAGAGATTCCTCTGCCGAACGGTGCCCCCCATAATACTGTGAGGTATTGAAAAACTCATGATCTTCACTTGCCCAGGAACACCTTCAAATGGGAGACTCAAAATGGGTGCACACACATTTCTACATTACTGTACAGTCTTCACAGCCACAACTACACTTTTCCTCCTAAGTATATATATTGTAATGTATATGGTTGTAAATTGTGACTTGGTCCGCAAATGATATGGACAGTGACTTATTTTTGGTTAGCAAGGTACTGTTATTGATGGATACCGTAATGAAATTGACTGGATTCTTCGGATCTGATATATTTGCATTGCTGCTATAAATAAATATAGAGTGTAACATATTTGTGGATAGTAGTCTATTACGACTTGATCCTCTGGATCCAGAGATTCTATCTTTAGTATTAAACTGATAAGCAATTAGTTTTAAATTGATAATTATTTAGTTTTCTAAAATTGGTTGTTGCCAATGCACCGGCAGTTTTTATATAGTGGAGCCACCTCGATGGGCCGTAAAATTGTAGGTCCCCTCCGCCACCACGGAGGACATGCACAATACACAATTACGAACACAGTTAGGTAGACCAGCCATGAGTGGATCCTAGGGTCTCTGTTGGTCTGAAACTTTATAACATATATATATATATATATATATTATATTATGTGTGTGTGTGTGTGTATATATATATAATAATTATATATATATATTATATATATATATATATATATATATTATAATATATATATATATATATATATATATATATATATATATATATATATATGCACTAGAATCACAAAATAACACGTGACCTTATTAATAAGCAAACTTTGTGTTTCCTTTTCCTTGTGGTTGTTTGCTTATATATATATATATATATATATATATATATATATATATATATATATATATATATATATATATATATTATATAAATATATATATATATATATATTATATTATTTAAATATATATATTTTAATATATTATATATATTACTTACTTTTGTTTACTTTTGTTGACTTTGAACGACGGTTCAGGATCGACCTGCGGTCGACAGCTCTGCAGCATCACACCCCATTTGCGGGACTTGGTGAAGGAGGGAATTGCTCTCTGATCTCCTCCTGCCCTCGTAGCCAGCCACGCATGGCTGGTCAGTGACTTTGCACAAAAATCTCTCCAGCTGTTTCTTGAAGTTATTCAGGTCGGTGTGCTGGAGATTCCTCACTTCTTTTGGAAGGACATTGAAAAGCTTTGGGCCCCTTATTCTGATGGTATTTTCCATCCTCGTTCTCATGGCTCCTTGTCCCACCGCAGCTGGGACCGTACAAAATCTGCCTCATCTCTCATTCTACCGGCAAACCATTGCAGCTATTTACTATTCTATGCGTAAAAAGGTTTTTGGCAACTGCTGTCTCGAACCTTCTACTTGTCAACTTACACCCGTTATTTCTAGTCCAATTATATTGATATATTTCGAAAAAGCTATCTCTACCTACGTTATCGAACCCATTCATAATTTTGAAAACCTGGATTAGATCACCTTTAGTCTCCTAGTCTCAAGTGTAGTCAATTTTATCTCCTTAAGCCTATTCTCGTACGACTTTGACCTAAGCGACGGAATCATCTTAGTTGCTCGTCTTTGAAATCATTCGAGTTTGTTTATATCTTTTCGCATATGCGGATTCCAAAATTGGATTGCGTACTCCAAATGGGGTCTAACTAATGATTTATAAAGAGAAACTATAATATCGCGCGATTTGTACTCAAAATTCCGAGCTATAAAATGTAACACTTTGTTCGCTTTATTGACCACTGCTGTACTTTGTTTCGCTACTTTTAAATCAGCAGTTACTATAACGCCTAAATTTTTTTCCTGCCCTACGCCTGTGACCTCCTTCCCTGACATACTCTACGCAAAATTACCGTTACGCGAACCTATATGTAAAATTTTGCACTTATCGACGTTAAATCTCATTTGCCATGTGATTAACCACTCAACGATTTTATTCAGATCATTCTGGATTTTATCACTATCTTCGTCATTAATCACCCTACCAACCAGCTTCGTGTCATCCGCAAACTTTGAAACTGTACTGACTAGGCCGAAATTTAAATCGTTAATATATATAAGAAAAAGCAAGGGGCCCAAAACAGTACCCTGAGGAACGCCATTCGCTACATTAGCCCAACACGACTCCGCTCCATCAACGACCACCCTCTGTTTCCTACCTCGCAACCACTCTTCTAGCCAATTTATTACTACACCCCTGATTCAATGAGCCATATTTTTTTCGATGAGTCTTTAGAGCGGTACGGTGTCAAACGCTTTTTGAAAATCTAAATACACTACATCAACCGCCCGATGTCTATCGTAAACGTCAACCATGCTTTGAAAAAATTCTAAAAGATTAGTTAAGCAAGATTTGTTTCGCCTAAAACAGTGCTGCGTATTTCAAACTAAGTTATGCAATTTTAATTGTTCGACTATACGATCCCTAATTATTGATTCCAGTAGCTTACCTACAGCAGACGTTAAACTGATTGGCCGATAATTTCCCGCCGCACCTTTATCGCCTTTCTTAAAGATAGGTGTTACATTTGCTAACTTGAAATTATCTGGTATGCACCCCTCAGAAATAGACGCGTTAAAAATCTTTGTTAGCGACACAACAATGCTATCTTTAATTATTATAGTTGTATGGCATATATGGAATCCGGCCCCGGTGATTTACGCGTTTTCATTTTATCAATATAGCGCATTACCTCCCCTTCACTAACCACAATATTATCCAAAATATTACCATTATCAAAAGGTATTATGTCTATGACCGTTGGGATATTCGTAACATCTTCTATATTAAAAACTGACATAAAAATTCGTTTAGCAAGGTAGCCATAGCCTTGTTTTCAGAAACTAGATCTCCGTTAACATTTTTCAACGGCCCCAAGACACTTTTTACAGGATTTCTATTGTTGACGTATTGAAAGAATCGCTTGGGGTTTTCTTTACCGTCACGAGCTATGGAGATTTCAAATTCGCGCTTGGACTTTTTTAATACACTTTTCGCTTCACGCCTTAGAGATATGTAGTTGTTTCGTAACCACAAATTGTCTTTATCACACTTATGTAGCTTATAAACCCTATCTCTACTCTTTTTAATGTCTCCTACTCTAGAAGTAAATCACAAGGGCTTGTTGTTTACTTTCGCACGCTTAATTTTGACCGGTACACATTCCTCATTTATAGTCCTAAATACTGTTTCAAACGATTCCCACATTATTTTTGCGTTGGAGATCCCCATTTCGTTTTCCCAATTGACGTGTGGCAATTCATTTCGAAATTTACAAAAGTCTGCGTGCTTGAAGGTAGGAATTTTAGTCGAGTTAGCTGGTTTCGAGAGTCTTACTGAGAGGACAAACTCTACCATATTGTGATCGCTATTGCTTAACGGTTCTAAGGGGTTCCAAAAAACCTTAGCCCCCCCCCATTTGCAGCTTACATGATTATTTATATCGAAATAGTTTTTAGCGATTCTAAAAATATATAAAATTATTTATTTATTGCAGGTATTAAAATTACTCTAGCTGATAAAGTGATAATATAATGGCTTCTCAATTAATTGGTGATTCGGAGAGGCAACGTGTGATAGATCGCATACGAGCAATAACATTTCGTGAAGCTCACGATGCTGGAGCCACCTTTATAACACGTTCATTGGTTGCCAAAAAGTTGCGAAGAAGTGAGGACTTCGTCAAAAGAAATTGGAATAAAACTTTGCATGAATGTGAAATGGATACAACCAAATCTGGGCGCCCAAATTTGCCACTCTCTCAGGAAACAAAGGACATCATTGAAAGCCGTACGCGTAAGCGGAAAAAAAGCTGTGCTAAACTTTCTAGAGAGATCGAAGTGTTGAGAGGAAAGATCGTTAGTGGTGAGATCATTCGACTGTATCGTCATAGGCAAGGTTTAAAGCCTTGGCATGAACTTCTAAAGCCAAGAAAAACTCAATTTAACATCGATGACAGAATGTGGTTTGCCCATTTTCTTGAAGATTGGGATGTGGATGATTTCATGCATTTAGCTGTCTCCGATGAATTTTTTGTTTACGTAACACGTCGGCCTAACTACCAAAATGATCGAGTGTGGGCCACAACACCAGATGAAATCGATGACAATGAACATTGGCGCGAATTATTGAAAAGTCCAGACTGTGTTGGTGTGTTTGTTTTGTTCACTGCAAAGAAGCTCATGTGGGTGCTGAAGCCAAATGGTCAGAGTTGGGATGGACAGTATTTTCGTGATATTATTCTATCTCAGCATTTCATTCCTTTTCTAAGAAACCCAAACAATGTTATGGATGTCGATCAGGTCACACTTCTGCACGATAAGGCTCCCTGCTTTAAGGCATTATCCACTCAACAGTTGTTGCGGAACCATGAGATCTATTTCTTTGGAAATGAAGAATGGCCTGGAAATTCTCCTGACCTGAACGTCTGTGAACACATTAGATCAGTTATAAAGGACAAGGTTGAATGTTTCTTGTTTCAAGAACCTGCAGCAAATCGATTTTCGAAGGATACAATGACGCAGCACATTGAAACTGTTTTATCAAATTTGCGTAACGATGAAGATCTATTCACGTCACTTTTGGCAAGCTACCCAAAGCGAGTTTAGGCTGTCTTGGAAGCCAAAAGCATGAACACCAAGTTTTAATTGTTTCTCATTAAATGCAGGATTAAATTCTCTTTTGTAAGGTATGTTTAGTTTTACTGTACCTCTAATGTTTTAGGCCATGGGCGGGGGGGCTAAGGTTTATTGGAGCCCCGTATTACTTGAAGATCAGTAATTAGCCTATCATCCGTAGTTATTACTAAATCTAAATTACTCTCCAACCTCGTAGGTTCCCCAACCTTTAGAATAAGATAGCTATCCTCGAGAAAATAAATTAAACGATTACCTTTTGCGTCACCCTGCATTGTATCGTAATTCATGTTGGCACAATTAAAGTCACCCATAACTAAACTGCTCACTACCTATTATTCTCTTTAGTTCACGATATAACGCTTCGTCCGTTTCAGCTGTTTGATTAGGGGGCCTATATATAACCGCCACAACAAGTTTGAAATCGTGCAATTTAAGTTCTGCTATAGGCGAATCTATCGGTTCTGGAATTATGTGCTTTATTTCTATAACGTTCGCAATATTATCTTTGATATACAACATAACTGCGCCTCCTCGCCTACCTATTCTGTTTTCAACAAAAAGTCAATAACCTCTAATTTGATATTCCCCTACGAAGTCACGTGTTTCAGCGCTAAGCAACGATTCATTTATCGCAATTAAATCATAGTCTTTACAAGCAATTAGAGAAAAAAATTCGTTTATTTTATTTCGTAGGCTACGAGTATTTAAAGATAGAACCTTCAAATTGTTTGTAATTGCGACTTCTTCGAGAGCGTAGGGGAAATTTGTGGAAATTACATATATATATATATATATATATATATATATATATATAATCAGTGGCGACGCCAGACTCTTCACATAGGTCAGGCACAAGCATTATAGGCTTGATATGACTTCGATAGAATTCATATTAATGAATATGTAAATTATGTTTTATAAATAATTTTGCTTATGTTTTCAAAAATTACTTAAAGCCTACTGAATCAATACATTGTTCAATAATTATAATAACTTACTTGTATTTTATTATGTCCTTAGAGAATGTCTTCATCATATTTAATCTACCATGAGTCATTTATACATAAACTCCAACCTCCTCTGTTTCAATGCAAATTCTTCGATGACCTTTTCATGTAGAATCTTTTGCCACTACAGGGAAACCACAATTTCTTTCTCTATTGCAAGTCTTGCTAAACATACTAGTCTTTCCTGACCAGTTCTGTTCCTTAGATACGTCTTAATTCGATTTAATGTTGAAAAACTTCTCTGTGGATGCACTGCTCACTGGAAGAGTTAAAATCAATCTAAACAGTTTTGCAGATTCGCTAAAAGCGTTTTCTAAATCTAAGTCAATGCATAATTTTAGCAGTTATTTGACATTTTTGCAGGCAGTAAAATCAAGATCTTTATAAATGTACTTCAATGTAAATGGGTATCTAAGGTCGAGTAAAAAAAGAAAAAACAAACACACACAAAAAGCACAAAAGAAAAAAAATTCAAATGCATTGAAACGAATACGGCACAGTCCCTGAGGTAACTGACAATGAGGAAAGCCGTGCGCAATTCATAGTTGCCACATATCTCTATTTTCACTCAAACAGCTTTCTGAGGATGAGATTTGGCATCCAGCGTAATGTTAGGCACTTAGAAATATGCCTGACTTGTAAACTGAAAAACTCGCTTTTCTCTTCTTTGAAAAAATAGATTGACAAAATTATATACTTATCTGATTGTTTTGACAGATGCTATACTAATGCTGATTTTAAATTACATCAAATTTCATAAAAGTTTCATTTTTTCATAAGTGTGATGCAAAGCATCGGAAATGATGCCTGACCTGGCTTTGTGGCTTAATGCTCTTGGTCGCTCAAGCGTCATAAAACAAGTCTGACTTGGCCCAAAGAAACTGCGCATGGAGAGATGGAAAAAATGCGACATTCTAAAATTTATATTGCTCTAATAAAGTGACCATAATAAATAGATCTTTGAAATACACAAATTTAAATTTTACATGATGACAAGGAAATTAAATTTATTTTTCTTTTAAAGTTAGGTCAGGTTCAGCCCGACCTGCCTGACCCACGCCGTCGCCTCTGATATATAATATATATATATATATATATATATATATATATATATATATATATGAAAATTATTTCACGAAAGTAACACGTGAAAAATATTTATGATGAATAAAACCACGAAGGAAAGGAAACACAGAATGGTCCTCAAGCGCTTTCGTCTAATGACATCCTCAGGAACACTGAAATACATAGAGTTACAGCTTATATAGAGGTTACCGAAAAATATATATATATATATATATGTATATATATATATATATATATATATATATATATATATATATACATATATATATACATAAACGGAGAGCTAAAAATAAAAATAAAAATTAAAAATTAAAGGATTGTGGGAGGAGCATACAAATTTGTAAGGAACAACTACCGATTTTTAGCACAAGATCAAATGAATTGTTTCCAACCAATGTTATAGATAATTAAAAAAAAGAAAAATACAAATTATACTGGAAACCTTCCCAGGTTTTAGCACTCTGCCCTTCTTGTTTAAGTTCGATATACATATATAAAAATAAATTAAAAAATAAAAGTTACTAGAGTAGCGTACAAGTTTACCAAAGATTTAGAGTTCTACCCTTCTTACCTAAATCTGTTCTGAAGGAATTCAATACAACAGGATCGAGTTGAAAAAGACCTTTGCTTATGTTGAAGTTATTTGTAAGTTGGATAATGGCAGACTCAAGAATATTTCTATTAACAATGTTGCTAGAGTGAAATAAAACTGAAGCATTATTCCAATCAATACAGTGGGACAACTCTGACAAATGGACAAAAAGGGCACTGGACGACTGTCCTGTTCTAACGGAATATTGATGCTGTTTTATACGTGTGTGCAAATCCTTTCCCGTCTGACCTATGTAAAAGGAATCACATTGTTTACAACCAATTTTATAGATAATGCCTGAATTATTGGTAGGGCTATTTTTTACTATGATATTTTTCACAATATTGTTATATGAAAATGCTACATTAATGTCCAAAAGTTTAAGTACATTAGCAATGCCTAAAAAGCCCGGGAAAAATGGCAGTAGTAAAATTTTCTTTGTCAAAGTACGAGTGTTATTATTCACACGATAGAAAGTTCGTTTTGCCTTGTTGAGACAAGATTCCAAAAACGGAGATGGATAACACAGATCACTTCCAATACCAGTGATTTTTTCCAAATCGGCATCGATGTATTCCGGACTGGCGATCCTAAGGGCGCGGAGAAACAATGAAGAAAAAATGGTCTTCTTAGTGGGGATGTCATGTCCCGAGTAAAAGTGTACGTAGGACAAATTGTTTGTTTTTTTCCGATAGATACTAAACTTAAAACCTGGGCTTTCCCTATGTACACGCACATCCAAAAACGGGATTGAGTTGTCTTGTTCCACTTCTAAAGTAAACTTAATGGAGGGGACTTGATCATTTAACTGAAGGAGGAAGTTATGCAGGTCACGATTCATGGGCCAGATACACAAAATATCGTCGACGTACCGCAACCAAGGGATGCCAACCCCCAGGATTCTCGGAATGTAAGTAATTTCGAAAAACTCCATATGAATATTGGAGAGGAGGGGCGACAAGGGGTTGCCCATGGCCATCCCAAAAACCTGTTGATAATACTCGCTATTGAAAGTGAATTTACAGTCTTTGATGCAAAGCTTAATAAGTTCCAAAATGATGTGTGCAGGTAGTGGCAGTTCGTACTTATGTAATTCTCGGGAGAGAAAGTCAAGCATATCGTCAATCGGCACTTTTGTAAACAATGAACAAACGTCAAAACTGATCAATCTACCGTAGGTTTCAATACGTGCATTATTCAATTTTTCAGTAAGATCCATGGAATTTTTGACATGTGAATCAGAGATAGTTCCAAGAATGGGGGACAAGACTTTGACAAGCCATTTGGAGAATTTATATGTAATAGAGCCCACCGAGCTAACAATAGGGCGCATAGTGTTGCCAGGTTTGTGGGTTTTAATAAGACAGTAAAGGTATGGCAGAGAAGGTGAAGTGGACATGAAAAGCGGAATTAATTCCTTATGTTCTTTGAGAATGCGTTTGAAGCCACTATTAAATGATTTGATGACGTCATCTTGCGGGTTCTTCATAGGTTTGCTGTATGTGGCGGGGTCCTGGAGAAGCTCGTTCATCTTTCTGATGTAGTCCACTTTGTCCATAATAACTATGGGGTTAGCCTTGTCTGCTTTCGTAATGTGGAGCTCCCCATCTTTTTTTAATTGTGAGAGGCTATTGCGAAAACGTTTAGGAAAGTTATCTTCGTAACTACTATTCGCCGCACTATAAACAAGGCTTTTAACTATGTTAAACAAAGGCTGAGGGAGATTACACTGTTTTTCAAAACAAGCGAGACTGTAAGAAATTTGTAAAGCAGAAGGTTTTTTAACAATAAAAAAGGACATACCATCGTCACTAATGTTTTTCGAAGAAAGGTTCAAAACACACTTTGAGCTTGCTTTTTTACTCCACTGACTATTTAGAATGAGACTTTTAATTTTGCGATCCAAAATGTTACGAAGTGAAGAAGTTCTCCGACGCAAATCGTTGTAAATTTCATCAAACAAAGGTTGGATCCACGGTTGGGGAATAACGGTCACAAAATTACGTTTGGCAATGCTTAAATTTTTGAAGGCGGACCACTCATTTTGTCTGGTGACTTCAATATGTTTCTTTAAAATTAATTTGCTGAAGTTGTTGAACGGATGGTCGTCAATTTATATATATCGAACTTAAACAAGAAGGGCAGAGTGCTAAAGCCTGGGCAGATTTCCAGTATAAATTTGTATTTTTCTTTTTTTTAATTATCTATAACATTGGTTGGAAACAATTCATTTGATCTTGTCCCAAAAATCGGTAGTTTTTCCTTACACATTTGTATGCTCCTCCCACAATCCTTTAATGTTTAATTTTTATTTTTATTTTTATCGCTCCGTTTATTGTATATATATATATATATTATTTTTTTTCTGTAACCTATATATAGGCTGTAACTCTTTATGTACTTCAGTGTTCCTGAGGATGTCATTAGACCATGGGTCGGGGAACTTTTTTGGGTATTACCCACAAATCTATTTGAGTGAAATGAAATTACCCCCAGACTTCAAAGTAAACAAAAACAAGTCAATTGCTCTTAAAATTGTTGCATATGGTGTCTCTCATACCACACGCATTACCCCCAAAATGTTTAAATGTATCTCATTTGGGGTAATTTACCCCTGTTCGCCGACCACTGCATTAGAAGAAAGCGCTTGAGCACCATTCTGTGTTTCCTTTCCTTCGTGGTTTTATTCATCATAAATATTTTTTACGTGTTACTTTCGTGAAATAATTTTCATATAATGAACACCACGCGTTCCTTCGGCTTGCTGTTCCCTCTCTTGTCTCCGTTTGTGTCCGTCTTTTCTTCTACATTAATGAAGGGGCATGCAATTCGTATCCGACGAAAGTTTCTTACTAATTGTCTAGAGGAGCAAGTTCTTCCAAAATCCCTCCTTCCGATTCGCCTCAGTCAAATTGACGACCATCCGTTCAACAACTTCAGCAGATTAATTTTAAAGAAACATATTGAAGTCACCAGACAAAATGAGTGGTCCGCCTTAAAAAATTTAAGCATTGCCAAACGTAATTTTGTGACCGTTATTACTCAACCGTGGATCCAACCTTTGTTTGATGAAATTTACAACGAGTTGCGTCGGAGAAATTCTTCACTTCGTAACATTTTGGATCGCAAAATTAAAAGTCTCATTCGAAATAGTCAGTGGAGTAAAAAAGCAAGCTCAAAGTGTGTTTTGAACCTTTCTTTGAAAAACATTAGTGACGATGCAAAAAGTGCCCTTGGATATGGTATCCTTTTTTATTGTTAAAAAACATTCTGCTTTACAAATTTCTTACAGTCTCGCTTGTTTTGAAAAACAGTGTAATCTCCCTCAGTCTTTGTTTAACATAGTTAAAGGCCTTGTTTATAGTGCGGCGAATAGTAGTTACGAAGATAACTTTCCTAAACGTTTTCGCAATAGCCTCTCACAATTAAAAAAAGATGGGAGCTCCAAATTACTAAAGCAGACAAGGCCAACACCATAGTTATTATGGACAAAGTGGACTACATCAGAAAGATGAACGAGCTTCTCCAGGACCCCGCCAAATACAGCAAACTTAGGACGAACCCGCAAGATGACGTCATCAAATCATTTAATAGTGGCTTCAAACGCATTCTCAAAGATCATAAGGAATTAATTCCGCTTTTCACCTTCTCTGCCGTACCTTTACTGTCTTATTAAAACCCACAAACCTGGCAACCCTATGCGCCCTATTATTAGCTCGGTGGGCTCTATTACTTATAAACTCTCCAAATGGCTTGTCAAAGTCTTGTCCCCCATTCATGGAACTATCTCTGATTCACATGTAAAAAAATTGCATGGATCTTACTGAAAAATTGAATAATGCACGTATTGAAACCAACGATAGATTGATCAGTTTTGACGTTTGTTCATTGTTTACAAAAGTGCCGATTGACGATATGCTTGACTTTCTCTCCCGAGAAATACATAAGTACGACCGGCCACTACCTTCACACATTGTTTTGGAACTTATTAAGCTTTGCATCAAAGACTGTAAATTCACTTTCAATAACGAGTATTATCAACAAGTTTTTGGGATGGCCATGGGCAACCCCTTGTCGCCCCTCCTCTCCAATATTTATATGGAGTTTTTCGAAATTACTTACATTCCGAGAATCCTGGGGGTTGGCATCCCTTGGTTGCGGTACGTCGACGATATTTTGTGTATCTGGCCCATGAATCGTGACCTGGATAACTTCCTCCTTCAGTTAAATGATCAAGTCCCCTCCATTAAGTTTACTTTAGAAGTGGAACAAGACAACTCAATCCCGTTTTTGGATGTGTGTGTACATAGGGAAAGCCCAGGTTTTAAGTTTAGTAGCTATCGGAAAAAAACAAACAATTTGTCCTACGTACACTTTTACTCGGGACATGACACCCCCACTAAGAAGGCCATTTTTACTTCAATGTTTCTCCGCTCCCTTAGGATCGCCACTCGGGAATATATCGATGCCGAATTGGAAAAAATCAACGGTATTGGAAGTGATCTGTGTTATCCATCTGCGTTTATGGAATCTTGTCTCAACAAGGCAAAGCGAACTTTCTATCGTGTGAATAATAACACTCGTACTTTGTCAAAGAATATTATACTACCATTTTTCCCGGGCTTTTTAGGTATTGCTAATGTACTTAAACTTATGGATATTAATGTAGTATTTTCATATAACAATATTGTGAAAAATATCATGGTAAAAAATAGCCCTACCAATAATTCAGGCATTATCTATAAAATTGGTTGTAAACAATGTTATTCCTTTTAAATAGGTCGACGGAAAACGATTTGCACACACGTATAAAACAGCATCAATATTCCGTTAGAACAGGACAGTCGTCCAGTGCCCTTTTTGTCCATTTGTCAGAGTTATACCACTGTATTCATTGGAATAATGCTTCAGTTTTATTTCACTCCAGCAACATTGTTAATAGAAATATTCTTGAGTCTGCCATTATCCAACTTACAAATAACTTCAACATAAGCAAAGGTTTTTTTCAACGCGATCCTGTTGTATTGAATTCCTTCAGAACAGATTTAGATAAGAAGGGTAGAACGCTAAATCTTGGTAAACTTGTACGCTACTCTAGTAACTTTTATTTTTCAATTTATTTTTATATATATCGAACTTAAACAAGAAGGGCAGAGTGCTAAAACCTGGGAAGATTTCCAGTATAAATTTGTATTTTTCTTATTTTTAATTATCTATAACATTGGTTGGAAACAATTCATTTGATCTTGTGCTAAAAATCGGTAGTTGTTCCTTACAAATTTGTATGCTCCTCCCACAATCCTTTAAAATTTAATTTTTATTTTTATTTTTATCTCTCCGTTTATTATATATATATATATATATATATATATATATATATATAATATATATATCATTTTTTTTTTCTGTAACCTCTATATAGGCTGTAACTCGATATGGACCGTGACTTATTTTTCGTTGGCAAGGTACTAGTATTGATGGATACCGTAATGAAATTACCTGGATTCTTTGGATCTGATATATTTGCATGTCAGTTATAAATAGATATAGAGTGTTATATATTTCTGAATAGTAGTCTATTATGACTTGATCCTCTGGATCCAGAGACTATCTTTAGTTTTAAATCGATAATTAATTAGTTTTAAATCGATAATTAATTAGTTTTAAATTGATAATTATTTAGTTTTGCAAAAATTGGTCGTTGCCAATGTACAGACAGTTGTCACATAAATTTCTTATGTTCTTGTGGTTCGGAACCCACGTAAAATTGTAGGTCCCCTCCGCCACCACGGAGGGCATGCACAATACACAATTACGAACACAGTTAGGTAGACCAACCATGAGTGGAACCTCGGGTCTTTGTTGGTCTGGAACATTATAACATTATTATAAGTCTTTATGTACTTCAATGTTCCTGAGGATGTCATGAGACGAAAGCGCTTGAGCACCATTCAGTGTTTCCTTTCCTTCGTGGTTTTATTTATCATATATTATATATAACACATATATTATATATATATATATATATATATATATATATATATATATATATATATATATATATATATATATATAATATATATATATACGGTGTTTCAGGAGGAAAGCTCAATACTTCGGGAGGTGATAGTATCGGTCATTGTGAGAAAAAATGTTCATATGAACATGTGTCTAATTCTGAATGGTTACGGAGATAGAGCTGTTTGAATCTGATGTACGCACAGCTCTTCTTCCCCCCGCGGTGGTCCCATTCAATGGCCACCAAGGTCTCCAGACCTCTCTCCGTTAGATTATTGTTTGTAGGGGTGGATGAAAAGTCAAGTTTACAAAAGAAAGTGGATACACGAGACGAATTGCTCGCGCGCATTTTGGATCCTGCTGCCCGCATAAAGGAACGTCAAGATCAACTCAGACGAACAACACGCGATCTTCGCACACGAGTTGCAAAGTGCATTGAGGTTGACGGTGGGAATTTGTAAAACGTATTGTAAACTGTAACAAATTTGTCATTTCTGTATTTGACACCATTCAAAATGCCAATGTTTAAACATTAAATGTTAGGAACAGTAATTGGTTTCTCTTTCTTGGTTACCATTAACAATGCTTTTGTATTTGTAGATTCAAACAGCTCTATCTCCGTAACCATTCAGAATTAGACACATGTTCATATGAACTTTTTTGCTCACAATGACCAATACTCTCACCTCCCGAAGTATTGACCTTTCCTCGTGAAACACCCAGTATATATATATATATATATATATATATATATATATATAATATATATATATATATATATATATATACTTACTTTTGTTATACTCTTGTTGAGTTTCAACGACGGTTCAGGATCGACCTGCGGTTGACACGTCTGCAGCATCCCGCCTCATTTGCAGGACTTGGTGAAGGAGGGAATTGCTCTCTGATCTCCTCCTGCCCTCGTAGCCACGCATGGCTGGTCAGGGACTTTGCACAAGAATCTGTCCATTTGGTTGTTGAAGTTATTCAGGTCGGTGTGCTGGAGATTCCTCACTTGTTTTGGAAGGACATTGAAAAGCTTTGGGCCCCGTATTCTGAAGGTATTTTCCATCCTCGTTTTCATGGCTCCTTTTCCCACCGCAGCTGGGACAGTACAAAATCTTCCTCTACTCTCATTCCAGTTTGTTTCTACTTCATTTCTGAGGTTAGGGACAGAGCCCTCAAGTATTTTTCATATGTATATTATTGTGTACCGCTCGCGCCTTCTTTGAGGAGAGTAGAGTTCCAGGGATTGTAGTCGAGACCAATAGTCCTCACCTTCCGTTTCCTCTATCTTAGGCGTAAAAGTCCTTTGGCTTCAATGCTCGCAATGTCTCTTTTTCTGTGTGGGCTTGTGAGTACTGAGCAATACTCAATTATTGGTTGGACTAGACTCTTCAAAATTTGAGGATGATGTTTGCTTTTCTGCTGCAGAAGCTCCTCCAGATGATTCCCATTATTTTTCAAGCCGTTGCGATTTTTATTTTATAGTGCTCTCTGAATTCTGCATCTGACGACATTATTACGGTGCTATGAAAATTCGGTCTCAGGAAATTTGGTCTCAGAAAAGTCGGTCTCAGAAAATTCGGTCTTATAAAATAACTAAAAAATATGTACTAATAACTAAAAAAATATGTACTAAAAATTGGTATAGTTTATTAATGAACTACAATTATGTACTACAAATTTATAAGATTTATTTAGTAACGAAATTAATTCAAAATATCTACTAAAAATTTAACAGGTTTATTAAGTATTAGGACAAATTCAAATATGAAAATTCGGTCTCAGAAAATTCGGTAGGGAAATAAAAATATGTACTAAAAATTGGTATAGTTTATTAATAAACTACAAATATGTACTACAAATTTATAAGATTTATTTAGTAACGAAATTAACTTAAAATATGCACTAAAAATTGTTAAGGTTTATTAAGTATTAGGACGAATTAAAAATTTGGTCTTAAACAGAGAAACTAACGAAAATATCACAACTTAACCTAACCAATCATCAAGGGCGTACAGTTGACCTAACCGGACATTCATTTGACCTAACCGGGCATTCAGTTCACCTAAAGTTAATATTGGTTATTTCACCTAAATATCTTCTGATCTTTTCGTATTAGGCACTCACTGATGTATATTGAACATAACGAGTAAACTTTTCTTTTTATTTTCAATCGTTGGGCGGTGGTTGGTTGGTGGCTGGTTTTAAACCAAGACCGAATTTTCTGAGACGAATTTTCTGAGACCGAATTTTCTGAGACCGAATTTTCTGGCTACCCATTATTACTCCAAGATCCCTGACTTGTGGATTTGGTGTTATCTGTTTGCCTTGCAGAGTTTTATACCCTTTTTTCTGAAGCTCTTTGTTATTACCAAATCTTAGAAGTTGGAATTTTTCTTCGTTGAACTTCATATTGTTGTCTCCTGCCCACTGGAATAATGTTTCAATGTCGTTTTGTAGATTTCTTATGTCATCTTCGTTCAATATTTCCTTACATATCTTTGTGTCATCTGCGAAGCATGATACAATACTGTCCTTAATATCTGCATCAATATCTGCAATCATTATTATGAACAGCAAGGGAGCTAATACTGTCCCTTGTGGGACAGAGCTCACGACTTCCGAGACTTCCGATTTAACTCCGTTTACCACCACCCTTTGCGTTCTTTGCGTCAAGAAATTAAATATCCACCTTCCTAGCTTTCCAGTAATTCCTGTATCCTTAACTTTGTGTGCTATGATTCAATGGTCATGTTTATCGAACACTTTAGCAAAGTCAGTATATAGACTATTCCATCAATGTCTTGTCATCGACACAATGTTCCTAATATTTTCTCCTGGTGGTCTAGTAGCTGCGACAGGCATGATCTACCCACCCTGAAGCCAAGTTGATTTGGGTTGTATAAGTCTTTTTCTTGGAGGTAGTAGGCAGTTTTCCCTCTAATTATGCGTTCAAAACACTTTATAAGGTGTGAGGTGAGAGCCACTGGCCGATAATTTTTGGGCATTGCTCTGTTACCTCCTTTAAATAGGAGGGCAATGTTCGCGTTCTTTAAGGGGAGTGGAATTTGTCCTGTGTCGAGTGATTTCCTCCATAGTAAGTATAGCGGTTTTGCAATACTCTCTTTGCATTTCTTCAGAAATGTGGCACTCCACGTGTCTGGCCCAGGCGCTGAATTGTCTCGCATCTGTGATAAGGCCGTAATTACATCTCGTTCGGTGAACTCGAAGTCCATTAATAGGTTTGTGCCGGGATTTGTTCTTGGTTGATCTGTATCAATGTCGAAAAACTCGTCTGGGTTTTCCACTTCCATCCCAGACTTAGGGGTGTTAAACACAGATTTAAATTGTTCCCAAAGCAGTTCACTTATTTCTTTCGGGTCATTTGTGTATTCGGCCTCCCCGTGTACCAACATATATATATATATATATATATATATATATATATATATATATATATATATATATATATATAAATATATATATAATATAATATAAATATATAATGTTATAATGTTATAATGTTTCAGACCAACAAAGACCCTAGGATCCACTCATGGTTGGTCTACCTAACTGTGTTCGTAATTGTGTATGTCCTCCGTGGTGGCGGAGGGGACCTAAAATTTTACGTGGGTTCCGAACCACAAGAACATAAGAAATTTATGCAAAAACTGCCTGTACATTGGCAACGACCAATTTTTGCATAACTAATTAATTATCAATTTAAAACTAATTAATTATCGATTTAAAACTAATTAATTATCGATTTAAAACTAAAGATAGAATCTCTGGATCCAGAGGATCAAGTCATAATAGACTACTATCCACAAGTATGTCACACTCTATATCTATTTATAACTGACATGCAAATATATCAGATCCAAAGAATCCAGTCAATTTCATTACGGTATCCATCAATAGTAATAACTTGCCAACGAAAAATAAGACACGATCCATATCGATTGAGGACCAAGTCAAAATTTACATATACATTACAATATATATACTTAGGAGGAAAAGTGTAGGTGTGGCTGTAAAGACTGTACAGTAATGTAGAATGTGTGTGCACCCATTCTGGGTCTCCCATTTCAAGGTGTTTGTGGGGCAAGTGAAGATCATGAGTTTTTCAATACCTCACAGTACTATGGGGGGCACCGCTCGGCAGAGGAATCTCTTTAAATGGGGTGTGTAAGGACAGAGAGTATCCCCTAACCCAAGATGCTGCCTCCCTATATCCCACAACACTTGTGTTGAGCTGTGGGATCGATCACCACAAAGCCTAATTACCACTAATTACTTCTACCGGCAAACTATTCCAGTTTTTGGCAACTGCTGTCTCGAACCTTCTACTTGTCAACTTACACCCGTTATTTCTAGTCCTATTATATTGAGATATTTCGAAAAAGCTACCTCTATCTACGTTATCGAACCCATTCATAATTTTCAAAACCTGGATTAGATCACCCCTTAGCCTCCTAGTCTCGAGTGTTGTCAATTTTAACTCTTTAAGCCTATCCTCGTACGACTTTGACCTAAGCGACGGAATCATCTTTGTTGCTCGTCTTTGAACTCTTTCGATTTTGTCTATATCTTTGCGCATATACGGATTCCAAAATTGGATCGCATACTCCAAATGGGGTCCAACTAATGATTTATAAAGAGGAACTATAATATCGCGGGATTTGTACTCAAAATTTTGAGCTATAAAACCTAACACTTTGTTCGCCTTATTGACCGCTGCTGTACTTTGTTTTGATACTTTGTTTCGCTACTATATATATATATACATATATATATATATGTAAAAATGAACAATGAACAATTCCTATACCATCATTATATGGATTCATTGTCTTCATGCAGTACTTATGTTTCATGGTTTTTATGTTTGAATGTTCATTTTTACATATGAAATCAAAATCGCCTACGCGAGTTTTGGATAGAATTTCGATATGTACTTCTTTATTCATTACTGTATTTCTCTAATTCATCTTTTCTAATAATGACTTATACTGTACGTATGACATAATGTGAATAACTATGACGTCATAAAGTAACTTGATTCTCTTCACGTTTTCCACACCTTGAACACTGAATCACGTGTTTAGTATTTGGACATCTTCCGTATTCAATGTATGGTAAATTCTTTAATATAAAAAAAACTTCATTCTCTATACGTCATTATTTATTTCTGGTGTTATGTAGTATAAATATTATCATTCAACCATATGCACCCATACCTCCATATCTTATCTTGACCATTATCCTATAACAATTTCATTAAATATTCATTATTTCTCGTGTCAGTCTGTGAAATGCAAAACTTTATGCATTCGTTCGAAATCATCCAAATACTTTCGGTGTATTCTTTTTTTATTTTTTTAACTTTTTATTTTTAATTATTTCGCCTCCCGCAATGAACTCGAAAATGCTGATGCAAGTGATCGAATTCCGCTAATCAACATAAATCGAACATCTGAAAACGAAAAATCTCCTCTCCTCCTGTCATGTATGTATAAATTATCTCGTATGTGCCCATGTACTTTGTGTTGTACTAATAACCATATATAAATATAAAAACACTGTAAGAATTGTAAACGACGTAATGTAAGGGGTTCAAAAAAACCTTAGCCCACCATTTGCAGCTTACATGTTTACTTATATCGAAATAGTTTTTAGTGATAATAAAAACATATAAAATTCTTTATTTATTGCAGGTATTAAAATTACTCTAGCTTATAAAGTGATAATATAATAGCTTCTCAATTAATTGGTAATTCGGAGAGGCAACGTGTGATAGATCGCATACGAGCAATAACATTTCAGGAAGCTCGTGATGCTTTAGCCAAAAAGTTGCGAAGAAGTGAGGACTTCGTCAAAAGAAATTGGAATAAAACTTTGCATGAATGTGAAATGGATACAACCAAATCTGGGCGCCCAAATTTGCCACTCTCTCAGGAAACAAAGAACATCATTGAATGCGGTACGCGTAAGCGGAAAAACAGCTCTGCTAAACTTTCTAGAGAGATCGAAGTGTTGAGAGGAAAGATCGTTAGTAGTGAGATCATTCGACTGTACCGTCGTAGGCAAGGTTTAAAGCCTTGGCATGAACTTCCACAGCCAAGAAAACCTCAACTTAACATCGATGACAGAATGTGGTTTGCCCATTTTCTTGAAGATTGGGATGTGGATGATTTCATGCATTTAGCTGTCTCCGATGAATTTTTTGTTTACGTAACACGTCGGCCTAACTACCAAAATGATCGAGTGTGGGCCACAACACCAGATGAAATCGATGACAATGAACATTTTCGCGAATTATTAAAAAGTCCAGACTGTGTTGGTGTGTTTGTTTTGTTCACTGCAAAGAAGCTCATGCGGTTGCTGAAGCCAAATGGTCAGAGTTGGGATGGACAGTATTTTCGTGATATTATTCTATCTCAGCATGTCATTCCTTTTCTAAGAAACCCAAACAATGTTATAGATGTCGATCAGGTCACACTTCTGCACGATAAGGCCCCCTGCCTTAAGGCATTAGCCACTCAACAGTTGTTGCGGAACCATGAGATCGATTTCCTTGGAAATGAAGAATGGCCAGGAAATTTTCCTGACCTGAACGTCTGTGAACACATTGGATCAGTTATAAAGGACAAGGTTGAATGTCTCTTGTTTCAAGAACGTGCAGCAAATCGATTTTCGAAGGATACAATGACGAAACACATTAAAACTGTTTTATCAAATTTGCGTAACGATGAAGATCTATTCACGTCACTTTTGGCAAGCTACCCAAAGCGAATTCAGGCTGTCTTGGAAGCCAATGGCGGGAACACCAAGTTTTAATTGTTTCTCATTAAATGCAGGATTAAATTCTCTTTTGTAAGGTATGTTTAGTTTTACTGTACCTCTAATGGTTTAGGCCATGGGCGGGGGCTAAGGTTTATTGGAGCCCCGTACTTTAATAAAATTATAATTAAATGTAATAATTTAATATAATGTAATGTACTTTAAATGGAAGTGTAATTCAACGATACTAAGTGAATATGAATTAATTAGTAATTGTAATCGTAATTGTAATGAACCAAAATTACAACGTACTCAATGATGTACTTAGATTGTGCCGATGTACTACTACAAAATTATTTCGCCTTCAGAAATATATTCTCGGCGAAAATACGATTAATTTTTATTTATTTATTTTTTTTTTATTTGGAATCTTTCAAACATCTAATCATGTGTTTAAAGGGGGGAACTTAACCTTCAACTGCATTCCCTCAACATTTAGACTTATATGATACATGTAATTGTAGAATTAACTTCACTTCATTACTGCACTCTTCTTTGGTTACTACTACGAGACTCCCTTGTTAGCAGCATCGATGCGAGGAGGGGTTAACAGTCTAGCGACCCTGCCCCAGGATAAAAAAATGAAACTAGCAACCCAAGCACCATAGAAGGATCTTATAACATTCTGGCAATCCTGCATCAGGATCTTATAACAAACATTACCGACCCTACTACCAAGATAATAAGACCCACCAGTTGACCTGCGTGTCACGACTTCCAGTTCGTAACATCCACCCTTGAACCGGTGTGTCACGACTCCAAGTTCTGCACGCCTAGTTTTCATCCAAGAACAAGTAGCCAGCAAGACACGTCTTCAGGACACGTCTCTAAGGATTTCGCCGTAGAAATTTTGTTAAGTACAGAGTTGTTTTTTTTTAAGAAATTTGTAAACTTTTGAAAATTCAGTATTATTAACAGTTAATAATGAGTATCAAGCCAGAATTTACAAGAAACACAGGGAACATTTCAGACACCAGTGATACATTTTTTATTGAAACAGTTATTTTCACAGTTAAATGTCACAGAAGTTAAAAGTCACAGAAGTTAAAAGTCACAGAAGTTAATAGTCACAGAAGTTAATAGTCACAGAAGTTAATAGGCACAGAAGTTTAATGTCACAGAAGTTTAATGTCACAGAGTTAAAGTCACAAAGTAAAGTCACAGAGTTATTGTCACAGAAGTTGATTTTCACAGTTATTGTCACAGAGTTATTTTCAGAGTTATTTTCAGTTATTTTCACTGTTATAGTTAGTATAGAATAATTTTATTTTATGTACCAAACATGATAGTACCGTACCTTCGCGTACATTCGAGTGAAATGTGTTTATATTTTTTATTTTTGTTTATATTTTTAAAAAAAATATTGAATTGAATTGACTTTCAAATTAAGAAAGAGAGAGTTTAGAGAGTTTATAGAGTTATAGAAATATTTGATAGCAGTTCAAGTCAGTAGGTTGCACCCAGAGGGACAACCGCCCCAGAGAGTTATATACTTGATAGCAGTTCAAGTAAGTCAGTTGCACCAAGAGGGACAACTAAACCCCAGAGATTAATAGTCTTCACTTGATAGCAGTTCAAGTGCAAGTCAGTTTCAGTTTAAGTAGACTCCACTGATACACTGATAGCAGATCAGTGCAGCCCATTTCAGTTAGTTCAAGTCAGTAGGTTGCATCCATCCAGAGGGACAACCGAACCCAGAGAATAATAGACTTCACTTGATAGCAGTTCGAGTGCAGTCAATTTCAGTTTCCAGTCAGTCAGTCAGACAGTTTCAGTTTCAAGATACTTGATAGAGTTCAAGTCAGAAGTTTCAGTTGGAAGTCAGTTGCAAATCAGTTTCAGTTGCAAGTCAGTTTCAATTTCCATCCCTCAGTCAATTTCCAGTCTCAGTCAATTTCAAGTCTCAGTCAATTTCAAGTCAGTCAGTCAGTCAGTCAGTTTCAAGTTTCAGTCAGTTTTGAAGTCAGAAGTTTCAGTTGGAAGTCAGTTGCAAATCAGTTTCAGTTGCAAGTCAGTTTCAATTTCCAATCTCAGTCAATTTCCAGTCTCAGTCAATTTCAAGTCTGTCAGATTCAAGTCAGTCAGTCAGTCAGTCAGTTTCAAGTTTCAGTCAGTTTTGAAGTCAGTTTTGAAGTCGGTTTCAGTCAGTTTTGAAGTCAGTTTCAGTCAGTTTTTAAGTCAATTTCAGTCAATTTTGAAGTCAGTTTCAGTTTGTTTTGAAGTCAGTTTCAGTCAGTTTTGAAGTCCCAAGTCAGTTTTGAAGTCCCAAATCAGTTTTGAAGTCCCAAGTCAGTTTTGTAGTCCCAAGTCATTTCAATGCAGTCAATTGAATTCAACTTTTCTTTTTTGTTGTTTAAAAGAATTTAATTCAACCTTTTTTTTGTTGTAAAAGAGAATTAAATTCAACCTGAATTGACCGATTTGTCTTTTCTTTTCATGCCATTGTTGCGTATATAAATATATAGGTAAAATGACATATTTTATTGTTTGCAACCAAAACCGTTTAATTAAACTTCTACACCATGAAACATTTGTATTTATCTATATGCAAACAAGTTTTCAGATTAAAATGTCAAATAATTCAAATTCTATCAACATTTAACGAAAGAGTACGATTTTTCTAATTAACCTGCAAACATTATTAAACCTTTTTAATATTTTTTTCTTATTATATGAAAATAATTTTTAATGTAAAATTTACCTGAAATTATTAAAAAAAAAAAAAAAATTGTCCGAAATGCTTTCCTTCCATTTCAATAACTTTTTTTATGCTTGGCCGAAATTCATCTATGGCTCGATTTACTTTTATTTTTAAGTATATTATATGTTTAGTTCATTAAAATGCATAATTGATTTCTATTTTTAATTTGTATTCTTAATTTTCTTAATTCAATTATCGTACCGATACTTCTGGTTAATGTTAATGGCTATATAGTTCATATATAGCTAGGAATGTTACTAGTCGAATTTATTTCCATCTTCAAAATTTAATTTTTAATACCGCTAGATTTACTTTCATTAATTGTAAGTTCTTTTAAGTGCGTATATATTTTAATTACCTTAATACGCGCAACTGATTAATTACGTAAAATCGATAATTCCGATTGAATTTTATTACTTTTGACACATATTCGAATTCATTAAAACTTATACGCATACACCATCATTAATACTACCTGTAGTTAGATTTTAATAATAATCGACCTTGAACTTAAAGGTTTTTATAATAATAATAATAATAATAATAATAATAATAATTGACTTAAACTTAAAAGATTTTATAACCCTAAACCCATCTTAAATTATTAATCATTATTTTTAAACTTTGTTAATTCAAAAACCTTCCATATCCCTACACATACACACATATATACAAACCTTATGCTAAAATCATTGCATATCACAATAAACTATTTCATTGCGCGTAAGTGCTAACTATTGCTATTTAATCTTAATCATTTTTGCTTTCTAATATATCTTGCTCATGCATTTATGCAGTTAATTTAACAATCCTCTCAGCTAATCTGTCCCTCAAAATTATAAGATACGCACTTTGTACCTAATACACACAAATACACCTTTGACCACAGGTCTATACATCATCCATTACGTAATTCGATTTTTACCAACAATAGTCAATAAAACTAGAGTATAGATTGTACGATGATGGTAACTTTGAAAAATTCCTGAACTTTAAAATTTATATTTTTCCCTTTTACTTACTATTCATTATGCATGTATTTTTTTTCCAAAGGAAAATTTCGTTCAAAATTTAACAATATCATTCTTTGTCTAACTTAATTGTTTTTCTAAATTAACGTATTAATCATTTTATTCTCTTTGCATAAATGAAAGTATTAATCTTTGAAATTTTTTTATATTTTATAATAGCCCTCTAAGCAAGTGTCATGTTAAAAATTTGATTACTCTGTATTGTACCCAACCACTCGAACCCACTTGTTCTGTATAAAATTTGTACTGTAAAAAAAAAAATCGTCATCTAACTTGAATTAGTTAGGATGTTATTTTCTCAATTGTATTGTATTAATTGTATTATATTATTGTATTAATTAATACCATTTTAGAGGAGGAGCACTGTAAAAATGAACAATGAACAATTCCTATACCATCATTATATGGATTCATTGTCTTCATGCAGTACTCATGTTTGTATGGTTTTTATGTTTGAACGTTCATTTTTACATAAGAAACCAAAATCGCCTGAGCGAGATTTGGATAGAATTTCGATTTGTACTTCTTTTTTCATTACTGTATTTCTCTAATTCATCTTTTCTAATAATGACTTATACTGTACGTATGACATAATGTGAATAACTATGATGTCGTAAAGTAACTTGATTCTCTTCACGTTTTCCACACCTTGAACACTGAATCACGTGTTTAGTATTTGGACATCTTCCGTATTCAATGTATGGTAAATTCTTTAATATAAAAAAAACTTCATTCTCTGTACGTCATTATTTATTTGTGGTGTTATGTAGTATAAATATTATCATTCAACCATATGCACCCATACCTCCATATCTTATCTTGACCATTATCCTATATCAATTTCATTAAATATTCATTATTTCTCGTGTCAGTCTGTGAAATGCAAACTTTATGCATTCGTTCGAAATCATCCAAATACGTTCTGGTGTATTATTTTTTTTATTTTTTTAAACTTTTTATTTTTAATTATTTCGCCTCCCGCAATGAACTCGAAAATACTGAGGAAAGTGATCGAATTCCGCTAATCAGCATAAATCGAACATCTGAAAACGAAAACTCTCCTCTCGCTCTAATTTCAATTTATAATATATTATCATGCGTTATGTTAAATCATGTGTGTCATGCATGTATAAATTACCCCGTATGTGCCCATGTACTTTGTGTTGTACTAATAACCATATATAAATATAAAAACACTGTAAGAATTGTAAACGATGTAATGAACTTTAATAAAATTGTAATTAAATGTAATAATTTAATATAATGTAATGTACTTTAAATGGAAGTGTAATTAAACAATACTAAGTGAATATGATTAAATGGTAATTGTAATCGTAATTGTAATGAAGCAAAACTACAACGGACTCAATGATGTACTTAGATTGTACTGATGTACTACTACGAAATTATATCGCCTTCAGAAATGAATACTCCGCGAAAATACGATGTTTTTTTTGTTTTTTTTTATTTTTATTTGGAATCTTTCAAACATCTGATCATGTGTTTAAAGGGGGGAACTTAAACTTCAACTGCATTCCCCCAACATTTACACTTATATGATACATGTAATTGTAAAATTAACTTCACTTCATTACTGCACTCTTCTTTGGTTACTACTACGAGACTCCCTTGTTAGCAGCATCGATGCGAGGAGGGGTTAACATTCTAGCGACCCTGCCCCAGGATAAAAAAATGAAACTAGCAACCCAAGCACCATAGAAGGATCTTATAACATTCTGGCAATCCTGCATGAGGATCTTATAACAAACATTACCGACCCTACTACCAAGATAATAAGACCCACCAGTTGACCTGCGTGTCACGACTTCCAGTTCGTAACATCCACCCTTGAACCGGTGTGTCACGACTCTAAGTTCTGCACGCCTAGTTTTCATCCAAGAACAAGTAGCCAGCAAGACACGTCTTCAGGACACGTCTCTAAGGATTTCGCCGTAGAAATTTTGTTAAGTACAGAGTTGTTTTTTTTTAAGAAATTTGTAAACTTTTGAAAATTCAGTATTATTAACAGTTAATAATGAGTATCAAGCCAGAATTTACAAGAAACACAGGGAACATTTCAGACACCAGTGATACATTTTTTATTGAAACAGTTATTTTCACAGTTAAATGTCACAGAAGTTAAAAGTCACAGAAGTTAAAAGTCACAGAAGTTAATAGTCACAGAAGTTAATAGTCACAGAAGTTAATAGGCACAGAAGTTTAATGTCACAGAAGTTTAATGTCACAGAGTTAAAGTCACAAAGTAAAGTCACAGAGTTATTGTCACAGAAGTTGATTTTCACAGTTATTGTCACAGAGTTATTTTCAGAGTTATTTTCAGTTATTTTCACTGTTATAGTTAGTATAGAATAATTTTATTTTATGTACCAAACATGATAGTACCGTACCTTCGCGTACATTCGAGTGAAATGTGTTTATATTTTTTATTTTTGTTTATATTTTTAAAAAAAATATTGAATTGAATTGACTTTCAAATTAAGAAAGAGAGAGTTTAGAGAGTTTATAGAGTTATAGAAATATTGATAGCAGTTCAAGTCAGTAGGTTGCACCCAGAGGGACAACCGCCCCAGAGAGTTATATACTTGATAGCAGTTCAAGTAAGTCAGTTGCACCAAGAGGGACAACTAAACCCCAGAGATTAATAGTCTTCACTTGATAGCAGTTCAAGTGCAAGTCAGTTTCAGTTTAAGTAGACTCCACTGATACACTGATAGCAGATCAGTGCAGCCCATTTCAGTTAGTTCAAGTCAGTAGGTTGCATCCATCCAGAGGGACAACCGAACCCAGAGAATAATAGACTTCACTTGATAGCAGTTCGAGTGCAGTCAATTTCAGTTTCCAGTCAGTCAGTCAGACAGTTTCAGTTTCAAGATACTTGATAGAGTTCAAGTCAGAAGTTTCAGTTGGAAGTCAGTTGCAAATCAGTTTCAGTTGCAAGTCAGTTTCAATTTCCATCCCTCAGTCAATTTCCAGTCTCAGTCAATTTCAAGTCTCAGTCAATTTCAAGTCAGTCAGTCAGTCAGTCAGTTTCAAGTTTCAGTCAGTTTTGAAGTCAGAAGTTTCAGTTGGAAGTCAGTTGCAAATCAGTTTCAGTTGCAAGTCAGTTTCAATTTCCAATCTCAGTCAATTTCCAGTCTCAGTCAATTTCAAGTCTGTCAGATTCAAGTCAGTCAGTCAGTCAGTCAGTTTCAAGTTTCAGTCAGTTTTGAAGTCAGTTTTGAAGTCGGTTTCAGTCAGTTTTGAAGTCAGTTTCAGTCAGTTTTTAAGTCAATTTCAGTCAATTTTGAAGTCAGTTTCAGTTTGTTTGAAGTCAGTTTCAGTCAGTTTGAAGTCCCAAGTCAGTTTTGAAGTCCCAAATCAGTTTTGAAGTCCCAAGTCAGTTTTGTAGTCCCAAGTCATTTCAATGCAGTCAATTGAATTCAACTTTTCTTTTTTGTTGTTTAAAAGAATTTAATTCAACCTTTTTTTTGTTGTAAAAGAGAATTAAATTCAACCTGAATTGACCGATTTGTCTTTCTTTTCATGCCATTGTTGCGTATATAAATATATAGGTAAAATGACATATTTTATGTTTGCAACCAAAACCGTTTAATTAAACTTCTACACCATGAAACATTTGTATTTATCTATATGCAAACAAGTTTTCAGATTAAAATGTCAAATAATTCAAATTCTATCAACATTTAACGAAAGAGTACGATTTTTCTAATTAACCTGCAAACATTATTAAACCTTTTTAATATTTTTTTCTTATTATATGAAAATAATTTTTAATGTAAAATTTACCTGAAATTATTAAAAAAAAAAAAAAAATTGTCCGAAATGCTTTCCTTCCATTTCAATAACTTTTTTTATGCTTGGCCGAAATTCATCTATGGCTCGATTTACTTTTATTTTTAAGTATATTATATGTTTAGTTCATTAAAATGCATAATTGATTTCTATTTTTAATTTGTATTCTTAATTTTCTTAATTCAATTATCGTACCGATACTTCTGGTTAATGTTAATGGCTATATAGTTCATATATAGCTAGGAATGTTACTAGTCGAATTTATTTCCATCTTCAAAATTTAATTTTTAATACCGCTAGATTTACTTTCATTAATTGTAAGTTCTTTTAAGTGCGTATATATTTTAATTACCTTAATACGCGCAACTGATTAATTACGTAAAATCGATAATTCCGATTGAATTTTATTACTTTTGACACATATTCGAATTCATTAAAACTTATACGCAACACCATCATTAATACTACCTGTAGTTAGATTTTAATAATAATCGACCTTGAACTTAAAGGTTTTTATAATAATAATAATAATAATAATAATAATAATAATTGACTTAAACTTAAAAGATTTTATAACCCTAAACCCATCTTAAATTATTAATCATTATTTTAAACTTTGTTAATTCAAAAACCTTCCATATCCCTACACATACACACATATATACAAACCTTATGCTAAAATCATTGCATATCACAATAAACTATTTCATTGCGCGTAAGTGCTAACTATTGCTATTTAATCTTAATCATTTTGCTTTCTAATATATCTTGCTCATGCATTTATGCAGTTAATTTAACAATCCTCTCAGCTAATCTGTCCCTCAAAATTATAAGATACGCACTTTGTACCTAATACACACAAATACACCTTTGACCACAGGTCTATACATCATCCATTACGTAATTCGATTTTTACCAACAATAGTCAATAAAACTAGAGTATAGATTGTACGATGATGGTAACTTTGAAAAATTCCTGAACTTTAAAATTTATATTTTTCCCTTTTACTTACTATTCATTATGCATGTATTTTTTCCAAAGGAAAATTTCGTTCAAAATTTAACAATATCATTCTTTGTCTAACTTAATTGTTTTTCTAAATTAACGTATTAATCATTTTATTCTCTTTGCATAAATGAAAGTATTAATCTTTGAAATTTTTTTATATTTTATAATAGCCCTCTAAGCAAGTGTCATGTTAAAAATTTGATTACTCTGTATTGTACCCAACCACTCGAACCCACTTGTTCTGTATAAAATTTGTACTGTAAAAAAAAAATCGTCATCTAACTTGAATTAGTTAGGATGTTATTTTCTCAATTGTATTGTATTAATTGTATTATATTATTGTATTAATTAATACCATTTTAGAGGAGGAGCACTGTAAAAATGAACAATGAACAATTCCTATACCATCATTATATGGATTCATTGTCTTCATGCAGTACTCATGTTTGTATGGTTTTTATGTTTGAACGTTCATTTTTACATAAGAAACCAAAATCGCCTGAGCGAGATTTGGATAGAATTTCGATTTGTACTTCTTTTTTCATTACTGTATTTCTCTAATTCATCTTTTCTAATAATGACTTATACTGTACGTATGACATAATGTGAATAACTATGATGTCGTAAAGTAACTTGATTCTCTTCACGTTTTCCACACCTTGAACACTGAATCACGTGTTTAGTATTTGGACATCTTCCGTATTCAATGTATGGTAAATTCTTTAATATAAAAAAAAACTTCATTCTCTGTACGTCATTATTTATTTGTGGTGTTATGTAGTATAAATATTATCATTCAACCATATGCACCCATACCTCCATATCTTATCTTGACCATTATCCTATATCAATTTCATTAAATATTCATTATTTCTCGTGTCAGTCTGTGAAATGCAAACTTTATGCATTCGTTCGAAATCATCCAAATACGTTCTGGTGTATTATTTTTTTTATTTTTTTAAACTTTTTATTTTTAATTATTTCGCCTCCCGCAATGAACTCGAAAATACTGAGGAAAGTGATCGAATTCCGCTAATCAGCATAAATCGAACATCTGAAAACGAAAACTCTCCTCTCGCTCTAATTTCAATTTATAATATATTATCATGCGTTATGTTAAATCATGTGTGTCATGCATGTATAAATTACCCCGTATGTGCCCATGTACTTTGTGTTGTACTAATAACCATATATAATATAAAAACACTGTAAGAATTGTAAACGATGTAATGAACTTTAATAAAATTGTAATTAAATGTAATAATTTAATATAATGTAATGTACTTTAAATGGAAGTGTAATTAAACAATACTAAGTGAATATGATTAAATGGTAATTGTAATCGTAATTGTAATGAAGCAAAACTACAACGGACTCAATGATGTACTTAGATTGTACTGATGTACTACTACGAAATTATATCGCCTTCAGAAATGAATACTCCGCGAAAATACGATGTTTTTTTTGTTTTTTTTTATTTTTATTTGGAATCTTTCAAACATCTGATCATGTGTTTAAAGGGGGGAACTTAAACTTCAACTGCATTCCCCCAACATTTACACTTATATGATACATGTAATTGTAAAATTAACTTCACTTCATTACTGCACTCTTCTTTGGTCACTACTACGATACTCCCTTGTTAGCAGCCTCGCTGCGAGGAGGTAGCAGAGGCCCCATGCCTCCTTAATTTTTTTAATTCCGGCCTGAGCCATGGACGAAAGAGGTCGAACCTCTACACCTGTAAATTCAGAGCACTACCTGTACATTTTTTAGAAGAAAATTACAGTAAGAGAAACTTTTTATTTTCCACTTCGAGTTGGGCTCTCTTCAGAAGAACTTAGTCAGTAAAGTCGATAAGTTATAAAAGAAAAGTCGTTAAGTTTAGTACCAAGAGAAAGTATCAGAGTATTATAGAAAGAGAAGAATTAACAACTGTCGAACCTATAGAGAGAGAAAAAATTAGAATATTATAGAAGAAAAATATCGCGAGAAAATATCCGTTGCTGCCTTCCAACCACAACCCGCGTGGACTCCGAACCACCCCAGGGCCATAGTCGGAGGATTCAAACATACATATATATATATATATATATATATATATATATATATATATATAATGTTATAATGCTATAATGTTTCAGACCAACAAAGACCCTAGGATCCACTCATGGCTGGTCTACCTAACTCTGTTCGTATTTGTGTATTGTGCATGTCCTCCGTGGTGGCGGAGGGGACCTACAAATTTACGTGTGTTCCGAACTACAAAGAACATAAGAACATATGAAATTTTTATAGTGGGCACACTAGGGGGCCACTTCGGCTCACCGAGTTGGCTCCACTATGTAAAAACTGCCTGTACATTGGCAAAAACCAATCTTTACAAAACTAAATAATTATGAATTTAAAACTAATTAATTATCAATTTAAAACTAAAGATAGAATCTCTGGATCCAGAGGATCAAGTCATAATAGACTACTATCCACAAATATGTTACACTCTATATCTATTTATAACTGACATGCAAATATATCAAATCCAAAGAATCCAGTCAATTTCATTACGGTATCCATCAATACCAGTACTTTGCCAACCAAAAATAAGTTACGGTCCATATCAATTGCGTACCAAGTCACAATTTACAACCATATATGATACATTACAATATATATATACTTAGGAGGAAAAGTGTAGGTGTTGCTGTAAAGACTGTACAGTAATGTAGAAATGTGTGTGCACACATCTTGGGTCTCCCATTTAAAGGTGTTTGTGGGGCAAGTAAAGATCATGAGTTTTTCAATATCTCACAGTACTATGGGGGCAACGTTCGGCAGAGGAATCTCATTAAATTGGGTGTGTAAGGAAGAGAGTATCCCCTAACCCAAGATGCTGCCTACCTACATCCTACAACAGTTGTAAAACTGTTTTCTTAATTTGTTCTACTGTACATCTTGGCTGAAATAATTTCATACTATCAAAATCTATCTTATCCAACCCTTAATTTTACTACCTTAAACTATACCCAATTTATCAACATATGCGTCTAATCGATTTTTAAACATTTTTATAGACGTGCTACTAATTACTTCTACCTGCAAACTATTCCAGCTATTTACTATTCTATGCGTAAAACAAGTTTTTGGCAACTGCTGTCTCGAACCTTCTACTTTTCAACTCACACCCATTATTTCTAGTCGTATTATATTGAGATCTTTCGAAAAAGCTATCTCTATCTACGTTATCGAACCCATTCATAATTTTGTAAACCTGGATTAGATCACCCCTCAGCCTCCTAGTCTCGAGTGTAGTCAATTTTAAGCCTATCCTCGTACGACTTTGACCTAAACGATGTAATCATCTTCGTTGCTCGTCTTTCAACTCTTTCGATTTTGTCTATATCTTTTGCGCATATGCGGATTCCAAAATTGGATCGCGTACTCCAAATGGGGTCTAATTAATGATTTATAAAGAACTATAATATCGCGCGATTTGTACTCAAAATTCCGAGCTATAAAACCTAACACTTTGTTCGCTTTATTGACCGCTGCTGTACTTTGTTTCGCTACTTTTAAATCACCAGTGACTATAACTCCTAAATCTTTCTCCTGCCCTACGCTCATCAACTCTTTCCCTGACATACTATACGCAAAATTACCGTTACGCGAACCTATATATAAAATTTCGCACTTATCGACGTTAAATCTCATTTGACATGTAACTCACCAATCAACAATTTTATTAAGATCATTCTGGATTTTACCTCTATCTTCGTCATTAATTGCCCTACCACCCCGCTTCGTGTCATGCGCAAACTTTGAAACTGTACTGTCTACACCGACATCCAAATCGTTAATATATATAAGAAAAAGCAAGGGGCCCAATACAGAACCCGGAGGAACGCCACTCGCTACATTAGCCCATTACGACTCCCCTCCATCAACGACCACCCTCTGTTTCCTACCTCGCAACCACTCTTCTATCCAATTTATTACTACACCTCTGATTCCATGAGCCTTAGTTTTCTCAATGAGTCTTTTGTGCGGTGCGGTGTCAAACGCTTTTTGAAAATCTAAATACACTACATCAACCGCCCGATGACTATCGTAAACGTCAACCACGCTTTGAAAAAAATTCTAAAAGATTAGTTAAGCAAGTTTTGTTACGCCTAAAACCGTGCAGCTTATTTCTAACTAAGTTATGCAATTCTAAGTGTTCGACTATAATATATATATATATATATATATATATATATATGGTCAGTCTTTCCTTGTGAACGGACGTGTTTTATCGAGTGTCCAGCGTTACCAATTGAATAATTGGTTTTCGTTGAAGTGTCTTTAAAAAAAATAGTGTTTGGTGCATTCTTAATTAAATTGCTTTGTGTTACTAATCATTTATAACGAATATATTTCATTTAGCGACTTTATTCATTACTATATTATTAGATTAAACCAAGGCTAGTGTAGGTTAGGGCGGAGTGAAAAACTCATTTTTCGAATTTTCAAGTTGGCTAGGGTGGAAAATGTGTGGAGTAGTGAGGAAATAAGTTAGTATAAATTTAAAATCATAACATTACTATCTTCAGGTGCCACAATGACCTTCAATATTGAAAAAAATTGAAAAAAGCAGATTTTAACCAATAATTACAGAAGAGTCCACGATGCACAATAGACAAGAATTTATTCACACTTGTATAAAAATAGCTCAGTCAACCTTTAAAAAAGTTTCTATTCTCTAAAAACAGTTTTCTATAGTCAGCTCACTCAGCTGTCACGTGAGTACTTCGGTTCAGTGTAGCTGTCGCTCTCGTAGCAGGTGGGTGTTCTGTTGTTGGCGTTACTCAGATAGTCTAAACTATATTTCTTATATATTTTGCATTTCTGTATTGTGTTGCCCTAAGTTTGCCATGTACTATTAACTGAAATTAACGTATAATTGATATTAGCTCTTTCTTTTTCAGATTTGTATACTTTCAAAATGTCTCGAGTTTCTGCAAAATCAACCAGGGCCTCAACTGAGTGCCCCATGTTTGGTATGGGGGAAGATTTGTGGCACAGGAATCTTCCTACATACGAAGGAGTTTTTAAATATTACTTGTTTGTAAGAAACGATTTGAAACAGAATACTAATAAAGATCCTTCAATATCTCAAATATTAGAACAAGTTGTTGATAAATTGAAAACAATTTTGGAAAGTGCTTCCTTCCCAATTCTGTCAGACAGGCGAATTGAAACAATGTTCAGAAGCTACCACGAAAAGTATCGTGTCATTATGAAGCCATACCAAAGCAGAAAAAATTCTGAAGCTTACAAAGCAAAGATTGATATGTTCAAAAAAGAAGCACACACGAAACTTTTTGACATTGCAGCGTGCAAGTGCAAAGTACTAACACAATGTTCTTGTCCCAAAGAAAAAACGGTTCCAAAGGAAGAAGTGACGTTCCTCTTAGATCAAAGGAGTGAAAGAAAACTGTTTATTGATAGAGTAGATATTACATTCTCAAAGAAAAAAGCATCTACGTTGCTAAGAAAGCAAAAAGAAGCTGTGTGGCTCACCAAAGAATCTTCACAGGAGAAATTGCAGGATACAAATGTTGAATTATCATCATCGACATCAAATAGTGAAAGTGAATCAGGCGAAATATCAGACGATACATTTCCAGAGCCAGTTGGCTCGAAGAGAAAGCTCGAACAACCTGAAGAACAATTATTCAAGAAAAGGAAAACTACAAATCTACCTTCAGTGGCTACTGCTTGTGACAGGACTGCAGTTTCAGATCGAGCTGCAGCATTCATTGTTAGTGCAGTATTGCAAGATATTGAAGAAGTTTCTATTGACAATACATCTGAAGTAGTGGATAGGAGTAAAATCAGAAGAGAAAGACGAAAGAAGAGATCAGAAATTATGAAAGATCAAAATCAGGTCCCAATCAGAGGAATCTATTTTGATGGTCGAAAAGATTCTACACTCTTCCAAGAAAAAAAAGAGTCCAAAGTATATCAGAAGAAGGTAACAGAAGAACATATCACTTTAGTGAGAGAACCTGGTTCAGATTATTTGGGCCATTATTCTGTGAATTCTGGATCAGCTGAAGAAATATGTAAAGGAATGTTTGAGTATATTGGAAATAATGACATGAACCTGGAAAACCTTGTTGCCATTGGATGCGATGGTGCAGCAGTCAGCACTGGAGAAAAGGGAGGCGTTATAAGGCTTATATAATTGAAGCTGAAGAAGCCAGTTCAACATTTAGTGTGCCAGCTCCATGCCAATGAATTGCCATTACGCCATTTAGTTGCAAAGCTGGATGGAAAAACATCTGGCCCCCGCGGATTCACCGGTCCTATTGGCAGGGAATTAGAGAACTGTGAGAGTCTTCCTATCGAGTTTGAAAGGATTGATGCTGAGGAACCAACTGTAGACTGTGAAGATCTTAGCACCGACCAAAAATATCTAATTGATATTCATCAGGCCATAACAAAGGGATATTGCTCTCCAGATCTTGCTCATCGTAGTCCAGGCAAAATGGCACATTCACGATGGCTGACTACAGCAAATCGTTTGCTTCGTCTATACGTTTCAACTGTAAGTCCATCTGAGAACCTCATGAACATTGCTTCTTTTATAATGAAGGTCTACATCCCAATGTGGTTTTCTATTAAGCAAAGTACGTCTTTTGTCAATGGCTCAAAACATGTTTTCAAAACTATTGAACTAACAAGAACACTGAATGACGAAGTAAAGGATATTGTAAACCCTGTCATACAAAGAAATGCATTTTTTGCAAATCCAGAAAATATTCTAGCATCAATGATTCATGATGACCGCAGCGCCATAAGAGAATTAGCGTGGAGGCGAATAAAGAAAGCAAGGCAAACAAACAAGGAAAAAGTTGTGAGGCGTTTCACAGTACCTGTTATTCAATTTGAAGCTACTGATTATACTGATTTAATTAATTGGCAAAAATGCATTGTCACTGACCCACCTGTGACAAGACACCTGACAGAAAATGAGATTGAAGAATTCATAGAAAACAAGAGTACCCCTCCATTCGAGAAATTCCCTTGTCATACACAAGTAGTAGAAAGAATGGTAAAATTAGTGACTAAAGCATCATCAAAAGTATTTGGATTGAACGCGCGAGATGGCTTCATAAGATCAACACTTCAGTCACGTAAAAAAATGCCATCATTCGAAAGTAAAGCTGAATATAAAGTTTAAATAAAACGTTCATAGAAAAAAAACATGCGCAAGGATGGGTGGTTGGGAGGGCATGGGTGGAGCTAGACACGCAGCCACCTCCTCGTGGTGAGTTCTGGATTATTTAGATCATTAATCAAAAGAACATTGATCCAAATAAACTAAGAGCTGCGTAATTCAGTAACTATTTTGGTAATTGGAACACTTAATATATAATAATAACAAGTAAGTTTCAGTTATTGTACTAATGCAGAATATAAGAAAATCATTATATTTCACTTTTTTCGACGGCTTTGTGGCACCTGAAGATATAATTTCGCAGGACTAATATTTATGCACAGTCATTATCTATAGCACCCACATATTTTCCGCACTAGCCATATTTGAATTTCGAAAAAAGTTTAAAAACCTCATTTTCGATCCGCCCTAGTGTACGTGGCTTGCCTTGTTTGTTTCCCGAATCTATTACTAAACGAGGTATCATAAGGTTGAAATTCCCTTGGTTTGCCTTTTTTGTTTTTCAAATCTATCAGAAAACGTGGTTTCATAAGGTTCATTTTCCCTTCCTTCGGGGGATCAATCAAGTAGAGTGTGGTCACCCACAGTGGGAAAAAGGAAAAACGTAAAGAAAACAGTCGGTCGAATAGCGGACAGATAAGTTTTATTAATAATTTTTCTTTTACAGATATTTCGTCGGTAGCTTAATTATATATTCATTTAGTATAAATTTGTGTTACAAGAACCTGTTTCTGCGTTTCAGGAACATTTTTGCGGGTTTGCCCAGGTGACGGCACAATAAGCACGCGGTAGACATACGTTGTAATTTATTAATTTCGAAACACTCGTTTTTTTTTTTTTTTTAACTAATTATGAACATGGCACCCCCGTCAAGTACTTGCAGTCGGTCTGAAGGGAAATTTTCCGCTTACGCGTTTACAATGGCTAATAATAATGAACAGTTAGTTTGCAGGTGGTGCTCTAGCATGGAAGTCCTGAGGAACGAGTTAGAACATGAGAGGGAGGCAAGAGTGAGGCTTGAAGAAAGCGTGATGCTCCTGACGGCTTAATTAGAATCCATTGAGACTCCAGTTACGACCCCTCCTGCCTCACTTTCGACTAATAATATAAATAGTACTAATATCCCTCTCTCTTCCCATAGTTCACCCTTCGTTCGAGTGCCTACTGGAGCCCCATTGAGAAAAAATAAGACTTGTCTACCAGTAATAACAAACAATGTTTTCTGTTTTAGGTTTCGAAGATGCTGATGAACCGTAAATACGGCTCGTTGGCGATTCCTTTGTTCGAGGGCAGCTCGAGAAATTCTGTGGGAGAAACCCTCGTCGTAGGCGCCGTTACTGCTACCCTGGTGCAAGGGTGGAGGATATAAATAATAGTGTTGACCATTTTACAGAGGGTACCTCTGAGGACACAACGTATGTTATTCATGTCGGTATTAATAAAGTTTTAAATTCTAGATCGGAAGAATTGCTGGCTAGGTAGAGGGACTTACTAGAGCGACGAAAGGCAAAAACTAATAAGATTGTTTTAACAGGTATACTATCGCGAATTATCCAACGTAGCGATTTCTACAGCAAGCCGACCTATATCAGCAATTACATAAAGTCTCTTTGCAAACAGGAAGGAGCGCATTTTGCGAATTTTTGGAACAGTTTCTATGGCAGGAGGGACTTCTTCCTCGGAGATGGACTTCATCTTAATGCCGTAGGAGCTGCGCGTTTAGGAAGACTATTTCATAATACTATCTCTTCTTTTCAGGCTGCCGTAACTCGAACGGTCCCAGCGTAATTTCCACAACTTTCCCTGCGCTCGCGAAGGTGTCGCAATTACAAACAATTTGACGGTTCTATCCTTAAATGCTCGTAGCTTACGAAATAAAATAAACGAATTCTTTTCTTTAATTGCTTGTAAAGACTATGATTTAATTGCGATAAATGAATCGTGGCTTAGCACTGAAACACGTGACTTTGTAGGGGAGTATCAAATTAGAGGTTATAGACTTTTTGTTATTCCAAATTTTATTATTTGACAATTCCAGAACCGATAGATTCGACTATAGCAGAACTTAAATTGAACGATTTCAAACTTGTGGCGCGGTTATATATAGGACCCCTAATCAAACAGCTGATACGGACGAAGCGTTATATCGTGAACTAAACAGAATAATAGGTAGTCAGCAGGCTTTAGTTATGGGTGACTTTAATTGCGCCAACGTGAATTACGATACAATGTAGGGAGACGCGGAAGGTAATCGTTTAGTTAATTTTCTCGAGGACAGATTTCTTATTCAAAAGGTTGGGGAACCTACGAGGTTGGACAGTATTTTAGATTTAGTAATAACTACGGATGATAGGCTAATTACTAATCTTCAAGTAATAGAACCGTTAAGCAATAGCGATCACAATATGGTAGAGATTGTCCTCTCAGTAAGTCACTCGAAAACAGCTAACTCGACTAAAATTCCTAACTTCCAGCACGCAGACTTTTGTAAATTTCGAAATAAATTGTCACACGTCAATTGGGAAAATGTAATGGGGAAATCCAATGCAAAACTAATGTGGGAATCGTTTGAAACAGTATTTAGGACTATAAATAAGGAATGTGTACCGTACAAAATTAAGCGTGCGAAAGTAAATAACAAGCCCTTGTGGTTTACTTCTAGAGTAGGAGACATTATAAAGAGTAGAGATAGGGCTTATAGGCTACATAAGTGCGATAAAGACAATTTGTGGTAACGAAACAACTACACATCTCTAAGGCGTGAACCGAAAAGTGTGATAAAAAAGTCCAAGCGCGAATTTGAAATCTCCATAGCTCGTGACGGTAAAGAAAACCCCAAGCGATTCTTTCAGTACGTCAACAATAGAAATCCAGTAAAAAGTGTTTTGGGGCCGTTGAAAAATGTTAACGGAGATCTAGTTTCTGAAAACAAGGAAATGGCTACCTTGCTAAATGAATTCTTTACGTCAGTTTTTACTATAGAAGATGGAACGAATATCCCTAAGGTAATAGACATAATACTCTTTGATAATGGTAATATTTTGGATAATATTGTGGTAGGTGAAGGGAAGTTAATGCACTATATTGATAAAATGAAAACGCGTAAATCACCGGGGCCGGCTTCCATATATCCCATACAACTAAAAGAATTAGAAGATAGCATTGTTGTACCGCTAACAAAGATTTTTAATGTCTATTTCTGAGGGGTCGGTACCAGATAATTTCAAGTTAGCAAACGTAACACCTATCTTTAAGAAAGGCGATAAATGTGCGGCGGGAAATTATAGGCCAATTAGTTTAACGTCTTTTGTATGTAAGCTACTGGAATCAATAATTAGGGATCGTATAGTCGAACACTTAGAACTGCATAACTTAGTCAGAAATACGCAGCACAGTTTTAGGCGAAACAAATCTTCATTAACTAATCTTTTAGAATTTTTTCAAAGCGTGGTTGACGTTTACGATAGTCATCGGGCAGTTGATGTAGTGTATTTAGATTTTCAAAAAGCGTTTGTCACCATACCGCACAAAGGACTCATTGAGAAAACTAAAGCTCATGGAATGAGGGGTGTAGTAATAAACTGGATAGAAGAGTGGTTGCGAGGTAGGAAACAGAGAGTGGTCGTTGATGGAGAGGAGTCGTGCTGGGCTAATGTTGCGAGTGGCGTTCCTCCGGGTTCTGTATTGGGCCCCTTGCATTTTCTTATATATATTAACGATTTAGATGTCGGCCTAGTCAGTACAGTTTCAAAGTTTGCGCATGTACCGAAGCTGGGTGGTAGAGCGATTTATGACGAAGATAGAGGTAAAATCCAGAATGATCTGAATAAAATCGTTGATTGGTCAGTCACATGGCAAATTAGATTTAACGTCGATAAATGCAAAATTTTACATATAGGTTCGCGTAACGTTAATTTTGCGTATAGAATGTCAGGGAAAGTTGATAAACGTAGAGCAGGAAAAAGATTTAGGAGTTGTAGTCACTGGTGATTTAAAAGTAGCGAAACAAAGTACAGCAACCGTCAATAAATCGAACAAAGTGTTTGGTTTTATAGCTCGGAACTTTGAGTACAAATCGCGCGATATTATAGTTCTTCTTTATAAATCATTAGTTAGACCCCATTTGGAGTACGCGATCCAATTTTGGAATCCGCATATGCGCAAGGATATACACAAAATCGAAAGAGTTCAAATACGAGCAACGAAGATGATTCCGTCGCTTAGGTCAAAGTCGTACGAGGATAGGCTTAAAGAGTTAAAATTGACTACACTCGAGACTAGGAGGCTAAGGGGTGATCTAATCCAGGTTTTCAAAATTATGAATTGGTTCGATAACGTAGATAGAGATAGCTTTTTCGAAATATCTCAATATAATAGGACTAGAAATAACGGGTGTAAGTTGACAAGTAGAAAGTTCGAGACAGCAGTTGCCAAAAACTTTTTTACGCATAGAATAGTATATAGGTGGAATAGTTTGCCGGTAGAAGTAATTAGTAGCACGTCTATAAAAATGTTTAAAAATCCATTAGACGCATATGTTGATAGATTGGGTATAGTTTAAGGTAGTAAAATTAAGGTTTTGTGGTTTGAATCCCACGTAAAATTGTAGGTTCCCTCCGCCACCACGGAGGACATGCACAGTACACAATTACGAATACACTTAGGTAGACCAGCCATGAGTGGATCGTAGGGTCTTTGTTGGTTAATATGTATATATATATGTTATTTAAAATAATATATTATATTATATATATATAAAAATAATATATATAATATATATATATATATATATATATGTAAATATTATATGTATATATATATATATATATATATATATATATATATATATATAATATATATATATATATAAACAAATATAATATATATATATATATATATATATATATATATATATATAACCCCTCCGTCTATGACCCTGGGTTGGTTCGAAGTCGACGGGGTTCTGGTTAGGAGGCAGCAACGGATCTGTTACTTGCAGTAGTTTCTTCTATACTACTCTCCGAGTTCTTCTTTAGTGGCTCGGAGGATTCTGAGAGGCTTATTAAATTCTTTGAGGTTTCTCCCCGATTCTTCTTGTAACCTATCGGGCGATTTTAATGTCTAAGTTTTCTGAAGAGAGCACGGCTCGAAGGAGAAGATATAGACTTTTTCTTTACTTTAATTTACTGCTACAATGTTACAGGTAATGCTCAGCCTCGTAGTTGGTATCAGAATGAACATGGAAGAAGTTATTGGGGTTTATGTACCCCAATTCTACTAGCATCATCATTATTAATGTTGAAGAGGCTGCATTATTTTTGCACAATATTTGAAAATAAAGTAAATCTTTTAGCTGTGGTAATGTTTAAACGAATAAACAAGATATTTGAGGATGAAGCCATGTTTTTATCTTAAACCGCGTATTTTCAGATCTGATGTTATCATGATCTGCCAAGTTAACAAAGAGTGAATTTGAATTATGCATCTTTACACTAAAATATGCATATGAGTAAAAATTAAAGGTTTAAGATTTACAATTAAATGCTTAGGCAAGACATGATTATATTTTTTATAACAAACAGAGAATGTATACAAAATATGAGCATTGCAAAAAGTTTCTCCGAATTCATTATTAAGCTAAATCTAAAAATGGTTAAGAAATTTTAAAAAGAGCAGGTCACCAATTATTTGGCAAAGTAGAAAGCACATCAAAATTTATCCCAACGGAAAATAATAATAATAAAAAAATAATATCGCCGAGTGTGTACATTTCTAAAGGGCGACATAATTTCAGAGTAGTACATTGTGTACAATTTAAGTACATCACCGAGTACGTTGTAATTTTGGTTTATAACAATTATGATTACAATTACCAACCAATCCGCACTCGCTTATTATCGTTAATTATCGTTTTTAAAATACATTAATTACTTTATATACTATTATCAATAATTACAGTTTCATTAAAGTACGGAACATCAATTATATTATTCAGTACATCAATTACTTACAATTCTTACAGTGTCTTTATATTTATATTGGAATTACAGCGAGAGGAGATTTTACGTTTTCAGATGTTCAGTATATGCTGTGATCATCGAATTGCGTACACTTATATAAGCGTTTTCGAGTTCATTGCGGGAGGCGAAATAATAAAAAATAAAAATAAAAAATAATACATACGAACGTATTTGGACGACTTTGAACGAACAGGTACGAATGCCTAAAGTTTTGTAGAGATATCGGTACGTAACACAATAGGTTGTGTGCGTAATATAGACACGAGTGAATATGGACTGATAGGTGGATAGGGCATAAGTAGACAATAGGTAGATGAATGAATAAGTAATAAAATTAACAAAAGATAAAGGTCAAGAAAGGACATGGATATATGAACGAATAACATATAAATAATGACGTATAGAGTATATAGTTTTTACTATTATTATGTTAAAGAATTTACATACATTGTATACTAGAGATATGATGAAGGGGAAATTAATGACGGGAAAATGTGAAGGGAATTAAGTTACTTTATGACGTCATAGTTATTTAATTTGTACGTAGAGTACAAGTCATTATTGGGACGATCCAAAAGAAACGAATTAAAGACAAAGTGTGGGTATTAAGGACTAAGTACAACTACGGGTTCCAATCCCGCCATATGCAATGTGCATGCAGAATCTAATAAAATTTAGGGATGAGGGTTAGGTGCAAGACAACCCTAATTAATTATAATGAATTCTTTAACAAATGAAAAATGGAAATATGGATACGACGAACCCATAAAAATGGTAGGTCGCATGGTTATGACACTGAAAAAAAAATAGAAAGCAAAAGTCGAACTTTTATCCAAACTCGCTCAAGCGACTTTGGTTTCTCATGTAAAAATGAATAGTGATCATTCATTGTTCATTTTTACACACACACACACACACGTATATATATATATATATATGTTAGACCACATTTGGAGTACACGATCCAATTTTGGAATCCGCATATGCGAAAAGATATAGACAAACTTCAAAGAGTTAAAAGACGAGCAACTAAGATGATTCCGTCGCTTAGGTCAAAGTCGTACGAGGATAGGCTTAAGGAGTTAAAATTGACTACACTCGAGACTAGAAGGCTAAGGGGTGATCTAATCCAGGTTTTCAAAATTATGAATGGGTTCGATAACGTAGATAGAGATAGCTTTTTCGAAATATCTCAATATAATAGGACTAGAAATAACGGGTGTAAGTTGACAAGTAGAAGGTTCGAGACAGCAGTTGCCAAACCTTTTTTAAGCCTAGAATAGTAAATAGCTGGAATAGTTTGCCGGCAGAAGTAATTAGTAGCACGTCTATAAACATGTTTAAAAATCGATTAGACTCATATGTTCATAGATTCGATATAGTTTAACGCAGTAAAATTAAGGCTATGTGGTTCGGAACCCACGTAAAATTGTAGGTTCCCTTCGCCACCACGGAGGATATGCACAATACACAATTAAGAACACAGTTAGGTAGACCAGCCATGGGTGGATCCTGGGGTCTTTGTTGGTTCTGAAACAATATTATAACATATATTATATATAATATATATATATATATATATATATATATATATATATATATATATATATATATATATATATATATAACATATATATATATATATAATATAATATATATAATATATCTAATATATATATATATATATATATATATATATATATATATATACACACACATATATATATATATATATATATATATATATATTATATATATAATACAGGGTGAGTCAAAAGTCTCCATACATAGGCAAAATGGTCACTTTATTATGCAATCCCTTGTAAGTCACAAAATATGCTCTATGTGGGCACCATTACACTGAATGCAGATACGGAAGCGTTCCTCCCAGTCATGGCAAACGCGCGTTAACACGTCTGGTGTTATGCGTGCAAACGCATCACAAATGCGTTCCTTTAGGTGGTCCGTGTTTTGTATTTTCACCTGGTACACCATGGCCTTCAAGTGCCCCCACAAGTGAAAATCAAGGTGGGTGAGGTCTGGGGACCTCGGAGGCTACTCCACTGGACCACGGCGGCCAATCCAGTGACCCAGAAACTGCTGATCCAGCCACTGGGGCACGCAGATACAGTAATGGGGTGGCGCCCCGTCTTGCTGAAACTACGCTGGAAATCCCCCGTCCTCGTTCAGTAGGGACGGCATGACTATCTTGCAGCATGTTTAGATACATTTCGGCATTCAGATTGGTGTCAATGTAAAAAGGGCCAACAATTGTGTTGCCCCATATTCCGCACAACACCATCACTTTTCCAGCGCCTTGCGTCTTTTAGGGACTCATCGAGTGCGGGTTGTCATCACTCCAATAACGAACGTTTTGACGATTAACCTCTCCATGAACATAAAAGTTGGCTTCATCTGAAAACAGGATGCCAGCCGAGAACTCCGTGTCTTCGTCCACTTTTGTTCTTGCCCATTCACAGAATTCCAGCCGCCTGTCCGGGTCGACTTCGCTAACATACTGTACTGCAACATTTGCATTTTGTATGGATGCCATCTGTGCTCTTTCATAATGCGGACGAACGGTGCCAGCACCATGGTCGCTGTGCCTTCATCGATGGCTGTTCGTGGACGGCCACTTCTCGGTTGGTCTGCAACACTTCCAGTCTTCTTGAACTTCTCAATGAGTTTGGCAACGGTGTCGTGTGTGATGTGCGTGGCGGGAGCGTGTCAACTGTTAAAATCCTCGGCAACCTTGCGACAGGTTCCTGATCTTGCCAGAAGAATGATCTCTATACGCTCTTCTTGGGACAAAGGCATCCTAGCATATCACCTGCAAAAAAATAAAAAATAAATAATCATTTATTTATAATGACCATTTTGCCTATGTATGAAGACTTTTGACTCACCCTGTACATCTAATATATATATAATATATAATATATATAATACATATACTATATATGACGCGTTCGGTGGAGAAGGGGCGAACGCCACAAAATTCGAAAAATGAGTTTTTTGTCGTATAATTATCTTTTAAAACCTTTGCTTTACCTATGCAAAAAATTAGATGTTAGTCTGCACTCTTTCACGGTAAAATTTAGGTTTTAATGTATCTCAGAGAAATTCACTCCGCATCATTGCTTCACATTGAACACATCTATCTACTTTCTGGTCACTCGACAATGCCCTGTGATGCTCAATTTGGCCAAATTGAACAAAATATAAAAAATAATTACAGCAATATTATTTACACCAAAAAAGATTATGTTACGACCATAACTACACCGTTTCGCAGCGCTTCCTAGTTGTAGAAATGAAACAGGCTGATTTTCTCGATTTGACGTCCTAAAAACGTGCATTGTCATTAGGAAATCAACAACTACTAAATTTACAGATGCAAGAAAGTTAATATTTGACTTTCAACACAAAGAAGGCTACGTAATATCTACTGCATACCGCATAACCCCAGATAATAGCCATCCCGTCAGACTGCAGAAAGGGAAAAAATCCTACAGTGTCAGTTTATTCAATCTAGCCCAACAGACACAGCAACCAAAGTATTCCCAATTGCTGCCAATAACTAAGGAAAAAATAAAAGATCTCAAAGAATTATCAGACCTAATGCCTGCAACTGCAGTGAACTATTATACAAGATTGTTAAAGGAACTGGAAGAAACCGAAACAGTTGAAGCAGGTAATACAACATTCGACGAAGAGGACCAAATAATGGATTACACCAGTTAACATCAGAAGCTATCAATAAATAATATTGTAAAATTTCTTGGCGTTTTATCATATCGACATATTACACAACAATATTTTACTCAAATATGTGTTCAAATTCATACAACATTTCAATAAACTGGAAAAATACAGAGGTTTAAAGTTTACAAACTTTAACTGCATTTTGTGGCATAATTCGAAAATGTTGCGTTCGCCCCTTCTCCACCGAACGCGTCATATATAATACATATACTATATATATAATACATATAATATATATATATAAATATATATATATAATATATATACTGTATATATAAAATACATATACCATATGTCCCACAAAAAATACACCCAACTTTAGATTGTACTAACTCCTCCAAAAATTGAGATATTTTGGATCTGTTTGTTTGATTTAATATAGCAAATTATTCTTTGTTAAAGTTCAAATTTATTCATGTTTAAACGATTTAGTGTTTAAGCATCTGCTTTTAACTGAAGGGTACAACAAAATGGATTGCGCAAAATAGGTCAATGAAAAAATAATGTGTGTGCTCTCGATGTAATGAAAAGACAAATACATAAAAATAGATACTTTAACATAATTTTAATAAGATACAAAGCAGATTTTTCTTTATTCCTTATTGCAAAAGTTATGCTTCGTTTCGTTTTCTTTCAACATGACTGCCATTCCTATCGATAGAAATCTGGAGTCGAGCTCTCATCTTCCCCATCACTCTTTTGATAAGATCTGGATTGTCTTTTAACAAGTTGATTTCAGCTGTGATGCGAGTCCTCAAATCATCTAAATTGATAGGTTGTGTTGCAAATACTCTATTTTTCTAATGACCCCATAAAAAGTAATCACACGGGGTCAAGTCAGGGCTTCTGGGAGGCCATTCAATGTCATGGCCTGTAGCAATTACTCTTTGGTGGAAAACAAAACTTCCTGCAAGCGTTCCTTTACAATAACTCTCCTGTGAGCAGGAGCTCCGTCTTGCACCCACCAAATACGATTAAATCGGTTTCCATAAGTAATACGTATTTGTGGAAGGATTTCTCGGTCTATCATTTCTAGGTAAGCTTCACAATTTAGATTACCATCGTAAAAGACCGGGCCAATTACCGCTCCATTACAACACAGTCCTACCCAGAGAGACAGTTTTTGTCTAGAGTTATTCTTTTCGTAGATATGATTGTCAGGTGGATGATTTTTTGGTGCATACTGACGGCAGATTTATCTGTTCACTAGACCATTCATAAAAAAGACCGCCTCATCTCCAACCACTAATTATTCCGTGAATCTTTCTGGTTTTTCAAGAAACCACTGGGCAAATCTTAGGCGGCGAGGTAGATCTCCTTCAATGAGTTGATGTCGAATTTCCATTCTGTATGGGTACAAATTCAAATCCTCACGAACTATTCGATGAAATGACATGCGTGAGAGTTCTGTACCATTTCGCCTGGTGGACACTTTTGGATGTCTCTCTAATAAATGCCGAACATGCTGAATGTTCTCGTCTGTTCTTGCCGTCTTCGGATGGCCTGAACGTCCTTTGTTCGAATTGAGGACCGTTCCTTCTTCTTTGTATTTCCGAACATTCTTCAAAATTGTATGTTTAGTTGGAGAAGCTCTATCGGGAAATTGCAGTTCGAAGGTATTCTGAACTTGTTTTAAGCTTTTAGCTTGCAGATAAGTTGTGACCATGAGAACGCGCTGCCTTCGTGTAAAGTGCATGATAAGGGTTTCAAAGTTATTTATAAATTTAGTAATTCAGATTCTTCATTTATATGTATGACTCGTACCTTAGATACAAAAGTTCGAATTATTTAAAAAAAATATTTGCAATATCCTTCGACGTAAAAAGTAGCACATTGGTTAAAGCAAGAGGAGCTATCTGGCTGGGAGAAATGCTCATTCCGCACAACCCATTTTGCTGTACCCTTCAGTTAAAAGCAGATGCTTACACACTAAATCGTTTAAACAAGAATAAATTTGAACGTTAACAAAGAATAATTTGCTCTATTAAATCAAACAAACAGATCCAAAATAAGTTATCTCAATTTTTGGAGGAGTTAGTACAATCTAAAGTTGGGTGTACTTTTTTGTGGGACATATGGTATAATATATATATATATATATATAATATATATATGTATATAAAATTATATATAAATATATATAAATATATGTATATAATATATATATATAAATATATATATAATATATATGTATATAATATATATATATATAAAATATATATATATATACTATAATATATAGTATATATAATATATATATATAAAATATATATATATTATATATAATATATATATATAATATATATATATATATATAATATAGATATATATATATATATATATATATATATATATATATATATATATATATATATATATATATATATATTATATATAATATATACATATATAATATATACACAAACTCAGAATGGTCCCTGAGAAACTTATATGTTAAGCACAGACCGTGCATGGAACAAGGAACTCTTCTGGGAAAATTAAATCCACTATAGTCCGAATAAGTAATGGTAAATGACAAATACCATAGTTTTTCTTTTCATGATGCAAGCCCGACGTGGGCAACGGGTCTCTCGCAAAGAGGTCCCATAAATATAGCTTCCCTCACCAGCTATCTGCAAAGCAAACAGGATCCAGCTTTGGGACATGGATCTAGCTGGTGAGGGAAGCTATATTTATGGGACCTCTTTGCGAGAGACCCGTTGCCCACGTCGGGCTTGCATCAGGAAAAAGAAAAACTATGGTATTTGTCATTTACCATTACTTATTCGGACTATAGTGGATTTAATTTTCCCAGAAGAGTTCCTTGTTCCATGCACGGTCTGTGCTTAACATATAAATAATATATATATATAATATATATATATATTATATATATATATATATATAATATATTATATATAATATATATATATATATACATATATTATATATATATATAATTATATATATTATATTGTAGGTAGACCAGCCATGAGTGGATGCTAGGGTCTTTGTTGGTCTGAAACATTATAAGGGTGTTCGTAATTGTGTATTGTGCATGTCGTCCGTGGTGGCAGAGGGGACCTGCAATTTTACTTGGGTTCCGTACCACACGGAACATAAGAAATTTTATAGTGGGCACACTAGGGGCCACGTCAGCCCATCGAGGCGGATCCACTATATAAAAACTCCGTGTACACTGGCAACAACCAATTTTTACAAAACTAAATAATTATCAATTTAAAACTAATTAATTATCGATTTAAACTAAAGATAGATTCTTTGGATCTATATATATATATATATATATATATATATATATATATATATATATATATAATATATATAATAAAGGGTGACTCAAAAGTCTCCATACATAGGCAAAATGGTCACTTTATTATGCTATCACTTGTAAGTCACAAAATACGCTGTATGTGAGCACCATTACACTGAATGCAGATACGGATTCGTTCTTGTCAGTCATGGCAAACGCGCGTTAACACGTCTGGTGTTATGCGTGCACACGCATCACGAATGCGTTCCTTTAGGTGGTCCGTGTTTTGTATTTTCACCTGGTACACCATGGCCTTCAAGCACCCCCACAAGTAAAAATCAAGGGGGGTGAGGTCTGGGGACCTCGGAGCCTACTCCATGGGACCATGGCGGCCAATCCAGTGACCCAAAAACTGCTGATCCAGCCACTGGCGCACGCAGATACCGTAATGGGGTGGCGCCCCGTCTTACTGAAAGTACGCTGGAAATCACCCGTCATCGTTCAGCAGGGACGGCATGACTGTGTCTTGCAGAATGTTTAGATACATTTCGGCATTCAGATTGGTGTCAATGTAAAAAGGGCCAACAATTGTGTTGCCCCATATTCCGCACAACACCATCACTTTTCCAACGCCTTGCGTCTTTTAAGGACTCATTCAGTGCGGGTTGTCATCACTCCAATAACGTACGTTTTGACGATTAACCTCTCCATGAACATAAAAGTTGGCTTCATCTGAAAACAGGATGCTAGAAGAGAACTCCGTGTCTTCCTCCACTTTTGTTCTTGCCCATTCACAGAATTTCAGCCGCCTGTCCGGGTCGACTTCGCTAACATACTGTACTGCAACATTTGCATTTTGTATGGATGCCATCTGTGCTCTTTCATAATGCGGACGAACGGTGCCAGCACCATGGTCGCTGTGCCTTCATCGATGGCTGTTCGTGGACGGCCACTTCTCGGTTGGTCTGCAAAACTTCCAGTCTTCTTGAACTTCTCAATGAGTTTGGCAACGGTGTCTTGTGTGATGTACGTGCCGGGAGCGTGTCTCCTGTTAAAATCCTCGGCAACCTTGCGACAGGTTCCTGATCCTGCCAGAAGAATGATCTCTATACGCTCTTCTTGGAACAAAGGCATCCTAGCACATCACCTGCAAAAAAATAAAAAATAAATAATCATTTATTTATCATGACCATTTTGCCTATGTATGGAGACTTTTGACTCACCCTGTATATCTGATATATATATATATATATATAATATATATAATATATATAGATATATATATATATATATATATATATAATATATATAATATATAATATAATATATATGTAATATACCATATGTCCCACAAAAAAGTACACCCAATTTTAGATTGTTCTAACTCCTCCAAAAATTGAGATATTTTGGATCTGTTTGTTTCATTTAATATAGCAAATTATTCTTTGTTAACGTTCAAATTTATTCATGTTTAAACGATTTAGTGTTTAAGCATCTGCTTGTAACTGAAGGGTAGAGCAAAATGGGTTGCGCGGAATGATCATTTCTCCCAGCCAGATAGCTCCTCTTGCTTTAAACAATGTGCTACTTTTTACGTCGAAGGATATTGCAAATATTTTTTTTAAATAATTCGAACTTTTGTATCTAAGATACGAATCATATTACATATAAATGAAGAATCTGAATTACTAACTTTATAAATAACTTTGAAACCCTTATCATGCAGTTTACACGAAGGCAGCGCGTTCTCATGGTCACAACTTATCTGCAAACTAAAAGCTTAAAACAAGTTCAGAATACCTTCGAACTGCAATTTCCCGATAGAGCTTCTCCAACTAAACATAGAATTTTGAAGAATGTTCGGAAATACAAAGAAGAAGGAACGGTCCTCAATTTGAACAAAGGATGTTCTGGCCATCCGAAGACGGCAAGAACAGACGAGAACATTCAGCATGTACGGCATTTATTAGAGAGACATCCAAAAGTGTCCACCAGGCGAAATAGTACAGAACTCTGACGCATGTCATTTCTTCGAATAGTTCGTGAGGATTTGAATTTGTACCCATACAGAATGGAAATTCGACATCAACTCATTGAAGGAGATCTACCTCGCTGCCTAAGATTTGCCCAGTGGTTTCTTGAAAAACCAGAAAGATTCACGGAAAAATTAGTGGTTGGAGATGAGGCGGTCTTTTATATGAATGGTCTAGTGAACAGACAAATCTGCCGTCAGTATGCACCAAAAAATCATCCACCTGACAATCATATCTACGAAAAGAATAACTCTAGACAAAAACTGTCTCTCTGGGTAGGACTGTGCGGTAATGGAGCAGTAATTGGCCCGGTCTTTTACGATGGTAATCTAAATGGTGAAGCTTACCTAGGAATGATAGCCCGAGAAATCCTTCCACAAATACGTATTACTTATGGAAACCGATTTAATCGTATTTGGTGGGTGCAAGACGGAGCTCCTGCTCACAGGAGAGTTATTGTGAAGGAACGCTTGCAGGAAGTCTTCCACCAAAGAGTAATTGCTACAGGCCATGACATTGAATGGCCTCCCAGAAGCCCTGAATTGACCCCGCGTGATTACTTTTTATGGGGTCATTTGAAAAATAGAGTATTTGCATCACAACCTATCAATTTAGATGATTTGAGGACTCGCTTCACAGCTGAAATCAACTTGTTAAAAGACAATCCAGATCTTATCAAAAGAGTGATGGGGAAGATGAGAGCTCGACTCCAGATTTGTATCGATAGGAATGGCGGTGATGTTGAAAGAAAACGAAACTAAGCATAACTTTTGCAATAAGGATTAAAGAAAAATCTGCTTTGTATCTTATTAAAATTATGTTAAAGTATCTATTATTATGTATTTGTCTTTTCATTACATGGATAGCACACACATTATTTTTTCATTGACCAATTTTGCGCAATCCATTTTGTTGTACCCTCCAGTTAAAAGCAGATGCTTAAACACTAAATCGTTTAAACATGAATAAATTTGAACGTTAACAAAGAATAATTTGCTATATTAAATCAAACAAACAGATCCAAAATATCTCAATTTTTGGAGGAGTTAGTACAATCTAAAGTTGGGTGTACTTTTTTGTGGGACATATGGTGTATATATATAAATATATATATAATATATATATATATTATATATATATATATATATATATATATATATATATATATATATATATATATATATATACACAGGGTGTCAGAGTATTATCTGTACAATTTTTGGCTGTTATAAAAGTCAACCATGAAGTGTAGAAATTCCAGTGTTGTCCCATTTTACAGAGAATGTCATGAAGTTTTTTCTGTTACCAAGTTTTGACAAATTTTTTAGAAATTCCAGTGTATCCGAACATTATCTGTACAATTTCATCTGTTAATAAAATTGTTGATAACACACGTAAAATTCTTAAACAAGATTATTTAGAATCCGTATTTTCAAAAGTTTCTTTTATTAAAGTAACGTTGTTACAAACATTCGATATGTGCACCATTAGTGATTCCAAAACATCCAATCGATACTACAAATGTTGCCATGTACGCTGCAGCATACCCACATCAATTCGCTCAATAGCAGCTGTGATTCTTGCTTTTAAATCATCAATGTCTGTCACCCGCGCACATTTCTAAAAAACTTGTCAAAACGTGGTATCAGAAAACACTTAATGATATTCTCTGTAAAATAGGACAACACTGGAAGTTCTACACTTCATGGTTGACTTTTAATAACAGCCAAAAATTGTACAGATAATTCTCGGACACCCTGTATATATATATGTTCTTGTGGTTCGGAACCCACGTAAAATTGTAGGTAGACCAGCCATGACTGGATGCTAGGGTCTTTGTTTGTCTGAAACTTTATAACATTATAACATATATATATATATATATATATGTATATATGTATATATACATATATATATATATATATATATATATATATATATATATATATATTAATATATATATATATATATAATATATATATATATATTATAATATATATAATATATATATAATATATATATACAGTATATATATATATAATATATATATATATATATATTATATATATATATATATATATATAGATATATATAATAATATATATATATTATATATATATAATATATATATATATATATATATATATATATATATATATATATATATATATATATAAAATATATATTTATATGTAATATATATACATATATAATATATATATATACAAATATATATATAATATATATATATATGATACACACAGACAGTGCATGGAACAAGGAACTCTTCTGGGATAATTAAATCCACTATAGTCCGAATAAGTAATGGTAAATGACAAATACCATAGTTTTTCTTTTTCATGATGCTAGCCCGACGTGGGCAACGGGTCACTCGCAAAGAGTTCCCATAAATATAGCTTCCCTCACCAGCTATCTGCAAAGCAGACAGGATCCAGCTTTGGGACATGGATCTAGGGTTTAAAGCACCTAGCCCTGCTACATTTAGAACCTCAATATAAGCAAAAGACTCGCTGCTTCAGTTTTATTTCATTCTAGCAACATTGTCAATAGAAATATTCTTGAGCCTGCCATTATCCAACTTTCAAATAACTTCAACATAATCAAAGGTCTTTTTCAACTCGATCCTGTTGTTTTGAATTCCTTCAAAACAAATTTAGATAAAAAGGGTAGGACGCTAATTCTTTGGTAAACTTGTACGCTACTTTATTAACTTTTAATCTTCATTTTATTTATATATATATCGAATCTTGACTCAAAAAGGCAAAGTGTTAAAACCCGGGTAGATTTCCAGTATAAATTTGTATTTTTAATTCATTTGATCTTGTGCTAAAAATCGATATTTTTCCTTACAAATCTGTAAACCTCTTTGTTAATCCTCTAATCTTTAATTTTTAATTTTTATTTTTACTTCTCCGTTTATTGCATATATATATATATATATATGTATGAGTGTAGATATGTATGTATGTATATATATATATATATATGTATGTTTGTGTGTATGTATGTTATTTATTTATTTTTTTTTCTTTCTGTAACCTATATATAGGCCGTAACCTTTTATGTACTTCAGTGTTCCTGAGGATGTCATTAGACGAAAGCGCTTGAGCACCTTTTTTTGTTTCCTTTCCTTCGTGGTTTTATTCATCATAAATATTTTTCACGTGTTACTTTCGTGAAATAATTTTCATATATATATATATATATATTATATTATATGTATATATATATATATATATTATATGTATATAATATATATATATATGTAATATATATTTAATGTTATAATGTTTCAGACCAACAAAGACCCTAGGATCCACTCATGGCTGGTCTACGTTAGGGTGTTCGTAATTGTGTATTGTGCATGTCCTCCTTGGTGGCAGAGGGACCTGCAATTTTACTTGGGTTCCGAACCACAACGAACATAAGAAATTTTTTATAGTGGGCACACTAGGGGCCACGTCAGCCCATCGAGGCGGCTCCACTATGTAAAAACTGCCTGTGCACTGGCAACAACCAATTTTTACAATTATCAATTTAAAACTAATTAATTATCAATTTAAAACTAAAGATAGATTCTCTGGATATATATATATATATATATATATATATATATATATGGGTGGATCGATTTTACATTTTTTTCGATTTCCATATTCTAATAGAGACACAAACTTGCGCATGCATGAGAAAATAGCCTCTGCAAAATCTTAGCTTAATAGGTAATCATCTTCTGCCCCCGGCAGAGCGATGAAAATCATATTTTAGTAGTCAAAAACGCATTTTTAAACCCTGAAAAAGGGATGCCAGACGAGAACTCCGTGTCTTCTTCCATTTTTGCTCTTGTCCATTCACAGAATTCCAGCCGCCTGTCCGGGTCGACTTCGCTAACATACTGTACTGCAACATTTGTATTTTGTATGGATGCCATCTGTGCTCTTTCATAATGCGGACGAACGGTGCCAGCACCATGGTCGCTGTGCCTTCATCGATGGCTGTTCGTGGACGGCCACTTCTCGGTTGGTCTGCAACACTTCCAGTCTTCTTGAACTTCTCAATGAGTTTGGCAACGGTGTCGTGTGTGATGTGCGTGCCGGGAGCGTTTCTCCTGTTAAAATCCTCGGCAACCTCGCGACAGGTTCCTGATCTTGCCAGAAGAATGATCTCTATACGCTCTTCTTGGGACAAAGGCATCCTAGCACATCACCTGCAAAAAAATAAAAAATAAATAATAATTTATTTATCATGACCATTTTGCCTATGTATGGAGACTTTTGACTCACCCTGTATATCTAATATATATATATATATATATTATATATATATGGGATGAATTTCACAATAAAACACGTGAAATGAATAAATGCTGGAAATCCACAAGGAAAAAGAAAAACGATTCCAAGGCCTTTCGTGTATTCAAAGCTATACCTCGTCAGGGACGAGGTGTAGCTTTGAATACACGAAAGGCCTTGGAATCGTTTTTCTTTTTCTTGTGGGTTTGCAGCATATATATATATATATATATATATATATATATAATATATATATATATATATATATATATATATAATATATATAATACATTTACTATATATATAATATATATAATATATATAAATATATATATATAATATATATACTGTATATATAAAATATACATATAATATATATATATATATATATGTCTTTCGTACAAGCGTCGTTCTTTACGTTAATTATAGTGCGTATTCTTTGCAGTTGAAAATGTGTATATATATATATTATAATACATATGTATATAATATATATATATATATATATATATATAATATAAATATATATAATATATATGTATATAATGTGTATATATATATATATATATATATATATATATATATATATCTATATATATACTGTATATATATAAATGTAAAAAGTGAACAATGAACAATTCCTACACCATCATTATATGAATTCATTGTCAATTTTTACATAAGAAACCAAAAATCACATAAGCGAGTTTTGGATAGAATTTCGATTTGTAATAATGACTTAGGCACTATGACGTCATAAAATAACTTTATTCTCTTCACGTTTCCCACTCTGTCTCTAATTTGTTCTTGTAAATCTTCCTAACAATGATTCGTACTATACGTAAAAATTCAATAACTATGACGTCACATTTTCCCTTCATCATATATCTAGTATCCAATGTATGAAAATTTATATATCATCATAATAAAAACTGTACACCCTATAGAAGTCATTATTTATGTTATGTAGTATAAATATAACTATTATTCGACCATATACCCGCCCCCATACGTCCATATTTTAGCTTGACCATTATCGTATGTAATTTTTTTTAAATAATCATCTTTACTCGTGTCAATCATGAAATGCAAAACTTTCGCAGTTCGTTCGGGAACGCGAAAAAACGTTCTCGTATTATTTTTTTTCATTTTTATTTTTAATTATATTGACCTCCCGAGATGAACTCGAATAAATGCTTAGTAAGTTATTATCAGAAATTCCGCTCATCACAGCAGAATTTGAACGCTTCTAAGATAAAAAAGTTCTCCTTTCGCTCTGATTCGAATTTATAACATTATAGCATATTATTTCGCAAAATAAATTATCTCGTAAGTGCCATGTACTTTGTATTATATTTCTAACATCTTAATTGTCTATTAATATGAAACACTGTAAAAACAAGACAAAGTTACAGTAACTGTTTAATTGTAATTAACTGTAATACTTTAAATTAACAATAACTTTTAATGTACTTCAGTGAAACTGTAATTAAATGTAATGATTTAATTTATCATGTAAGAATGTACTTTAATGGAATTGTAATTAAAACAATAATAAGTGAATATGAATTAATTAGTAATTGTAATCGTAATTGTAGTGAACCAAAATTAATACGTACTCAGTCATGTACTAAATTTGTACTATTACGAAATGATATCGCCTCCATAAATGTAGAATCAGCGATACTACTGTTCTTTTTTATTTTTATATTTTTTATTCTTTTTAGTTGAAATCATGTGTTTAAAAAGGGGGGAAATTTAACCTTCAACTGTCCTCTCCCAAAACATTTAAGCTATATTATGCATGTACTTGTAAAATTAGGACCACTTCAATTAGAGCACTTCTGCATTAGACTTCTGATTAGCACTTCATCGTTGCACTTCATCATTGTACTTCAGATTAGCACCTCATTAGGAGGGGGCAGAGGCCCCTTGCCTCCTTAATATATTTTTAGATTCCGGCCTGAGCCATGGTCGAAAGAGGTCGAACCTCTACCCTTGTTATTCAGAGTACCAACTGTAATTTTTAAGAAGTAAACCAAAGTAAGAGAAAGTTTTTATTTTCCCCCTCGAGTTGGGCTATCTTCTATTATTGGAAGAAAAGAATTAACAGAGTGTCGACCCCATAAAGAGAGAGAAAAGAATTATAGAAAAGTATAAAAAAGAAGCATCCGTTGCAGCCTCCTAACCAGAACCCCCCCCGTCGAATCTTGAACCGACTCAGGGCCATAAAGGGGGGGTTAACTATATATAAAATATATATATATAATATATATATATATTATATAATATATATGTAATATATATATATATATATAAATATAATATATATATATATATATATATATATATATATATATATATATATAAATATATATATATATATGTTCTTGTGGTTCGGAACCCACGTAAAACTGTAGGTAGGCCAGCCATGAGTGGATGATAGGGTCTTTGTTGGTCTGAAACATTATAACATTATAACATATATATATATACTGTGTATATATATAATATATATATATTTATATATGTATAATATATATAAATATGTATATCTAATATATATATAAAGTATATATATATATGTATATAATATATATATATATATATATATATATATATATATATATATATATATATATATATATACATGTTATAATGCTATAATGTTATAGTGTTTCAGACCAACAAAGAACCTAGGATCCACTCAAGGCTGGTCTACCTAACTCTGTTCGTAATTGTGTATTGTGCATGTCCTCCGTAGTGGCGGAGGGGACCTACCATGTTACATGGGTTCCGAACCACAAGAACATAAGAAATTTTCATAGTGGGCACACTAGTGGCCACGTCAGCCCATCGAGGCGGCTCCACTATGTAAAAACTGCCTGTACACTGGCAACAACCAATTTTTACAAAACTAATTAATTATCAATTTAAACTAATTAATTATCAATTTAAAACTAAAGATAGATTCTTTTGATCTATATATATATATATATATATAGTCATGGCAAACGCGCTTTAACACGTCTGGTGTTATGCGTGCACACGCATCACGAATGCGTTCCTTTAGGTGGTCCGTGTTTTGTATTTTCACCTGGTACAGTCTAGGGCGGGTCGTACTCAGGTGACAACATGAATCTGAAGGACATCGTACCATCAGGGGTGTCTAAATTATGTGTTTTTACATGGGGAATTCAAATATGAGCTTATTTTTTGGATAGGATAACTCTAACCTACTGTACATCATTTTGTATTTCTTAATTGCCAATTTTACTCTTTTGAACCCCTTTATAATATATTAAAAGATATAAGGTAAATCATTTATATTGACAAGGCCAAATCAACCTTACATATATTTATTAATAGGTGAACTGCATGTATATCACTGGATATAATTACAAAGATCATTCTCCTGACATCTTGAACTTTGCCAGGTTGCACAAATCCTGCTTTGACTCAGACTTGGACATCAGCTTCCTGCTGGTCTCCTGAGCCCTGATCCCTCCATCCCTCTTTTCCTGTGAGAAGTACTTAGCAGAAGCCTCAGTCACCATTTTAACAACCCTCTCAATGCTTTGTGTGTGGCAAGGCCAGTTGCGCACCTCCATGGGGGTGTTGATGAAGTTTTTCACCTCTGAGGTGCTTAGAGAGCAGGTGAGAGGTGGCTCTGACACACCTTCTGACCAGCTGATCAAGTCACCGATGCTGGAAGCATCACAATTGATGTCAGGTGTCCTTCTGCTCCTAACAGAGGAGTCCCCCAGCTGAGTGTCCGGGTCCCCCTCTCCCCTGATGGCCAGGATTCTCTCCACCCCTTCAATCCTCTCCTTCTGATCCTCAGAGCAGAGTAGTGTTTGGAGGATGACTTCACTGTGGGCATACCAAGCAGATCTTCTCACAGTTAGCATCACAATATCCAGCACCTCCTTTCTCTGGGACTTGAGGCAGTCCAGCTGAAAGAGGATGTGCCTAGGCCCTTCGATCCAGGAGTGCTTGACCTTCACGTTGAACCAACATGGGTAATACACTCCAATGATGAATTCCCCAATGAATTGCAGAATCTTCAGGTTCTTTCCTTTAAGTCCGTGCTTTGACACCCAGAGCCTGAGAAGTCTGTTCGCTGTGGTGAGCCAGCGGCTGTGGTTTACTGGTCCTATCTCTAACAGAGCCAGCCCTGCAGGAAGTAAAGTACTCCATCCCTGACTGCACAGACAATTTTATAGCCATAGTATTGATCAGTTGAGAGATCTTGAATGACCTTGTCAGGAAGCTTGATCAGTGGAGGGCCAACAGAGATTCGGGTGAAGTTTGGATTGATATCAAAGTCTGTAGCAGAATCAAGGAGCTTTCCTATTGGCCCGCATAATTTTTTGTCTGACAGAGTAGGGCCATCAAGGTCAACAATGAGATGGCGCAGGGGAAGTTCAACAGTGTGCAGGTTGCACACCAACCAAACCAGCTTTCTACCCAGGTGCAGCTCCAGCTTCCGCATTACTCCAGCTTTCACACCAGTGTTGACATTTGTTGAGTCTCCTCCAATGGCTAAGAAGGTCTTATCATAACCCCTCTCTTTCAGCCAGGCAAACAGGACCTTAGCAATCTTCTCCGCATGTGACTCCTCTTTAGTTGCTTTCTCTGGAGTAAAGTGGAACAGATAGTAGCTGCCAGGCTCTCTAACAACACTATAGTGTTCTTCCTTGATCTTTGCGGGAAAAGATTGGTCACTGCCCTCAGCTTCCATCATCACATTGGTCAGGTCAATCCGCCCATCAAAGAGGATGCAAGAGATCCCCCCCTCCTCCCTGCACTTCTTCTCGAACTGTTCCCCCAGCTCTCTCATCAACTTCTCCTGTGCTCTCTTGACCTTGCTCTTATCAATCACTTTACTTGTATTGTCTTCTGTGATGATTCCTGCGTCAATCAGAGCTGCTGTTGCTATCGCTGCAGTTGGCCTCAGCCCTATGCCACTATCACATGTGAACAGTAACAAAAAAAATATCAGTAGATAATCACTAAATCTATCCCCTCACTGCAAGCCGAGGTGGTAAAATAGCTTCATAAATCATGAGTCACTTCAAATATTTCACAAAACGTTTTAGAATGTTCTGAAACGTTACATTCTAGCCTCTGAGAAAGGTGGCTCAGAAAATGGCCTTATGCGCACCAGAAAACCGTCAAAATATTTCATATACCAAACTGTATGATAATTACAATTAAGTGGAATGGCACACCTTTTTATTTGAGTATTTAAATATTATTATTATTATATGAATTACATTATATGTGTTTATATGAATTAGTTAGAACAATGCTCTATGAGAGATAACGTGAGCAGCCATGATAGAAAACGTGAGAAGACATATTCTGGGGTAACTACAATAGTAAAATAATCAACAATTTAATAATAATCAACTGCAAAATGATGTAGGTTAGGGTTATCAGAATTAAATATTTTCTTCAGAATTGTATTCTATACACCAAAATATGTCATTTGAACACCCCTCTCCATTGATTTAAAAAAAATGCATCGTATGACCCGCCCTACCAAGTGGTACACCATGGCCTTCAAGTACCCCCACAAGTAAAAATCAAGGGGGGTGAGGTCTGGGGACCTCGGAGGCTACTCCACAGGACCATGGCGGCCAATCCAATGACCCAGAAACTGCTGATCCAGCCACTGGCGCACGCAGATACCGTAATGGGGTGGCGCCCCGTCTTACTGAAAGTACGCTGAAAATCCCCCGTCATCGTTCAGTAGGGACGGCATGACTGTGTCTTGCAGCATGTTTAGATACATTTCGGCATTCAGATTGGTGTCAATGTAAAAAGGGCCAACAATTGTGTTGCCCCATATTCCGCACAACACCATCACTTTTCCAGCGCCTTGCGTCTTTTAGGGACTCATCCAGTGCGGGTTGTCATCACTCCAATAACGTACGTTTTGACGATTAACCTCTCCATGAACATAAAAGTTGGCTTCATCTGAAAACAGGATGCCAGACGAGAACTCCGTGTCTTCGTCCACTTTTGTTTTGCCCATTCACAGAATTCCAGCCGCCTGTCCGGGTCGACTTCGCTAACATACTGTACTGCAACATTTGCATTTTGTATGGATGCCATCTGTGCTCTTTCACAATGCGGACGAACGGTGCCAGCACCATGGTCGCTGTGCCTTCATCGATGGCTGTTCGTGGACGGCCACTTCTCGGTTGGTCTGCAACACTTCCAGTCTTCTTGAACTTCTCAATGAGTTTGGCAACGGTGTCGTGTGTGATGTGCGTGCCGGGAGCGTGTCTCCTGTTAAATTCCTCGGCAACCTTGCGACAGGTTCCTGATCTTGCCAGAAGAATGATCTCCATACGCTCTTCTTGGGACAAAGGCATCCTAGCACATCACCTGCAAAAAAATAAAAAATAAATAATCATTTATTTATCATGACCATTTTGCCTATGTATGGAGACTTTTGACTCACCCTGTATATCTTATATATATATATATATATTTATATATATATATATAATATATATATAATATACCATATGTCCCACAATAAAGTACACTCAACTTTAGATTGTACTAACTCCTCCAAAAATTGAGATATTTTGGAACTGTTTGTTTGATTTAATATAGCAAATTATTCTTTGTTAACGTTCAAATTTATTCATGTTTAAACGATTTAGTGTTTAAGCTTCTGCTTTTAACTGAAGGGTACAGCAAAATGGGTTGCGCGGAATGATCATTTCTCCCAGCCAGATAGCTCCTCTTGCTTTAACCAATGTGCTACTTTTTACGTCCAAGGATATTGCAAATATTTTTTTTAAATAATTCGAACTTTTGTATCTAAGATACGAGTCATACATATAAATGAAGAATCTGAATTACTAAATTAATAAATAACTTTGAAACCCTTATTATGCACTTTAAACGAAGGCAGCGCGTTCTCATGGTCACAACTTATCTGCAAACTAAAAGCTTAAAACAAGTTCAGAATACCTTCGAACTACAATTTCCCGATAGAGCTTCTCCAACTAAACATACAATTTTGAAGAATGTTCGGAAATACAAAGAAGAAGGAACGGTCCTCAATTTGAATAAAGGATGTTCAGGCCATCCGAAGACGGCAAGAACAGACGAGAACATTCAGCAGGTTCGGCATTTATTAGAGAGACATCTAAAAGTGTCCACCAGGCGAAATGGTACAGAACTCTCACGCATGTCATTGCATCGAATAGTTCGTGAGGATTTGAATTTGTACCCATACAAAATGGAAATTCGACATCAACTCATTGAAGGAGATCTACCTCGCCGTCTAAGATTTGCCCAGTGGTTTCTTGAAAAACCAGAAAGATTCACGGAACAATTAGTGGTTGGAGATGAGGCGGGCTTTTTTATGAATGGTCTAGTGAACAGATAAATCTGCCGTCAGTATGCACCAAAAAATCATCCACCTGACAATCATATCTACGAAAAGAATAACTCTAGACAAAAACTGTCTCTCTGGGTAGGACTGTGCGGTAATGGAGCGGTAATTGGCCCGGTCTTTTACGATGGTAATCTAAATGGTGAAGCTTACCTAGAAATGATAGACCGAGAAATCCTTCCACAAATACGTATTACTTATGGAAACCGATTTAATCGTATTTGGTGGGTGCAAGACGGAGCTCCTGCTCACAGGAGAGTTATTGTGAAGGAACGCTTGCAGGAAGTTTTCCACCAAAGAGTAATTGCTACAGGCCATGACATTGAATGGCCTCCCAGAAGCCCTGACTTGACCCCGTGTGATTACTTTTTATTGGGTCTTTTGAAAAATAGAGTATTTGCATCACAACCTATCAATTTAGGTGATTTGAGGACTCGCATCACAGCTGAAATCAACTTGTTAAAAGACAATCCAGATCTTATCAAAAGAGTGATGGGGAAGATGAGAGCTCGACTCCAGATTCGTATCGATAGGAATGGCGGTCATGTTGAAAGAAAACGAAACTAAGCATAACTTTTGCAATAATGAATAAAGAAATATCTGCTTTGTATCTTATTAAAATTATGTTAAAGTATCTATTATTATGTATTTGTCTTTTCATTACATCGATAGCACACACATTATTTTTTCATTGATCAATTTTGCGCAATCCATTTTGTTGTACCGTTCAGTTGAAAGCAGATGCTTAAACACTAAATCGTTTAAACATGAATAAATTTGAACGTTAACCAAGAATAATTTATTAAATCAAACAAACAGAACGAAAATATCTCAATTTTTGGAGGAGTTAGTACAATCTGAAGTTGGGTGTGCTTTTTTGTGGGACATATGGTATATATATATAAAATATATTGATATAATATATATATTATATATAATATATATAATTTAGGGTGTCACTAGGTAATAGGGGGAAAATTAAACGATGGATATTTTCCTATGACACCCCCTAAAATTGTTCCATTTGGTGTACAACATACGGAAGAGGAATGTGGTCCTGATTGGTCATCATTTAAAGGTCGCCCTCGTCACTGAAAACAAGACCCATTTGTTGACGTCAACAAGCTGTTCAGTGTTCACAGCTTGGGCCGAATCAGATAATAAAAAACAAGGCAATTTGGTGAAATAACGAAAGTAAGACACTTAAAAACGCAAAGAATACAAACAGTTTATTATATAATCAAAATAGAAGACATACTGTAATTTGGCGAATAATGGTACAAAATGGAGAAGCAACAAAAGCAAAACTTTGAGAAATAAAATACATATACAGTAGCAGAATAATTGGTGCTCATACGCTGATCAGTGATTAGTTCTTTCGCGTCCTCACTAATGCTGATTTGTTCGGAGCTGGGTGTTGCTTTCTGTGGTCAGTGACAACTTGAACGAGGAACTGGAGCTGTTCTTCTTTCACTGTCAACTTTCCGTTCAGCTCCTTCACCAGAGCCACGGCCCGTTCTGCTCTGTCGTTCACCACTGCAAGTTTGGAGACCACATCCCGAGCTTGCACGTATTCAGAGTTTGACGTCCATGAACTGGGATGGTGGAGCAGAAGCAATCTGGCAACTGAAGTTTTGAGAAGAATCCTCGGGTGTTCTTTGTGATCAGTTGCTCCAGTCCTTTGCTGTCACTGAGGAACATAGTATCAAGAACCAAAGGTCGTTTTGGCGGCATGTGAGGGGCTTCTTGATCTAACGCTGCAACCATGCTGCACTTCACTTCCATCGATATCCTCTCATCAAAGAACGCCAGACCCACTGCCTCCTCCGAATGGTACCACAGGTGCGCAGACAGCTTCTTGGTGGTACCATCAGAGATCTTCTTGTGCGGGTATCGAAGGAGCGTCCTCATCAATTCCCAATCATTCAGCGGAGCTTCGATGGACAGATGAGCTGTTGCCCACGCTTTCATGTAAACTAGAACAGAAAAGAGGCAGATATCTCGAATTCCGCGTTCCTCAGTGTTCGTCAGTTTAAACTGTCTTCGGAAGAGCCAGATCTTGATGGCATAGAGCCCCTTAGCCATCCATCTCGCCCGGTGCATAGCACCAGGGGCGCGGAAGTTTAGTCCCTTGTATGGAACTCCTCCAAGAAAGATGACGGAAAGATCGAGGAATTCCTGATAGTCATCACGAACTTGAAGTGCTTGTGATTTTGCAAACTCAATGAGCTCCGTTCTATGCTTAAAAATAGCTGCTTTGGTGAACGCATCTGTGTCCGCAGTTTGGAACTGTTGCTGGTCAATGCGGGTCCAATAATCATGGAAGCGCTTGAAAAGCAGAATTTCTTCCAGAAGAACACAAGTTCCTCCACGGTGGCCTGTGTTTGTCGCGGTTGTGTCGAAACACATAGATTTGACATGATCGGTCACTCCCCATTCATTCAGGCAATCTATGATGGCATTTGTTTGTGCCAGCGCGGTTCCTGACAGAAGTTTTGGCACCCCGAGGAGCTGCTCTGTCCCGGAGCCAGATACAAGAATAGGTAAGCGGTCAACATATTCTCGTGACGTCAGATCTTGCATGAGTTTTCCGTCCCAGTGAACAGTCAACGGACTATTGCCTTGGAACTCGCTCTTCAGTTGCCGAGCCTTAAGGGTACGGAATTTTTCACG